>CM060964.1:370245845-370518345 GCA_030765045.1 Tenodera sinensis | reverse complement strand
ATATAAATATTAGAACTATTTCTTGTAGAGTAATTATGAACTGAGGAACACAATGTATATAAATGTATATTCATCTTAACATACAAGAGACAATTCATGATAAACAAAGAGGGCATAGTTAAAATGCCCAACTGAATAAATAACGATTTACAGTGTGTCCTAGACGATGTTCCACACATGAGTCGAATAGCTCTCTTTTGAAGTACAAAAATTTTATTGGATGAAGCATGGTTTCCCCAAAGTAAAATGCCATAACTCAAATGGCTATTAATGCATCAAAAATACAAAGTTTTTAGAGAGTTCAAGGATAAATATTTCTTTAAAATTCGTAATAGGAAAAGTCCTCTACTTAATTTTCCAGCAACATTCTCAATAAGAGTGCGCCAACCCAAACAAAATTCAAGACTAATGCCCAAAAACTTCACAGATTCAAGAGAGCCAGGATCGGCTGAATTAATTTTAAAAGCAACATCAGCAGTTTTTTTATTATTAACTAATATGCTATTAAGCTTACACCAATTTTCAATCCTGTTAGACAAATCAGTTATTTTAGAACACACCAGAGTACTATCATTTAAAGCAATATTAATTGCCAAATCATCTGCACAGAGGTATGTCCTTAGACAGTTTTCTTGAATATTGTATGGTAGATCATTCATATATATGATAAAAAACAAGGGTCCAAGTATGGAACCCTGTGGGACACCATGTTTCACCATCACAGAGTTAGAAAATATTCCGTTAACATATACAGATTGGTATCTGTGTGACAAATACGATCTGATCAATTTCAGACTATCATTATTAAAACCATAGTATTTTAGTTTCTTGAGCAAAGTATCATGTGAAATAGTGTCGAAGGCCTTTGTCAAATCGAAAAATCGGCTGTGTACAATATCTGCCCTTTCAAGGCTGGAATAACACCTGGTTAAAAAAGAAACCAAAGCATCAATGGTACTTCGTTTGGCTCGAAATCCAAATTGACTATTTGAAAACAGTGAGTTATCTTCAAAATATTTGGTAATTTGTTTACTTAACAAAATTTCAAAGACCTTGGACATAATTGGCAATATACTAATAGGTCTATAATTTACCAGATCATGTTTGTCCCCTTTCTTATGTATAGGTATAAGCTTTGCATATTTAAAAACATCAGGAAACTCGCAATAATAATAATAATAATAATAATAATAATAATAATAATAATAATAATAATAATAATAATAATAATAATAATAATAATAATAATAATAATAATAATAATAATAATAACAACAACAATAACAATAACAATAACAATAATAATAATAATAATAATAATAATAATAATAATAATAATAATAATAATAATAATAATAATAATAATAATAATAATAATAATAATAATAATAATAATAATAATAATAATAATAATAATAATAATAATAATAATAATAATAATAATAATAATAATAATAATAATAATAATAATAATAACTGTACATGAAATGCATTAATTTCCAAGAGAGGCCCCCCTTCGTGACGACCATGTGTCTCACACAATATATGGGAGCCAATCTTATATTTATTAGCAGTAACAATTAGTATTTGGATAAGGAATGTTAATTTCATTGCATAGATGGTGCATTTCCAAACAACTGTGTGCAAAAGATGCACAGATTGCTCAAGTGATCTTTGCACAGATAAGTCATCAGTAAGGACAAAGAGGACAATTTCATCATTCTGGAGTAATCTCCACTTGTATTTAGGAGTAACCCTTCTTATGGTTTCTTTTCTCAAGAGAACTCAGAATGAAAATATGTGATGTTTGTTAGAATAGCAACGTTTGTGTACTTCATCAATGTGAACTTGCAGTTTACACGCCTACTTAAAGATTAAATAAACCAAGTACATACTCTTTTACTGTTGTGTTCCTTTGTGTTTTCCTCATGTGCCTTTCTAAACTATAATTTCAAATATTTTTAGCCTGATACAGTCAGATTTATTGCAGAGAATTTAATTAACAATGCTCAAAAACAAAACCACAAATGCCATAGCCTCCTGAAAATTCGCAGCTTCTATATGTGCTTCACTTTATCGGGTACAAAGAGCACCAAAGATAATCTCACTGCACGTCGCGTCTACGTCACAAATGAGCAATTCTTGTACCTATATTATGTTCCGCGCACTTTGGAAACAGCTCTAACAATTTGCATCAAATTTTGTCTTCAGATAAGCTTTTGCTCTTTTAGTTTATCTGTAAAGGTGTTTTTCCTGAAAAAACGTGCTTTTACATCAAAAATAAGTGTATACCTATTATATAAGGATCTTTGTTTACAGCTTTTACATTATAGTAAGTGTTGTAATGTTGTTATCTCTTAACACATTAATATTCTGCATCAATGTGAGCTGAATATTGTCAGTTGTCACTTCTTAAAATAGTACCCGGGTGACCAAGCCTTGCTTGGCTATTCTTTTCTTGTCCTTTATTTTAATCATGGTTTTTTTTTTTGGGGGGGGGGAGAAGATACTTATTTAGATAAACTTGAAAAGCAAAATGTTAACTAAACATAAATTTTCATCCTCTTTATTGGAGCCATTTCTGTGACTAGACATTTAGAATCCTGCCTTGTTTGTTGAAATTGGCCCATTAACAGAGAAATTGTTGCCAAAATAAGGTTTCGACTAATTGTGACTGTTACACGTAGACTAATATAGCTAAGTCAACTTTCTTTAGGTTTTCTAAAAGCTCTTGACTATGCCTTTAATATCCTGACTTGTTTGTTTAAATTGATCCATTAACATACACATTATTGACTCAGGGGTCTCCGTCTAGGGGATATGTGAATGGCAACCACAAGGTACCCAAGCTGAGCAGAACATTACTTCCACTTACTGGTGTTTTGCTCCTCACTGTAACTTTCCTATCTGACCTTACCTTGCTCATCTCTTGTTCTCTTCCGACCCCGATGCTATTAGGGTTCCCGAGGGCTAGGGAGTCTTTATTTTTCCAACCTCTCCATTTCTCTATAAAACCTTAACCCCTAACATGCTGACCTGTCATGGCATGTAATACGTCCTCTGATTGGTAATCAGAGGATATGGTCGGTGAATTTATTTTGATAATTCTCCCGGTCAGGTCGGTGAGACCTGTAAACCAACGACAGGTGTGGTCCTCCAGACATTCTGGGGGTTGTGAGAGAGCGATGTGGCCACCAAAACATAAAAATATGGTGCTCTCTAAAAAACGGTTACTATTACTGCTATTGCTCTCTTCAATATCATTGTGAAAAATATTGGAGAGCAAGAGGATTAATGACTTCATTGTCAGAAATCCAGCATTAGCTAACAACAACATCAAAAATAACATTTTTTATTCCCTCTTATACGGAGCAATTCTTGCATATATTTTGTGTGTCTCGCAAACACTTGTGTAGATTGTGATCAAATTTTGTCTTCAGATAAGGTTTTGCTCTTTAAGTTTATCTGCATTGGCTTCTTGCTTGGAAGAACCCCATCTTGTTAAATAAAAAACGTGTTTTTATTCCCTCGTCTACAAATAAGTTATATGTCTGAAATAGAAATCCTGCGTATCACATTCACGCTGTTTTCTCAACTAAAATTCAGGTAACACATTCAGACCTCTTTCTCTACTCACTCTTCTAGAAACAATTTTCCATAAAAAATATAGTTTTACAAAAAAAATCGTATCCCCTCTTTCCTGTATGTTTGAACTGGAAATGCTATACATTCCATTCACACTGCCTTCTTTACCAACTTTTAGCTAACACATTCACATCTCGTTCTCTGCTCACTCTTCTATAAACAATTTTCCATAAAGGACGTGATTTTATAATAAAACAAAAAATTTTTTTATCCCCGCTTTTAAAAAAAAGTCATAACATGTTCTGTATGTTTCAAATAGATATGCCATTATACTCACACTGTTTTCTCCACTTACTTTTACATAACACGTTCACATCTCTTTCTCTACTCACTCTTCGAAAAACAATTCATATTGAATATATATACCGCGAAATTCAGGACATCTATCTAATGTCTTTAACCGTGTAATTGTTGAACATATGTGGGTGTGTCTGAGTGTGTGTTGGGTGTGTGAGTGAATGTGTGCGTGTGCGGGTGTGTGTGCGGGTGGGGGTGTGTGAGTGAATGTGGGTGTGTGTGCGTGTGTGTAGGTGTGTGGGTATGTGTGGGTGTGTGAGCGGGTGGGGGTGTGTGAGTGGATGTGGGTGTGCGAGTGTGTGGGTGTGTGAATGAGTGTGGGTGTGTGTGGGTGTGTGAGTGTGTGCGAGTGTGTGTGGGTGTGCGAGTGTGTGTGGGTGTGTGAGTGTGTGTGGGTGTGTGAGTGTGAGTGAATGTGTGCGAGTGTGTGTGGGAGTGTGAGTGTGTGTGGGTGTGTGAATGAGTGTGGGTGTGTGTGAGTGTGTGAGTGAATGTGTGCGAGTGTGTGTGGGCGTGCGAGTGTGTGTGGGTGTGTGAGTGTGAGTGAATGTGTGCGAGTGTGTGTGGGAGTGCGAGTGTGTGTGGGTGTGTGAATGTGTGTGGGTGTGTGAGTGTGTGCGAGTGTGTGTGGGTGTGCGAGTGTGTGTGGGTGTGTGAGTGTGTGTGGGTGTGTGAGTGTGAGTGAATGTGTGCGAGTGTGTGTGGGAGTGCGAGTGTGTGTGGGTGTGTGAATGAGTGTGGGTGTGTGTGAGTGTGTGAGTGAATGTGTGCGAGTGTGTGTGGGCGTGCGAGTGTGTGTGGGTGTGTGAGTGTGAGTGAATGTGTGCGAGTGTGTGTGGGAGTGCGAGTGTGTGTGGGTGTGTGAATGAGTGTGGGTGTGTGTGGGTGTGTGAGTGTGTGCGAGTGTGTGTGGGTGTGCGAGTGTGTGTGGGTGTGTGAGTGTGTGTGGGTGTGTGAGTGTGAGTGAATGTGTGCGAGTGTGTGTGGGAGTGCGAGTGTGTGTGGGTGTGTGAATGAGTGTGGGTGTGTGTGAGTGTGTGAGTGAATGTGTGCGAGTGTGTGTGGGCGTGCGAGTGTGTGTGGGTGTGTGAGTGTGAGTGAACGTGTGCGAGTGTGTGTGGGTGTGCGAGTGTGTGTGGGTGTGTGAATGTGTGTGGGTGTGTGTGTGCGAGTGTCTGTGGGTGTGTGTGGGTGTGTGAGTGAATGTGTGCGAGTGTGTGTGGGTGTGCGAGTGTGAGTGAATGTGTGCGAGTGTGTGTGGGTGTGCGAGTGTGTGTGGGTGTGTGAATGTGTGTGGGTGTGTGTGTGCGAGTGTCTGTGGGTGTGTGTGGGTGTGTGAGTGAATGTGTGCGAGTGTGTGTGGGTGTGCGAGTGTGAGTGAATGTGTGCGAGTGTGTGTGGGTGTGCGAGTGTGTGTGGGTGTGTGAGTGTGTGTGGGTGTGCGAGTGTGTGTGAGTGTGTGTGGGTGTGTAGGTGCGAGTGTGTGGGTGTGCGAGTGTGTGAGTGTGAGTGTGCGAGTGTGTGAGTGTGCAGGTGTGGGGGTGTGTGTGGGTGTGTGAGTGAATGTGTGCGAGTGTGTGTGGGTGTGCGAGTGTGTGTGGGTGTGTGAGTGTGTGTGGGTGTGCGAGTGTGTGTGGGTGTGTGAGTGTGTGTGGGTGTGTGTGAGTGTGTGTGAGTGTGCGCGAGTGTGTGGGTGTGTGAGTGTGTGTGTGGGTGTGCGAGTGTGTGTGTATGTGTGTGTGGGTGTGCGAGTGTGTATGGGTGTGTGAGTGTGTGTGGGTGTGCAAGTGTGTGTGATTCTGTGAGTGTGTGTGTGGGTGTGCGAGTGTGTGTGAGTGGGTGTTCGAGTGTGTGTGGGTGTGCGAGTATGTGGGTGTGTGAATGAGTGTGGGTGTGTGAGTGTGTGCGAGTGTGAGTGGGTGTGCGGGTGTGTGTGGGTGTGCGAGTGGATGTGGGTATGTGAGTGTGCAGGTGGGGTGTGTGTGTGGGTGTGTGAGTGAATGTGTGCGAGTGTGTTTGGGTGTGCGAGTGTGAGTGAATGTGTGTGGGTGTGCGAGTGTGAGTGAATGTGTGCGAGTGTGTGTGGGTGCGTGAGTGTGCAGGTGTGGGGGTGTTTGTGGGTGTGCGAGTGGGTGTGGGTGTGCGAGTGTGTGTGGGTGTGTGAGGGTGCAGGTGGGGGGTGTGTGTGCGAGTGTGAGTGAATGTGTGTGGGTGTGCGAGTGCGAGTGAATGTGTGCGAGTGTGTGCGAGTGTGAGTGGGTGTGCGAGTGGGTGTGGGTGTGCAGGTGGGGGGTGTGTGTGGGTGTGCGAGTGTGTGGGTGTGCGAGTGTTAGTGAATGTGTGCGAGTGTGCGAGTGTGTGTGGGTGCGTGAGTGTGCAGGTGTGGGGGTGTGTGTGAGTGAATGTGTGCGAGTGTGTGTGGGTGCGTGAGTGTGCAGGTGTGGGGGTGTGTGTGGGTGACTGTGTGCAGGTGTGGGGGTGTGTGAGAGGGTGCGGGTGTGTGGGTGGGGTATGAGTGAATGTGTGCGAGTGTGTGTGAGTTTGCGAGTGTGGGGGTGTGTGGGTGGGTGCAGGTGTGTTAGTTTGTGGGGGTGTGTGGGGGTGTGAGTGAATGTGTGAGAGTGTGTGTGGGTGCGTGTGAGTTTGTGAGTGTGCAGGTGTGGGGGTGTGTGGTTGTATGCGCGTGTGGGTGTGTGCGGTTATGTGTGGGTGTGTATGTGTGTGTGGGCGTGTGCGGTTATGTGTGGGTGTGTATGCGGGTGTGTGGGTGTGTATGCGGGTGTGTGGGTGTGGGTGTGTAAGTGTGTGGTTGTATGCGTGTGTGTGGGTGTGTATGCGGGTGTGTAAGTATGTGGGTGTGTACGTGTGTGAGTGTGTGTGGGTGTGTGCGGTTATGTTTGGGTGTGTATGCGGATGTGTAAGTGTGTGGGTGTGTACGTGTGTGAGTGTGTGTGGGTGTGTGCGGTTATGTTTGGGTGTGTATGCGGGTGTGTAAGTTTGTGGGTGTGTACGTGTGTAAGTGTGTGTGGGTGTATGCGGTTATGTTTGGATGTGTATGCGGATGTGTAAGTGTGTGGGTGTGTGAGTGTGTGTGTGTGCTCCTCCGAGATGACATGTTGGAGGACGTTAATTAAATTAAAATGTGAGTGTATGTGGGTGTGTGCGGTTATGTGTGGGTGTGTATGCGGATGTGTAAGTGTGTGGGTGTGAGTGTGTGTGTGAGTGTGTGTGGGTGTGTGCGGTTATGTATGGGTGTGTAAGTGTGTGAGTGGATGTGTTCGGTTATGTGTGGTTGTGTGCGGTTATGTGTGGGTGTGTATGCGGGTGTGTGAGTGTGTGGGTGTGAGTGTGTGTGTGAGTGTGTGTGGGTGTGTGCGGTTATGTATGGGTGTGTAAGTGTGTGAGTGGATGTGTTCGGTTATGTGTGGTTGTGTGCGGTTATGTGTGGGTGTGTATGCGGGTGTGTGAGTGTGTGTGGGTGTGTGCGGTTAGGTTTGGTTGTGTGCGGTTATGTGTGGGTGTGTATGCGGGTGTGGGAGTGCGTGTGGGTGTATGCGGTTATGTGTGGGTGTGTAAGTGTGTGTGGGTGTATTGGGGTGTGTTGTTTTGGTTGTCGAGTGTGTGTGTGTGTGTGTATGAATTGGATTCTATTTATGAGTATGATATCGGGAATAAGGCTGAACGTTATTTCAGATTCCCTAAATGTTATGGTTATAAGGGTACATACAAATGAGATCTTATTTACTGAACTTCGAAGTAAAAACATTGCTACTTTCGCGGACTGTTTAGGGTTGGCGGTTTCTTCTGCTCATGCGCGGTATTACCAACATGGCGCACTGACACATTGTGATGTGCTGAATATATAACGCAGTCTCTTAAAAAGGAATGGTAATTGGTTACACGTAGTTAAATTGTTCATATCTTCCCGCAAAGCCACAGTTTTATGAATTTTGTTTTTAAGTCACTATTTGTACTATATTAGCTGTAAAGTAAAATAGAGCTGTTACCAATTCGCTCTCCAAATTCAGGATTTAAGAGGAAAAATTGCGATATTTGTTGTTGTTGTTGTTGGGGGTTTTTGGACGCACTATCACACTCCTGGCAGGAGTAATCGATGTCTGCGTCGAATCGAAATATGTATGAGAACTGAGAAAAACGTTGCATCACTAAAGGAGGATCGGAGCACAGATCATAGTTTCATTTTGCAGTTAACGAGATGGCGAAGTAGTAGCCGTGGCAAATCGGTATCCGCACTATATACCAGGGAGGAAATATTCCATGGGCCATTTCCATAACGCTTGGCTAGTCTGCTGATAAATTGCGTAACTGGGAGTGCGTGTGAGGGGCAATTAAGAAAGATGTGGTTGATATCACCGTAGGCACCACAATCACAATTTGGAGAGGCTCTTTGGCGGATTTTAAATAGGTAGGCCGGTGTAACGGCGACTCCTAATCGGAGTTTTGAGATCAATGAGATTGCAGCTCTACTGAGAGTGGATTTCTTAAACCATGGGTAGCACTCCGTTAGGGGAGGTGCGTCGGGATAGTTAGAGAGGTGTGAAACCACGTGGTTATATATAAGCCGTGCAGCATCTCTCCAAGGGAGGGTTATCGGTTCCATCGGTGCGGGGAGATGAGCCGCCTCTCTAGCCAGGCGGTCTGCGGTTTCGTTGCCCGAAATATTTGCATGTCCCGGGACCCACAAGAATTGAATTGTATTGCTGCGGTTAAAGTGTTTTGAGATTTCTAGTCGACACATCACCTCCCACCAATCCATCCCCGGATGCATACTGGGTGAGCTGATGCTTCGGAGGGCACTCAAAGAGTCTGAACAAAACAGGATCGTGGAGTTGGAAATTCCAAGAGTAGATCGTAGAGCTTGGTAGAGGGCATAAATCTCAGCAAAATAATTGCAGAACCCCGCAGGGAGAGAAACTCGTGCCGACGTTAGTGTTGTCCAATTTATGAACGCCGCTCCCGCACCTGTTGTGGTAACGGAGCCGTCGGTATATAGGTGGAAAAATGGTTGAGTCATGGATGCCTTGTGTTGGGACATGAAGTGGTGGAACCGTTGTGGAGTAGACGGGTCCCCGCGATGCAGATCGGCAGTCAGAAGAGTCGCCTGTGGTTGGTGGACTAAGTAGTTCACTAAGTATGCGATATTTGTTAATATTTACATAAAAAGAAACAGGTGAATTACTGGAGTTATTTAATTATTGTACGTTTGGTCGGAATTACAGGAGTGATAAACTTGAAATAGAATTATATAATCACCTTAGGAGTATTGTTTGAAGTGTGTGCTCACTTTTGAGGCTGCAACACACACACGGACTCAAACACACACACACACACACACACACACACACACACACACACACACTCACACACACACACACACACCTAAACACACACACACACACCCTTTATGACATTTTCTCTTATAGGAAAATAACGGTGCAGGGTTAACCAAGTCTGATGTGTTGCACTCACATGACTTTCTCTACTCTTGTACTAACCATTCTTACAAACTCCTATTCCTATATCTTCTTCGTGATATTTGAGATAAACATTTGCAGAAATTATCTTATTGCTTACTTCCTTGTAGGAGCAAGGGGAATATGAGAATTCACTAGGCTTTGAGCGATAGTCAAATCTTCTAAAGCTTTTAAACTCCCTTCTCTTTGCACGATTAATATGTAAAAACATGAATAACGATGTTATATTTGACAAAAGTATAAGTTCTCCAAAACTCACACAAATAGCAAGGAATATCTCCCAAATATTTCACTCTATAAAAAGAAATTATCTGGACATAAATTGTGTATTTTATCAAGATCTACATTTGTTCTATAGTAGGATTTGCTCTATCCCTTATGGTATAGCAGTTATGCAAAAGTCATCCAGAGTAAATAGGACTACATGGGCCATAGTCAGAAAGACATTAAACTTAAATACCAACTTTGGTTTTTAACTGACCTTTCGTTTTTGAGTTATGCTGTCCACAGACTGGCAGGCAGACACTCACACACACACACACACACACACACACACACACACACACACACACACACACACACACACACACACATACACACACACACACATACAATCAATCAGTTTATTCATCCTTCGATCAAATACATGATATTGGATATTTCAGGTGTGTAAAACAACATGACCACAGCAATGCTACACATAAAATATACATATTAATGTTAATCTGATATTCAAAATAGTACATGAAAGAATCACATAATTTGTGAGGTGTGGATATCACACTCCATATATTCTTCTACAGAGTGAAAGGCTGTTTGTTTAAACCATTTTTTGACTAGAGTAAATCTGTTCAGTGGAAGTTCTCTTACGTTAAGAGGAAGTTTATTCAAAAGTGTAAGCTGTTGGTAACAGTGGCTCTTAATACTCTTGCTTAATCGATTATGTGGTGTGTCTAAGTCAGATTTACAGCTAGTATTATAACGCACATATGGACATTTTTCTAAAAATGCGTTTTACTTTCTCTACTGGTAAGTAGGGAAAGTATTGTATTCCACCCAAAAATTCGATGTCGAGATTTCATCGGAAATATATGTTTTGAGACCCCCTGAATCCAAAAAAGCATTTTTAATAAAAGGTCCCTGTGTGTGTCTGTGTGTCCGTCTGTGTGTCAGTCTGTGAACAGCATAACTCAAAAACGAAAAGTCGGTCAAAAACCAAAGTTGGTATTTAAGTTTAATGTCTTTCAAGAATGCGACATGAAGATTTTGAAGAAAATAGCCCCACCCCAAACTACCCTTTACATGGAAAATTTTTCGAAAATTTTTATTTTCTTGAAAATGGCTAACGATTTTGATTAAAATGTCATATGTTTGAGATATTTTTATGACAAATGAAATGTATATCTTGAATTTTCTAGCCATAGCCCCTGTAGTCGTATTTACTCTGGACGACTTTTGTATAACTGGTAAACCGTTAGAGATAGATCAAATAATACCATTCAAAAATGTATATCTTGCTAAAATACACAATTTATGTCCCAATAAATTTTCTTGTAGGGTGAATCATTTCGGAGATATTCCTTGTTATGTGTGTGAGTTTCGGAAAACTTACAACTTTAGCGAAATGCAACAACGTTGTTCATTTTTACTTTCTCTACTGGTAAGTAGGGGAAGTATTGTATTCCATCCAAAAATTCGATGTTGAGATTTCACCGGAAATACATGTTTTGAGGCCCCCTGAATCCAAAAAAAGCCTTTTTAGAAAAAGGTCCGTGTGTGTGTCTGTGTCTGCCAGTCTGTAGACAGCATAACTCAAAAACGAAAAGTCGGTTAAAAAACAAAGTTTGTATTTAAGTTTAATGTATTTCATGGATGCGATACGAAGATTTTGAAGAAAATAGCCCCACCCTAAACTACCCTTTACATGGAAAATTTTTCGAAAATTTTTATTTTCTTGAAAATGGCTCTAACGATTTTTATTAAAATATCGTATGTTTGAGATATTTTTATGAGAAATGAAATGTATATCTTGAATTTTCTGGCTATAGCCCCTGTAGTCGTATGGATGCGAGAAGATTTTCAAGGAATGCCTTCACCCCAAGTTACCCTTTACAGGAAACATTCTTTGAAAATTCTGATCTTCGCAAAAATGACCCTTAGGAACACGTACTTTGCTTCGTGGTAAAGATATTCTTAGCATAATGAGTTTACAAAGTCTATTAAATAGTTATTTCTACATTTAATGTTAAAATGATTCATTGTTAAAAATGTCTATCATTTGCAAAATTGCAAACTTTGTACCTTGTCGTATTCTCGTTGCATGCAAACATCAGAAACTGGTGCTTTCTGGGCTAATACCCCAGTGTACAGAAGATTTGGCCAGTTGATTCAGCCCATATCACCCAATCTACCTTTGAGGAAAGCTACTATTTATCTACATAGTCAGAATACAGACTTCTCAATATGCAATGTCGCTAAACCCTGCCAACTTGAAATGAAGAAATACAGTATATTCCCTGCAGTAGACTAGAGGCTGACAACTACAAACCAGAGAGGAACATGGGCAATGGAACAGAGGTCCGATCTAAAACTGTAAGAACGTTCACGTTCAGATTTTACTAGTTGTGGATTCCAGTGGCGCCTCGCAGTCAAAATTTTAGGGTAGGCAAAGTCTAACAGCAACAACAACAACATCAACAACAACAACAACAACAACAATAATAATAATAATAATAATAATAATAATAATAATAATAATAATAATAATAATAATAATAATAATAATAATAATAATAATAATAATAATAATAATAATAATAATAATAATAATAATAATAATAATAATAATAATAATAATAATAATAATAATAATAATACAGTAGAACCCCGTTTATCCGAAATAAAGGGGGCGAAGTCATTGCGGATAACGCAAACAATATATTGTTTGGTTGTTTAATAAGTGCAGAGTGAATGAGCGTGACTTACGGACGAATTACCGCCAAAACTAAAATGAATGAAGAAATTGAAGAATTGTCTGACTGTAGCATTGTGTTAAATAGCTAAAACACTCCTCTTTTCATTGTCAGTGCGCCGCGAAAGCGGACTTTGTAATAGTTCATAGTTCACTAATTAAGTCGGTCATACTGGTATTACAACACACTGGTATTGCACAGAGTGATAACGGCACGATTCGGATCTCTGAGATCTTCGTTCGTGCAGTATGGCTGTTCGGAAAAAGTTGCATAAATTCGGATTTGAGCAGGCAAGTGTTCTAACTGCTGGCAGACGCGTCTACGCATGCTCGGAGTGTGTATACAGACGGAATACTTCCTTATCCCTGTTCAAGGGCCTCGTACTGAGTAAAGGGGGCCGGGCCGGCAGAGGTTAAGCTAGCTGGCTCTCCACTATCCAGGTTCCATGCGCATCATTTCTGCCGCGCGTTTCAAACACGCAGCGCAGTTTTGATGAATCGGAATGGAGATTAAAGGATTTGACCATGCGCTGGTCATTATAACCGAGAAAACTTTTCTTGAACTGCAATTTAGGAGAAAATGACGGTTCAAATGATAAAATGCAGAATCATAGTTAAACATTATTTGTTGATGTATTACGATAGGGTAGGCAAGGCCTACCCTGCCTACCCTGAGGAGCCGCCCCTGATTTCCAGCCGTGCTAACAAAAACGTCAAACTAAAGCGCGTCTCAACCTTAGAAGACAGTACACGTTAAATGGGACGCACCGTTGCAACATGTTAGCTGCGACAACTTGTGGTTGACACAAGTGAACCTAAAGATAGCACTCTATTGTTTATTGCTCTCCCTTTGACGTTTTACACCCTGCTTCAAATGTGACATCCTTTTTTCCTGGGACAATAAATATTACGTGAAGTGGCATCAGTAACACATTATACGTGTATTAATGCACTAAACACAGTAATTATGATCATACTTTCAAAAAGTAATTAAGTAATTATACTTTCAATAAGCAACTAACAAAATTATATTCAATGTGGGTGGAATATTTTCGAACAGCCGCACTCTGCTGTGAACTATTCCATCATATTGCATTATAACCTAGCGTACTTTTGTTTTCCCGCCCTTTTTTGCATTGCTTTTCGATGGTGCTCATTAGTTCCCTTTTAATCCTATGCAATACTGCTTGTGAACGCCGGATAGCCTTAGCTATTTCTTTTACTGCTATAACACTCATTTTACTTGAAAAATAATCTAGCACATTCATAATTATTTGGCGTTTCTTACTTCTGAATTTATCAATAAATCATTTCTTCCTAGCTTCCCCCTGCATAACTAAAATTATTTACGGAAAATGTTAAATAAATAATGTAATAACACTTCACAGGTTCCACACAGCATACACGCTCCTTATACTGATTTCTGTGTCACACCTAGCGCCTTTCAACTTAATAGATGAATACCTTTTGTTTGCCTTACACGATAAAAGGAAGAGGTTACAGGCTTCTGGTTTATTTTAAAAACTGTCTCCAACCCTCCTCAACATTTGCTCTTGCTTGGTCCCCGATGTAAACTTTAAGCGTAGCTTTTGCAGTGCACAGTTATAAAATTTTCCGAAAACATTAAATTTAAAAAATTGTAACCCTTAACTGAGTAAACATAGAGAAGTCAAAGTAGGCAGGTAGCAGCACTATAGTTTACTCCAGCTAAGAAACGAATATAGAGGTTTTGTTAGTTAATGTGTGATGAGTATAGAAACAGCAAATATCGGACTTTATTATTTACACTATGCTATTAGGAACCTGGCAACAGTGCGAGGGTAGAAAAGGATGAAGCTAATGACAACTTATATGCGCCAGATAGAGATAGGTATATCGTATTTAACTCCATACTGTCATCTAAGGGTGAGACAAGCTATAATTCGCATTCGCTCACCAAAACCTTATGTAATGAATGCCATGCTAGAAAATCTCTGCCAAATGCAAGGTACTTGGAGTTATACGTGTCTTTAACAAAACTTAGACGAGCTATTCAAAACAACTGTAATGGTATGCTGACATGCAGTATTGTGCTTTTGCATAACACTCAACTTCCCAGTGTTTGAAACACTCAGGAACCTTGAGAGGTAGAACTGGAACTTAAAAATTCAATGCCACAACTGGGATTTGAACCACAGACCTTCCGCTTACCAGGCGGCTGCTCTAACCACTGAGCTATTGTGACAAATTGCCAAATGGCATTAAATTCTCAAACCAGTTCGTATTTCTCCTGGTAAACCCCAAAGGCAGTCTCACATCAGAGACAAATTACCCCAATGGTGACTTACTATTGTAAGTGCTTTATATCCCAGGATTAATTATCCTTCAGATTATTATAATTATGGTTTGAGAATTTAATGCCACTCTGGCAGTTTGTCACAATAGCTCAGTGGTAGAGCAGCCGCCCGGTAAGCGGAAGTTCTCTGGTTCAAACCCCAGTTGTGGCATTGAATTTTTAAGTTCCAGTTCTACCTCTCAAATCTTCATCTGAGAGCTGCAAGTCACGAGAGTACATGCCACAACTTTTCTTAAAAGCAACAGACTGAACTAAACAGATGTCCAATACAGGCAGGAGACATCCAGGCAAAAACTGTTTACAAAACCATAATCATTAAGGAATAACCATTCATGAGGGTGAGGTCCTCAAAATAAACAGCACCCTCTTAGAGGTCTGCACGGGCCGATTTTCTTAGGCCCGGCCCGGCCCGACCCGGTACCAACCAAGCCCGGGCCCGGCCCGAGCCCGAGAATAGTGTATAGGCCATGGCCCGGGCCCGACCCGGGCCCGATTCTGCAGTTTTCTTTTAAACAAAATTATCCTGCAGTTATTGACATTATTATTATTATTATTATTATTATTATTATTATTATTATTATTATTATTATTATTATTATTATTATTATTATTATTATTATTATTATTATTATTATTATTATTATTATTATTATTATTATTATTATTATCATCATCATCATCATCATCATCATCATTATTATTATTATTATTATTATTATTATTATTATTATTATTATTATTATTATTATTATTATTATTATTATTGCGAGTTTCCTGATGTTTTTAAATATGCAAAGGCTATACCTGTACATATGATAGGTTGGGGGGGGGGGGGAGCGCAGAGTTACATCTGGTGCAATGTACTTAAATGACAGGATTCTTGATGAATCTTTCACAAAGATCTTCTTAATGCTGGAAATCCATTTGCCAACATCCATAAAGAAGCATCGTATCTCTTCTAACACCCTGTGAAAGCCATGTGCTACGCAAGTCATGTGAAGCATGTTTGGAAATAACACTTGTAACGCTATTCTAGCCTTTTTCATATTTATGATGCAGTGTCACTGATGAAAAGTAAGCCGTCGTATTGAACCTGTTCAGGCCGCAGCAAATTTAATGAACTGGTGAATACTGCGCAATAGTTCGATTGTTAACTTTCTCAAGACACTCTGTAGTAAGCAGGAATGATTTCATTGATTCATCTTTTCTAGAATCTAATCGTCCATTAACAAATTGGCAATAAAACGACCTATGGTATCAGTTGACTTGTCGATATTCGTCGATATCCCAGATCATCTTATTTTCATTTTATCTTTAGTTATTTTGATTGTGTCATCGTAACATTCGGTTAAGTAACATTTTCGCAAACTTGACTCGCTAGGTACAAATTGGTTAGTATACTTCTCCAAAAACTGTGATAATGTAGGATTCTGTAATTTCCAGAAAGGGATTCTGGCGCTGAAGAAAGCTACATAAGTCGAATGCAAACTGGGATTTCTGACTGGATGTTGCAATTACTGTTGAAGCAAAGGAATCTTCTGCCTGTAGCCCTGTTTGATTGTGCCGATATGTTGTGATATAAAATACTTCTTTTCGTAGTTCACTGACTGCTCGCGTATTTTGCATGTGTGTACTTTACCGTCGGTACAAAATATGCCGGATCCAAAAGTATTAACATAACTGTGTAATTCAGTGCGCAAAGGAACATTGAATTTCGGCATCTTGCTGCTAGCTACAACGTCGTAATGAAAACTGAAAGAAAACCAAAGTTAGACCCGTACCTGCTCATTATTGCATTTTAAAATAAACACACCTGATAATCCAAATGCTTTCTTTATCTATACATTTATTTGCGCGGCAGCACTCATTGTTGCAAAGAAAATAATGAATTGAATGAGGGACGCCTATGTCGTATGCAACTTAAAGACAATAATATACATTCGGCGAAGTAACTTTCATTGTCACGGTCTAACGGTTGTTGAAATAAAATGTACCTGAAGAAAATGTTTAATAATTAATAAATAATATATAAATAATGAAATAAAGCCAACAAAAAGCACATATTTTGTAAAATAGACATATTAAAAAGGGAGAAAAAGGTAATATAAAACTGTGGCATTTCAATCACAAAGGTACAATTCGTACAGATTCACTTTCAAATTGAAGATAAATTTGACGCATTTAAAAAGGCACTCTGCCTAAGTTCCGGTCTCTGGTTATAATTATTTCTACGATGGATATGTACATGCCTGTGCATGCTTTAAATCAAATTAAACATTAATTATAAGTTATTGGACTAAGGACTCACCATGTTTAATGACCCAAATTGTCGGGCAGAAAGAGAATGGAATACACACTCTGGCTGCCCAGGTTGGTTCGACGTTCTTCAATAACTAATCTAATCCTGCTGCACTAAAGTTCCTTTCAGTACTCGCACTTGATGAATGCTACCACCTTTTCTACGAAAAGTCCCATCAATGTCTTTGGTTACCAGTATCAAATGCTGACGAGATAGCTTTTCTACATATACATATTACTTGGTTGTAACAGGCAGAAGGGCTATGAAAAATAAGTGTCACAGCTTGTATGTTGCAACTTGGTGATGCTGACTAATGAGCAATGGCCCTGATGTATGATATATATAGCGATTCATGTCATGATAATAATAAAATAAACGTTTTAATTTGGAGAAATGCTGAGCAATAATGATGCAGTAACATTACTACAGCGTCAGCCACAAAACAAACTGTAATCGTATCAGTATAAACATTGATGCTGTGTTTACACTTTACAAAGCAGGAGGAAACATGCGTTACTAGCAGTGTAGAAGAATCAAATACGCCTTGGGTTCCAGATAAGAGTGTAAGATTTTATACGTGGAATGGATTGAATTGCAGTGAGAAATGATATAGTTGCAAACCCTCTCATTCTGTGCTTTGACTAGCATCAGTAGCAGCATTTGAAACGTGTCAGCAGAATAATCATTTAGAATTCCTAGTAAAGAAACGCTGCGGTGATTGTGCTATTCTCGGCATTTCAACATAGGTGACCGAGAAATATGATCAATATGATCATTTTTTGCCTCCTAAGTGAATGTACCACTGAAATTTAGCACAAATCTCGCAAAACATTACATTTTTATTCCATGGCTTTAAAAATACTAAATGTGTTTTGAGTTTTTATATTAAAAATACTTGTAATTGCATAATGTACCCTAAAAATGCAGAATAACAATGTTTTTCATTTTAAAATTTAAGGTTTTTGAAAATTATGTTTTCATCATATTCACTTTTTGAAAATGTCACATGATGCAGTTTTTATGGAATTCTTCGTATCATTCCCAAAACACAAACAACTAAATCTGCCATATTTTTCTTTTGAACGCTTTTGAGTTACTAAAGAACCTTGCAGCTTATAAAACTTTATACTAGAAATTTCAAGCGACAAAATTTAAAAACTATTGTCTTTTGAGCTGAGACTAATAAAACAAATTTATATGGCAGATTTGTACATTATAATCAGATAAATATAATAGAACCTTAAAAATAGGGTTTTTTTATTTTTTTATTTTTTTTATTTTTTTTATTTTTTATTTTTTTTTTTTTATTTCGTCGTGTAGAGCATTTGGCATAACGTAATAAAATCCGGATTCAACATTTCGTAACTCGGAAACTGAAGGATATATCATACTAAAATTCAAAACCCTCTAATGCTGGTATAAGACAGCATTGAAAATAAATGTTCAGCTAACTTGGCTGAAAAATTTTAAAAATCCATTTTCAGTTGTTTATTCCCTTAATTTTCAAGCCCGGGCCCGGCCCGAGCCCACCCTAGTCCAGCCCGAGCCCGACAAGCATTTTTCAAATTAGGCCCGAACCCGGCCCGCGGGCCGGGCCGGGCCTAGGCCCGAGGGCTTGGCCCGAGCCCGTGCAGACCTCTACCCTCTTTTAAGTGATTTATTGCTACGTTGTGCTAAAGAGCAGTTATCATAGCATTGTAGTATTGCAGCCAGCTCGGTGTGTCCCATACTCCTTTACTATTCTTGAGATTCAGCTGTGCCTGCCACATAAGGTTTAAAAAGTGTAGTGCTGAGCACTGCGCCTTGTGGTAAGCCGCGGTGTACTTGTTTATAGGTAGATATATTTCTTCCATATCTTGTATAGATGCGTTCTGGACTCGTGAGCTCCGCGGGGTGAGGTGTGGGGAGAGAGGGGAACCGCTGTCAGATTACGCAGCGAAAGAGCAATACAATAAACATTCATCAATCTGCAGAAAGTCACGTAGCCTTGTTGCGTAGCAAGATGCAGAACTATACCTTGTTCCGCTCTTAGAAGACAGTATGGAGTTAAATTGGATATATCTGTCTCTATCTAGCGCATACAAGTTGCCATTAGCCGCGTCCTTTTCTACCTTCGCGCTGTTTGCAGGTTCCTAATAGCATGCTATAAATATTCAGTTGTTATAAATTTCAGGTTTAAACACATTATCCTACACAGAATTTTTTTCTCTATTACTTTATATCCTTTTCAGAGTCATTATACATTTCTATAGGCCCATATTTCTTCAAAAAACTTTTTTTCAGTAGAAGTCCGATATGTGCTGTTTCTATACTCATCGCGCACTAACTAACTGCTAGAAAGCATCTATATTTTTTACTTAGGTAGAGTAGACCATAGTGCTACTACCTGCCCACTTTGAATTCTCTATGTTTACCCAGTTAAGTGTTATAAGTTTTTAAATTAAATGTTTTCGGAAAATTTTATATCTGTGCACTGCAAAAGTTACGCAGTGTGAAACGTTTTGGTTATTGAGTTTACATCAGGGAACCAGCGAGAACAAATGTTGAGGAAGGTTGGAGAAAGTTTTTAAAATAAACCAAAAGGCAATAACCTCTTTCTTTTATCCAGTAAGGCAAACAAAAGGTATTCATCTATTCAACGTCAGGCCTGACACAGAAGATAGTATAAGGAGCAGCACTAACATTAGTTCGAAAGAAACCGTGTGTGTAACTGTGAGCTGTTATTGTGTTATTTGTTTAATGTTTTTGTAAATATCTGTATTTATGGAGGGGGGAAGCTAGGAAGAGAAGATATGTTGGTAAATTAAGAAGTAAGGAACGCCAAATAATTATGAATGTTTTAGATTATTTTTGAAGCAAAATGCGTGTAAGTAAGGCAGTAAAAGAAACATCTAAGGCTAGCGGGTGTTCAGAAGCAGTAGTGTGTATGATTAAAAAGGAACTAATGAAAGGACCTCCAAAAAGAAAGCAAAAAGGGGGGACTACACAAAACGCTAGGTTAACGCAATATGATTGAATAGTGCAAGGTGGAGTGCGGCGAATTGTTCATTCTTTACTGTTTGCAAATATTCAACCCATGCTGAATATAATTTTGTTACGATTCAACAGTGATGAGACCCTACCAAATTTCTCAAGGGCCACTCTTAGTCGGTTCTTACATGATTTGGGGTTCGAATATGAAAGAAGGGGTAACAAGTGCATATTAATAGAAAGAGACGATATCGATATCAGATGGCGACATAAATATCTAAAAGACATAAAAAGGTTTAGGGACCAGGGGAAATCAATTGTTTATACAGATGAGTCATTTGTGAATTTAGGACATACAGTGACAAAGGCGTGGAGGGATACCAAAGTTAAAAGTGCCCGTCTCGTCAAGCAGCAATTGAAGGACTAAGTACAGGACTCGGCCACCTCGGGATCGCGCGCGGAGAAAGATTCGCAACTAGTACATGTTGCAACACTGCGCTCCATTTAACGTGTACTGTCTTCTAAGGGTGGAATGCGCTTTAGGTATATGTTTGCTTACTCACAGCTCACACTCGTGCAATGTACAGTCTGTGTCAAAAATTTTCCATGCCTTCTCGTGTTTTTAAAGAACAGTAATAGTAAATACTTTCAGTAAGAAGAAAAAAAGACTTCCCTGGCAGTCTGCTTTGACAAGCCAGGGAAATTGAGGAGCGTTTTTTCAAAACTCGATAGATGCAAAATTTTACGAAATTGAGTTATATATAGTATCGGCATAATTTTCACCTTTTGCATCGTTCTGTGAAATCAGATTTTGCAAAATTTGATTCTTGTCCTGTGTAGAAGCTAGGGAATATTGACAGTTTTTTCAAAACTCGATAGATGCACTTGGTCAGTTAAAGCAAAGGTCGACAGATGCATTTTTACTTTCTCTACTGGTAAGTAGGGGAAGTATTGTATTCCACCCAAAAATTCGATATCGAGATTTCACCAGAAATACACGTTTTGAGGCCCCCTGAATAAAAAAAAAAACATTTTTAGAAAAAGGTCCGTGTGTGTGTGTGTCTAGTGTGTCTGTGTGTCAGTCTGTCAATCTGTCAGTCTGTGGACAGCATAACTCAAAAACGAAAAGCCGGTTAAAAACCAAAGTTGGTATTTAAGTTTAATGTCTTTCAAGGATGCGACACGAA
The DNA here is from genome assembly GCA_030765045.1 of Tenodera sinensis. NCBI lineage: Eukaryota > Metazoa > Arthropoda > Insecta > Mantodea > Mantidae > Tenodera > Tenodera sinensis. The sequence continues at coordinate 370,497,146 of CM060964.1, read as the reverse complement.
GATTTTGAAGAAAATAGCCCCACCCTAAACTACCCTTTACATTGAACATTTTTAGAAAATTTTGATTTTCTTGAAAATGGCTCGAACGATTTTGATTAAAATGTCATATATTTGAGATATTTTGATAACAGATGACATATATATCTTGAATTTTCTGGCTATAGCCCCTGTAGTCGTATTTACTCTGGACGACTTTTGCATAACTGGTAAACCGTTAGAGATAGACCAAATCATACTGTACAAAAAATGTAGATCTTGCTAAAATACACAATTTATGTCCCAATAAATTTTCTTGTAGGGTGAACCATTTCCAAGATATTCCTTGTTATCAGTGGCGGTTATTCAAGTGAAGCAGGTGAAGAGGTTTTCACCTGAATATAGCAGTATTCCATTTGTGTTAATGTTGGCATTACTACTGCCATTCTAACAGTTTAGTTACAAATTTCAACTGCTAGCAGCTGTAGCAGGGTCAGTGACCAACCCTTCTTTTGTTTGGAACTTACAGCCAGGCAACCGGCAGGGAAAATGGTGGGAGCGCGCCCTCGGATCAGCTGCAAGCCAAGTGAAGCAGTCAGAACTATGGAAGAAACTATTGCACCAAACAGCTCGGTTGCCATGACAACCTGACGTCACGAAACCATGTAGTATGGGGAAATAGTATATGCATGCACATATTTCAGGCAAACAAGAAATATTTTCACTTGGGTAGGGGCACAGAACACGGTAGAGGGGCTGATTTCTGTTTTCGCGCGGTTAGAAGATAGTAGTCATCTACCTCGAGGAAGAGGTGGTGGTATATTTAAAAGTGGTGTTTTGCATAACTGTAAACGGTATAACTGATAAGTTTGCTAGACTCCAGTGTTTGTAATATTTGAATTACGGAATATAAGTGTTTCGTTATGAATCCAATGAAGGATACCTATAGTTTGCAATTTGTTAGAAACCCATTTTCCAGGCGGAAAGATGTTTTAAACTTCGGGCGGCCCAATGATGTCATCGATATACCCCTTAAAAGAGAGGATAGTAAAATAGGGAAGCCTAATGACATTAAATTCAAAATGGTTCGATAACCATTGTTGGTTATGCAGTAGCCGTAGTTTGCAATCGCTATTCTGTTTGCCTTATTTACTTTTAAGTAACAAAAGTAACCTATATAAAGAGGGATTTACAGATTTCGTTAATGTAACCCATTCCCTTTACAAGCACAATGATACCGCCTGCGGTGCCGTAGTAGTAAAAGCGGGCGCTAAACCCCACAAACAACAACAACAACAATTATTCGGCGGAACATTTAAAATGTTAATTACAATTAAACACTTTTGAAACAAACAGAAACACGATAGCTGACGCTTTTCAAGAAAGCAGCAGACTTTTTCATGTGCGTTTGTGAACCATTACAATTGTTTCTTATTTCTTTTGTGCTTCTCGTATTTGTGCCCCGATGCGTAATTTTGCCTTCGACATGATGTAGAAGGTTGAGAAATAAATCTTCGCAAATTCGTAGAAAATTGCGATAGTTTTCCGGGTCCTCTAACATCAAATCGTTTTGAGCAGACCCAATACTGCTCGGCCCGTGCCCTGTTCTCTTCTTTGTAACAAAGACCGTGTCCCCACGTCTTTTACTTCTGATACATTTTATTCCTACTGAGACTTGTGGATATATATCACAAACATATACTTAATAGTAATCGCTAAATTAATATTTGCGTCTGGCATATTTATTTCTCTCGCTTGCTACGTGAACTGTCATTTGTATTGGACCAAAATGGTAATAGTATGACAGACACTGTTTCTTTTGTGTGCAATTCCATTGGTTACAAAAAGTTTGGTCAAAAATGTTGTACCGTGGGACACCTGCTTTGCATTATATTTTCAGTACGCTTAAGTGAACTTCTTCACCTAGTTTGTAAGGCACGAGCCGCCAATGCTTGTTATGTGTGTGAGTTTCGGAAAACTTAAGAACTTTCGTGAAATGGATCATCGCTGTTCATTTTTTTATATGTTAAGTGCGCAAAGACAACAGAATCTCAATCATTTGACTAACGCACAAAGCCTACTATATTCTAACATTCCCTTTGCAGCTACAAGGAAATAAGCAATAAGATAATTTGTACAAATGTTTGTCTCAACTAACAAGAAAGAAGATATAGGAGTAAGAGTTTGTAAGAATGTTTAGTACAAGAGTAGAGAAAGTCATGTGAGTGCAACACATCAGATTTTTATGATTTTATAATCCAAAGTGTAGCAACCTCAATTCTATGAAACGCATGCTGGCATTGACTGCCATCTCACTGTTGCGATTCTTGGAACTCTCAATCATTTCTGCAAGCGTTGTAGACTGCTGCTTCGTTGGAAGTAACTGCGAACTCAAGTTGTGTGCTTGGATTTCACATTCATTTCTGCAAGCTTTTTGTTCCATTTATAGCCCGCCTTTAACCGCAGAGGTTATACTGGCGACCTTGCCCATTGGCAATGGTGTTACTCGTTTAATAGTGGGTTTTTCGGTCTTTGGGGTTTTTAGACGTTGAATTCACACACACATTCACACTTTCATTCATACTTCCAGACTCAAGGAAGGATGAAGAATAATCTTGACTGGAGAAAAATTCCTACCCCCCTGCCGGGAATCGAACCCAGTGCCTCTTGCACAGCAAGCAGGTGCTTCTACAAGCTTTGTTATACTTGCATGGCAATTTTTTTTCTTAGTTGAGACACTGCACTGTACTATGCACAATGGACAGGAGCTCAGATTGTGAAACTGTACCAGTGGTAGAATGCGCTGGAGGTAGGAATTGCAAAAACAAGGTAAGGAAATTAAACTGCAAGCCAAGGAAAACTCATACTCCAGCAATTACATGTTCAGATAGTCTCGAGTGCACTCCACGAAATCCTAAGGAATCACAGGTGTGTCAAAAGGATTATCTCTCCTGGCTAGAAAATTTCACTTACCTGAAAATGCGCCAAAGGAAACCAGAGGAGGTGACAGAACAGGAATATTACAGAAGGGCATTACTGCTGCTATAAAGCAAGACGTTAAGAAGTACAGATGTAGAGAAAGCCACTGTGGCAGAGCAAAATCAATTTGAGGATATTTACCTCCAGAACTTAATATCAGAAAAATGTGGACCAATTTTTGCAACGAAAGAAGATTAAGAAATCTACCAGTCTGCTCATTGTCAAAATATAAAGCCATATTTTACAACTTCTTCAATCTTTTATTCCGTACACCACACATTGACACATGGGTCTGATGAAAATTAAGACAGAGGCAGATGTGGAAAAGAGAAATAGACTGCACAAGCACTAATAAAGGTGAAAGCTTACTTATTCATATTGTTTGAAATTTCTTTGTGTGTGTTCAATATGTTTATTATATAAATAAAACAAAATATATGTTATTGTGAATGTAGCAGTACTTGGTTTCCAAGTTTATACCTAATAAAATAATCCTTATAAGCATTAATATGTTGGTTGTATAGTACATTATGTATTATAAAGAGGTGAAAATAAATAAAAAAATAATGAATGCGTAAATAAAAAGCAAGAAACACAATAAATGACAAAAATAACGAAATTTCATGTCTTAATTTCTCGCTCACGCAGAAAAGTTATATCAGCATCTATCGGCTTTTGAAAAAATTCCGCATTTTCCAACCCCAAATTTGCACTTGTTAAACTAAACTATTTGTTTCTTTTCACATTCAACGAGACAGTATCAGGAAGGAGAATTGAATGATTACGTTTTTCTCAGAAACGCATTTTGTGTATCTATCGAGTTTTGAAAAAACGCTCCTGAATTATAATGAGAGGGAGAAAAGTTGAAGTGATTATTTTGCTTGTTTGTGTATTATTTCCAGTTTTAGTTCCCATTAAAATCAGTTACCTTGTTAATGACCACACTTCTGAATTATGAAAATCAATTGCACACCACAGCTTCTTCTTTACCTGAGTACCCTCCGCTTATATAGGACTTACACCCCCTAGGATTTATAAGTTTGTGCCTAGTGTCAGATGCCTCTCAGGGAGCAGAGGGACCTATGGACTAGACAGAGTGAAGACCTAGAAGCGAGTGGTCAGTGTGGCACCAGGTATGATAGTGAGGAAGCAGATGTTATGAAATGCAGGCGAAATCAGTGATTGGAAAAGTAATGATGGAGCAAGTGGTGGAATGAGTGACGGGGGAAACTGAAGAAGCCAGAGAAAATGCACCCAAACGCTGCTTCATCCACCACGAATACCACATATGGGTCCCTGGGATTGAACCCGGGCCACCTCAGTGGTAGGCGAACAGTCTTAATTGTATGGCCACGGCGCTGCCTGTACATCAAGGGATTTGTATACATAACAAATCATGGGCGTCGCGAGGGGCGGGCAAGGGAAGTTGGTGAACTTAATTTGCAGCCAATTACTGAGTATTAAACTATTATTTTAATTTTGATGTAAAGAACAATTTTTATTTAGCACAAATTAATACGCTTATCTGCAACAAATATTATAAATTTTGACAGTAAAATAATTTAATATTTTTGATTGCAAGCTTCCAACATGTGGCCCCCCCCCCCCCTGGAAAAAAGTCTGCCGACACTCATGTAACAAATACATTAATTTTCTAGGATGTGTTTGAGGATATCTGTGAAAACATGAACCTGTACTATGCTGGTAATCCTGCCCGAGTGAAGAATCCTAAAGAGGGCTCGATCTATGCAATTAACGCAGAAAACTGTTGGCACCACGCTATGGTACTGCACATTGAACACAAGGTGGCCATAATATTCTTTATAGATATTGGAGTTCAGCAGGCAGTTTCCGTTAAAGAACTTCATGTGCTGGAAAGGCGGTTTGGCAGTCTTCCAGCTCAAGTAAGTATTCATTGCCCAAAACAGTAATTGCTATTGAACCACCAAGACAAGTGTACCATCAAATTCTATTAACTGATCTGTAGAGGTATGAGTCGAACTATGGACACTTTGTTTCACTTGGAAAATTATGTTAAATTGCTCGAGGTGGAATATAAATTTATAAAGCTATACTGGTTTCATTGAAAGGATTAGTCCTTATGTAAACAATGACTAAAATGTTGTTGTTAGCTAATGCTGGATTTCTGACAATGAAGTCATTAATCCTCTTGCTCTCCAATATTTTTCACTGATTTAAATAATATTGAAGAGACTTAGCAGTAATAGTAACCGCTTTTTAGAGAGCACCATATTTTTATGTTTTGGCGGTTACATCGCTCTCTCACAACCCCCAGAATGTCTGGAGGACCACACCTGTCGTTGGTTTACGGGTCTCACCGACCTGACCGGGAGAATTATCAAAATAAATTCACCGACCATATCCTCTGATTACCAATCAGGATGTATTACATGCCATGACAGGTCAGCATGTTAGGGGTTAAGATTTTATAGAGAAATTAGAGAAATGGAGAGGTTGGAAAAATAAAGACTCCCTAGCCCTCGGGAACCCTAATAGCATCGGGGTTGGAAGAGAACAAGAGATGACCAAGGTAAGGTCAGATAGAACAGTTACAGTGAGGAGCAAAACACCAGTAACTGGAAGTAATGTTCTGCTCAGCTTGGGTACCTTGTGGTTGCCATTCACATATCCCCTAGACACCAGTAAGTGGAAGTAATGTTCTGCTCAGCTTGGGTACCTTGTGGTGCTATCCACATATCCCCTAGACACCAGTAAGTGGAAGTAATGTTCTGCTCAGCTTGGGTACCTTGTGGTTGCCATTCACATATCCCCTAGACACCAGTAAGTGGAAGTAATGTTCTGCTCAGCTTGGGTACCTTGTGGTTGCCATTCACATATCCCCTAGACACCAGTAAGTGGTAGTAATGTTCTGCTCAGCTTGGGTACCTTGTGGTTGCCATTCACATATCCCCTAGACACCAGTAAGTGGAAGTAATGTTCTGCTCAGCTTGGGTACCTTGTGGTTGCCATTCACATATCCCCTAGACACCAGTAAGTGGAAGTAATGTTCTGCTCAGCTTGGGTACCTTGTGGTTGCCATTCACATATCCCCTAGACACCAGTAAGTGGAAGTAATGTTCTGCTCAGTTTGGGTACCTTGTGGTTGCCATTCACATATCCCCTAGACACCAGTAAGTGGAAGTAATGTTCTGCTCAGCTTGGGTACCTTGTGGTTGCCATTCACATATCACCTAGACACCAGTAAGTGGAAGTAATGTTCTGCTCAGCTTGGGTACCTCGTGGTTGCCATTCACATATCCCCTAGGCACCAGTAAGTGGAAGTAATGTTCTGCTCAGCTTGGGTACCTTGTGGTTGCCATTCACATATCCCCTAGACACAAGTAAGTGGAAGTAATGTTCTGCTCAGCTTGGGTACCTTGTGGTTGCCATTCACATATCCCCTAGACACCAGTAAGTGGAAGTAATGTTCTGCTCAGCTTGGGTACCTTGTGGTTGCCATTCACATATCCCCTAGACACCAGTAAGTGGAAGTAATGTTCTGCTCAGCTTGGGTACCTTGTGGTTGCCATTCACATATCCCCTAGACACCAGTAAGTGGAAGTAATGTTCTGCTCAGCTTGGGTACCTTGTGGTTGCCATTCACATATCACCTAGACACCAGTAAGTGGAAGTAATGTTCTGCTCAGCTTGGGTACCTTGTGGTTGCCATTCACATATCCCCTAGACACCAGTAAGTGGAAGTAATGTTCTGCTCAGCTTGGGTACCTTGTGGTTGCCATTCACATATCCCATAGACACCAGTAAGTGGAAGTAATGTTCTGCTCAGGTTGGGTACCTTGTGGTTGCCATTCACATATCCCCTGGACACCAGTAAGTGGAAGTAATGTTCTGCTCAGCTTGGGGACCTTGTGGTTGCCATTCACATATCCCCTAGACACCAGTAAGTGGAAGTAATGTTCTGCTCAGGTTGGGTACCTTGTGGTTGCCATTCACATATCCCCTGGACACCAGTAAGTGGAAGTAATGTTCTGCTCAGCTTGGGTACCTTGTGGTTGCCATTCACATATACCCTAGACACCAGTAAGTGGAAGTAATGTTCTGCTCAGCTTGGGTGCCTTCTGGTGCTATCCACATATCCCCTAGACACCAGTAAGTGGAAGTAATGTTCTACTCAGCTTGGGTACCTTGTGGTTGCCATTCACATATGCCCTAGACACCAGTAAGTGGAAGTAATGTTCTGCTCAGCTTGGGTACCTTGTGGTTGCCATTCACATATCCCCTAGACACCAGTAAGTGGAAGTAATGTTCTACTCAGCTTGGGTACCTTGTGGTGCTATCCACATATCCCCTAGACACCAGTAAGTGGAAGTAATGTTCTGCTCAGCTTGAGTACCTTGTGGTGCTATCCACATATCCCCTAGTCACCAGTAAGTGGAAGTAATGTTCTGCTCAGCTTGGGTACCTTGTGGTCGCTATCCACATATCCCCTAGACACCAGTAAGTGGAAGTAATGTTCTGCTCAGCTTGGGTACCTTGTGGTTGCCATTCACATATCCCCTAGACACCAGTAAGTGGAAGTAATGTTCTACTCAGCTTGGGTACCTTGTGGTGCTATCCACATATCCCCTAGACACCAGTAAGTGGAAGTAATGTTCTGCTCAGCTTGGGTACCTTGTGGTTGCCATTCACATATCCCCTAGACACCAGTAAGTGGAAGTAATGTTCTGCTCAGCTTGGGTACCTTGTGGTTGCCATTCACATATCCCCTAGACACCAGTAAGTGGAAGTAATGTTCTGCTCAGCTTGGGTACCTTGTGGTTGCCATTCACATATCCCCTAGACACCAGTAAGTGGAAGTAATGTTCTGCTCAGCTTGGGTACCTTGTGGTTGCCATTCACATATCCCCTAGACACCAGTAAGTGGAAGTAATGTTCTGCTCAGCTTGGGTACCTTGTGGTTGCCATTCACATATCACCTAGACACCAGTAAGTGGAAGTAATGTTCTGCTCAGCTTGGGTACCTTGTGGTTGCCATTCACATATCCCCTAGACACCAGTAAGTGGAAGTAATGTTCTGCTCAGCTTGGGTACCTTGTGGTTGCCATTCACATATCCCCTAGACACCAGTAAGTGGAAGTAATGTTCTGCTCAGCTTGGGTACCTTGTGGTTGCCATTCACATATCCCCTGGACACCAGTAAGTGGAAGTAATGTTCTGCTCAGCTTGGGTACCTTGTGGTTGCCATTCACATATGCCCTAGACACCAGTAAGTGGAAGTAATGTTCTGCTCAGCTTGGGTACCTTCTGGTGCTATCCACATATCCCCTAGACACCAGTAAGTGGAAGTAATGTTCTACTCAGCTTGGGTACCTTGTGGTTGCCTTTCACATATGCCCTAGACACCAGTAAGTGGAAGTAATGTTCTGCTCAGCTTGGGTACCTTGTGGTTGCCATTCACATATCCCCTAGACACCAGTAAGTGGAAGTAATGTTCTACTCAGCTTGGGTACCTTGTGGTGCTATCCACATATCCCCTAGACACCAGTAAGTGGAAGTAATGTTCTGCTCAGCTTGGGTACCTTGTGGTGCTATCCACATATCCCCTAGTCACCAGTAAGTGGAAGTAATGTTCTGCTCAGCTTGGGTACCTTGTGGTCGCTATCCACATATCCCCTAGACACCAGTAAGTGGAAGTAATGTTCTGCTCAGCTTGGGTACCTTGTGGTTGCCATTCACATATCCCCTAGACACCAGTAAGTGGAAGTAATGTTCTACTCAGCTTGGGTACCTTGTGGTGCTAGCCACATATCCCCTAGACACCAGTAAGTGGAAGTAATGTTCTGCTCAGCTTGGGTACCTTGTGATGCTATCCACATATCCCCTAGACACCAGTAAGTGGAAGTAATGTTCTGCGCAGCTTGGGTACCTTGTGATGGCTATCCACATATCCCCTAGACACCAGTAAGTGGAAGTAATGTTCTACTCAGCTTGGGTACCTTGTGGTTGCCATTCACATATCCCCTAGACACCAGTAAGTGGAAGTAATGTTCTGCTCAGCTTGGGTACCTTGTGGTTGCCATTCACATATCCCCTAGACACCAGTAAGTGGAAGTAATGTTCTGCTCAGCTTGGGTACCTTGTGGTTGCCATTCACATATCCCCTAGACACCAGTAAGTGGAAGTAATGTTCTGCTCAGCTTGGGTACCTTGTGGTTGCCATTCACATATCCCCTAGACACCAGTAAGTGGAAGTAATGTTCTGCTCAGCTTGGGTACCTTGTGGTTGCCATTCACATATCCCCTAGACACCAGTAAGTGGAAGTAATGTTCTGCTCAGCTTGGGTACCTTGTGGTTGCCATTCACATATCCCCTAGACACCAGTAAGTGGAAGTAATGTTCTGCTCAGCTTGGGTACCTTGTGGTTGCCATTCACATATCCCCTAGACACCAGTAAGTGGAAGTAATGTTCTGCTCAGCTTGGGTACCTTGTGGTTGCCATTCACATATCCCCTAGACACCAGTAAGTGGAAGTAATGTTCTGCTCAGCTTGGGTACCTTGTGGTTGCCATTCACATATCCCCTAGACACCAGTAAGTGGAAGTAATGTTCTGCTCAGCTTGGGTACCTTGTGGTTGCCATTCACATATCCCCTAGACACCAGTAAGTAGAAGTAATGTTCTGCTCAGCTTGGGTACCTTGTGGTTGCCATTCACATATTCCCTAGACACCAGTAAGTGGAAGTAATGTTCTGCTCAGCTTGGGTACCTTGTGGTTGCCATTCACATATCACCTAGACACCAGTAAGTGGAAGTAATGTTCTGCTCAGCTTGGGTACCTTGTGGTTGCCATTCACATATCACCTAGACACCAGTAAGTGGAAGTAATGTTCTGCTGAGGTTGGGTACCTTGTGGTTGCCATTCACATATCCCCTAGACACCAGTAAGTGGAAGTAATGTTCTGCTCAGCTTGGGTACCTTGTGGTTGCCATTCACATATTCCCTAGACACCAGTAAGTGGAAGTAATGTTCTGCTCAGCTTGGGTACCTTGTGGTTGCCATTCACATATCCCCTAGACACCAGTAAGTAGAAGTAATGTTCTGCTCAGCTTGGGTACCTTGTGGTTGCCATTCACATATTCCCTAGACACCAGTAAGTGGAAGTAATGTTCTGCTCAGCTTGGGTACCTTGTGGTTGCCATTCACATATCCCCTAGACACCAGTAAGTGGAAGTAATGTTCTGCTCAGCTTGGGTACCTTGTGGTTGCCATTCACATATCACCTAGACACCAGTAAGTGGAAGTAATGTTCTGCTCAGCTTGGGTACCTTGTGGTTGCCATTCACATATCACCTAGACACCAGTAAGTGGAAGTAATGTTCTGCTGAGGTTGGGTACCTTGTGGTTGCCATTCACATATCCCCTAGACACCAGTAAGTGGAAGTAATGTTCTGCTCAGCTTGGGTACCTTGTGGTTGCCATTCACATATTCCCTAGACACCAGTAAGTGGAAGTAATGTTCTGCTCAGCTTGGGTACCTTGTGGTTGCCATTCACATATCCCCTAGACACCAGTAAGTGGAAGTAATGTTCTGCTCAGCTTGGGTACCTTGTGGTCGCTATCCACATATCCCCTAGACACCAGTAAGTGGAAGTAATGTTCTGCTCAGCTTGGGTACCTTGTGGTGCTATCCACATATCCCCTAGACGGAGACCCCTGAGTAAGTATGAGAAATGTTCGGATACCAATCTCGCTAAGAATTAAATTATTTATATAGGTGCCTAAAATGTAAATAAAGATGTAATTTTTTTTATCTCCAACCTTGCCTATTACCTATTGTACTATGTAGAACTACAAGAAAATGAATCTAAAATAATTAATTGCACTTAATCAGAAAATAAGTGAAAAACATGCACAGACTGCCTTCTGCTGCTCAACTTTAGAAGCAGGAGGGTGAGAGCAGGACCTCCTAAATACCGGACCTGACACTGTGATTCAAGATGGCGGCCTATGTGGTGGGAACTACTTATACACAACTCTACGGGCTACGATTTCAACGCAGTAAAATAAAAATGTTGTGTAATAACACGCCTATTTTGTGAATATGGGCTGTGTTAAATACAAAAACACTGTCTTAAACATAAACTCAAGTATACTCAAAAGAATGACATTTAATATTAAACGATAACCAATGGGCAATGAAATATATAACCTTAAATATCATTCATGCAATCTACAGGTTTACATGCCATTATGTAACTGCATTACACACTCAAATTACAAAGAAGATAGACAAAGCTGCAAGCAGCATGTTACTTAAATAAAACAGAAGTGTTGACATTGAGTTGACTCAATTATTAATCATTGTTTACACTGTTTGTCACAATTGTACAATCTACATAATGTTATATACCTACACAAAACATACTACACTGAATGGCTGATATACAAATGTCATTTAGAATAATTAGCTACCTACTAAATTCAAAACCTTTAGGGTGGAAATTTGCTTTTACTATTACTGAAAACGTTGGATTACTCAGTTTGCAACAATATATTACTCAGCACTTCATGACACTTTATTTTATAGGGGGAATCCACAAAAGCAGATGAAATATTAAAAATAATAACCGTAAGCACCGTAAATGAAATTCATATATAAAATATGTAACCTTAAATCAGCATTGTAAAGCAACTTTGGGTAATTATTTATAAAATCGGCCGCTCGAGAAAACGAATGAAACATAGTGTAATGGATGCAGTTTTTATTGCTAATTACGATTTTGAAAGTTTTATTATGCGCTTAAGCTTCGTTTTTTATTTATGAACAAATTTTATATGTGCTATGCAGTGGTTTTATTTCGCGTATGCGGCGGATATTTAGCAAATAAATGTTTATAAACGAGTATAATATATGCTAGAATGATTGATTAATGTATTTACGTTGAAATTGTTATTGCTGATTACGGTTTTATTTGCCGGTCAAGCTTCGTTTTCGTTTTTCCTGTGTTAGGTTAGGTTTAGTGCATGTATGTATATGAGTGTAGTAACAGGGTCCTATGTTATCGAAATTTTGCCCGTGTTAGTTTAGGTTAGTGTATCTATATGAGTGGGGTGACAGGGTCCTGTGTTATCGAAATATTTACAATTTGGGCAGTGTTTATGCAATCATTTCAACGTAAATGCATTAATCAATCATTCTAGTATATATTATACTCGTTTATACACATTTATTTGCTAAATATCCGCCACATAAGCGAAATAAAACCACTGCGTCGCACGTACGAAATTTGCTCATAAATAAAAAAACGAAGCTTGAGCGCACAATAAAACTTACAAAATCGTAATCAGCAATAAAAATTGCATCCATTGCACTATGTTTCATTCGTTTTCTCGAACGGCCGATTTTGTAAACATTTTCCCAACTTTGCTATAGTCTACAGTTTTACATGCAGCAACATAACACATTTCTTCTAAACTACAGCTACACATTTAAATTACAAAGACAAAAGATAATGTATAAATACAAGCAGCATACTACTTACATGGGTAAAACTGTAGGAGAGTGGCGTCTCGAAATTTGTCTTTCAGTATTCACCATGTTATATAGACACCGGCAACACACATAACGCTGCAATTTATAGTAATTAAATAGAATTTACAAGTGTTACGTTTCAATTTACCTCTTGTTTTAACTGAAAGTTTCTGATTTTTAATTTGCATCCGGGAATGCAACAGTTACGGTGCATTGTGATCTTTGAGGTTAGGTTGAGGTATGACTACATTAACGTACACTACTGGAACAGTTTTTCTTCAACAACCTCTCACCACTGTAATCGTGACACAAATTGTACTTGCAAACATATAAATTAACCACACTATACGGCTAATGTAGCCATAGTCTTAGATGAAACACGATAAACATGAACACGTGGATAAACACACGGCACAGTCTACACGTAATTAGATTTATTCCCGTTCCCTATACTGTCCAAATAAAAGTTTTTAAATACTCGCTTTGCTAATATGAAGACAAACTTACATAGGAATTGTTATAAGAGACAATAATTCAAAGGCATAGAAAATAATAGGAAGGATAGCGTGTGGAAACGCCTCACAAATCATCCCCACCAGCCGACGCCATTTTTGTACAACTTAGATGGCAGAGTCAGGTCCGTTATCCAGAGGGTCCTGGTGAGAGTGTTAGTGAACCATCGTGGCTGAACAAGTGCAGTTTATAGAAAATTGCAGAGGGAAGCCTCCAACAATGTAGACCTTTCTAAAACACACAATTTATGTCTAAATACATTTTTTGTAGAGTAAACCATTTCAGAGATATTCCTTGTTATTTGTGTATGACTAAAATGTACCCTCTGCTTTCTTGCTCCGATTGGAGCAGTAATGGCGCTACTTTCGTAGCAACATGTTACCAAGAGAGATAACCACGTGGAGCTTGGAACTACCATTGCCTGCCTTCAATCCACCAACGCTGCTGGTAAAAAGGCATTGTCTCTTCCTTTGTGTAGTGCTATAAGTCGTCTTCCTTTACCAGCAGAGTGTTTTAGTCCTATACTTCGCCCCGATACAAACAATAGCTTTTTAAGTTTAATGGTGGGGTCTATCCTTACATCGGAGGCTGTGTGGACTTAATTTACCCATGTTTCATCAAGAAAATGCAGCTTCTGCCCTTCCTGTCTGTAAGGACCAATTTTCTTCAGGTAGTCTCTTCTCCATAACAGTATATCCTCATGGTCAGCAATGATGTGCTTATCATTTCTTTCCCGGAATTGGAAACTAATGTCAAGTAGCAGCTTCTAAAAAGAACTTTGCTTGAACATAGGCTGAGGTCATCGTTGACAAATGCACTTTCTTAATTGTGGTGGCTCATTTTTACTTTCTCTGCTGGTAAGTAGGGGAAGTATTGTATTCCACCCAAAAATTCGATGTCGAGATTTCACCGGAAATATGTTTTGAGGCCCCCTGAATCAAAAAAAAAAAGCATTGTTAGAAAAAGGTCCGTCTGTGTGTCTGTCAGTCTGTGGATAGCATAGCTCAAAAACGAAAAGTCAGTTAAAAACCATACTTGGTATTTAAGTTTAATGTCATTCAAGGATGCGACACGAAGATTTTGAAGAAAATAGCCCCACCCTAAACTACCCTTTAAATGAAAAATTTTTCGAAAATTTTGATTTTCTTGAAAGTGGCTCCAACGATTTTGATTAAAATGTCATATGTTTGAGATATTTTTATGACAAATGAAATGTTTATTTTGAATTTTCTGCCTATAGCCCCTGTAGTCGTATTTACTCTGGACGACTTTTGCATAACTGGTAAATCGTTAGAGATAGACCAAATCGTTTATACAAAAAATGTAGATCTTGCTAAAATACACAATTTATTTCTCAATAACTTTTCATGTATAATGAACCATTTCGGAGATATTCCTTGATATGTGTGTGAGTTTTGGAAAACTTAAAATTTCGTGAAATGTATCATCGTTGTTCATTTTTTATATGTTAAGTGTGCAAAGACAACAGAATCTCAAACATTTGACTATCGCACAAAGCCTACTGTATTCTAACATTTCCCTTGTACCTACAAGGAAATAAGCAGTAAGTTGCACAAATGTTTAGCTTAACTAACACGAAGAAGATATAGGAATAAGAGTTTGTAAGAATGGTTAGTACAAGAGTAGAGAAAGTCATGTGAGTGCAACACATCAGATTTTTTAGGAAGAATTTGTTAATTTTCCGACGTGCTGCGCTCCTATCAAATTCGTCACACTAAACTTCTAACACTGGATTTTATATTTCCTTGATTTTCCAGGCATGGTAGCTTGCCCGTTTTTAACCATTCACGGCACACCGAATTTATACTTAATGTAGACACACCTGTAAACTCTGCTTTCAGGTTAACACCCTTGATGCCAAAGTGGGATATTTCTCACGTAGTTTATGAAACACATTTAGAATTATAACTGTGTCACCAATCATTAGAGACTTTCTTCTGTGCTGTCTTACAAACTGCACTTGTTCGGCCATGATGGTTCACTAACAGTCTTAGCTTCCCAGGGTTGCCAACCCGTACGATAATTATGGGGGTGTAGGATAATTTGAATGTATGATAGTTGGATATCAGCGAAATATCGCTTTCACTGGTTTGTCACTCCAGCGAAGTGAAACTAATTACAAATAACGCCAATTTGTCCCAATTGTCTGTCTCCACCCCATAGCTACTAAGCCTGCTACCCTTTATCCTCTTATTGCCAGTGTGCCCAGGTCTGATAATCTCAATGAAGAAGGAACTGTTCAGAAAATTGACGATCAATGTAGAAAACTCGGAATACGTGCTATTCCGTGTGAAATAAAGAACATGCCTGAACCTGACAGTTTCTGGAGTGTTGTTAAACATATGTCACCTTGGTGGAAATACTGATTTCAAAGAACCAGCGGCCTTTGCATTATCAGTGATTTCCTTGCCCTACAGAAGCACTTCTTGTGAAAGAGTTTTTTTCTTTTTCTAAACTGGGTTTAATAAAAACCAAAGTTAGAAACAGATTGGCACTAGATACGGTAAATGAACTCATTTTGTCGTCTCAACTTATGAAAGAACGTGGTAGATCTTAAAATCTGCAAGTCACCGAGAAGATGTTAAGGTTTATCTCAACAACAAATTTGTACAATGCTGCAACGGTTGAGGAAGCTGAACTTTCAGATGAATAGTGCGAGAAACATAAGTGCTAAAGTTGTAATATTTGTTGAGTTCATCAATCTTGTAAGTGGATATAATAAGCATCATTACTCTTATATTTTCATAAGTATTATTCTGATATTTTTATTGTTGTAGCGTTTGCTTTATGGTGAACGATAACTTTGAATCCAGATCTATAATTTTGAGTGGCTGGTACGATAATTTTACTTTTAAATGTTGGCAACCCTGTACCTTTCCGCTTCCACAAGTGACCAATAGAAGGCAGTCTGCACATGCTGTTCACTCATTTTCTGATTAAGTGCAATTAATTACTTCAGTTTCATCTTGATGCAGTTCCACATAGCACAATAACACGTTAAACACACCACTTTTACATAATACAGAGAAGATCCAGTGGTTTTTGTTAGTATTGAACAAACTACTTGTAACCGATGCACATCAGTCAATGAACGAACACTTAAGGGTCACTGGGAGTGAAATTTGACCTCTATTTGAATGCTCGCAGTTTCCATCATAATTCTCAGCGGGTCGGAATTCTCAACACTCTGTTCCACAGAGCTCTGTCGATCTCCGATCCCAGCCACCTAAAACAAGAGCTGCAGCACCTGAGGCACACATTCCGCCAAAACGGCTACTCTGTAGAGGATATTGAAGCCTCTATCTCCAAGGCCAAGAGAGGAAAACCACAAACTCAACAAACACCAGACCAGCCGACCGCCACTGCCTGCATCCCATACACTGGCAATCTTTCCGGCAGCATCAGTAGAATTCTCGCTAAACACAACATCAGAACCATCCACAAGCCGCCTTTGAAGATCCAACACCTAGTGAGGCGGGTTAAGGACAAACTGCTCCTTAATGTACCAGGGGTATACCGTAACCCCTGTGAATGTGGGACGCCGTACATAGGGCAAACTGGCAGGACCATTTCCACCAGAGGCAAGGAGCACGAACGGTCCATACGATTAATGCAGCCTGAAAAGTTAGGGCTGGCGGAGCACTGCTTTGAAAAAGACCACAGAGCCAACTTCAAAGAAACGACCATTGTGGCAAAATGTAGCGATTTTAGGGAACGGAGGGTTAAGGAGGCTCTGGCCATCTCCTCCCAGAAGAGTACACTGAACCGGGACGCTGGATTGCAGTTTAGTCCATCTTGGAAACCAGCCTTAAAATTGGAAATCGACCGACTCAGAAAACACAGATTTTTTTTGATTTTTTTTTTGATTTTTTATTTTTTTATTTTTTTTTTTTCAGGTGGAGGGGAAAAATCTTGTTACGAGACCCCATGGTACTGTGGGAGTCGCCATTGAAGATGGCCATACCCACTAAAAAACCCCATCCACCGGATTAGGAAGGTGAAAGCCTGCTGCGGTACCGCCTGTAGCACCCGCGCATTCAGTGGTGAAGATAGAGCTGGTTCGCATAGCGTAACCAGACGGAGAAGGTTAGGAGCTTGGAGACGAGCTTGACCGAAGCCCAGCTTGCCCCCTAGCGGAGTCATGGATGGTTTGGTAGGAGTCATTTGTGATTGCTGTCAGGAATCAGGGTGCTATGTATCTTGGCGTGAATACGCCGCGTCTGTTCGTGCGCCTCAGAAGTCTGGGAGCGTGTCGATACCCTGCATGCTGGATCCCTGAAACAATCTAAATATACATGTACATACACTAAGAACAAAGGAAGTGCGTACAATTAGTCTCTTAGGTTAGTGGTAATTTGTGCGCTTGTGGCGTTGTCAATCTAGTGTAATTATAATTGTCACGTTCCGCCGTATGGCGTCGTCTGCAATTCATAATTAAGGTTGTTGATATACCATCCGGCATCGTCATTGGGTGAGTGCATGTCCGTTGTATCGCCTGTTCGTCTGGAGTGCACACTTGGTGGGCAGTCTGCCTGAAATGCAGGTGCGAGCCAGTGCCACTCCCGAGGGGGCCCTCATCCCCCTGGGTCCGCCTTATAAATAAGGACTTGAGGGTTATCTGAAGAGAAACTGTAGGTATGAATGTGTGTGTGTGTGTGTGTGTGTGTGAGAGAGAGAGAGAGAGAGAGAGAGAGAGAGAGAGAGAGATGCACAGTTCACATGTGGATAACATCGGGGTAGTTAACTAGGTTGTCCAGATATTGTTGCATGTCAACATCTGGCTCCCCGAGACCAATAGTTCTCTGGAATAGAGATAGTGGCCTTGCATGTTTGTCGTGCGTTATATCATAATTTCCTAGGATTTGAATTAGTTCGTTGTGGTTTTTGTTTTTCTTATCAAGTAGGTTACAGGTGAACCTTTTTATGAACTGTTCAATGGAATGTACTTTTAACTCCTCGTGTAATTGGAGCGTTGGAGCTACTTCGGGTAGTCTCGCGATTATTCGGAGTACTCTATTCTGCATCGTTTGCAGTCTCTTTATGTGTGTTTTCGCTGCATGTCCCCAAACGGGTGCAGCGTATGTTAGGATGGGCCGGATTAGTGTTTTATAAAGTGTAGTGCCCATCTCTAACTTTAGAGTACTGTTTGTGTTGATTATTGGGTATAGCTTATTGAGTTGTGCATTGGCTTTGGCTCTTACGGTGTCTACGTGCTGTTTCCACGTAAGGCCCTGGTCCATTGTTACGCCTAAGTAGGTGATGGTTTTGCTGTTCCATTGGATTGGCTCTTGTCCAAGCGTTAATGGCTGAAGGCCGTGTTTACCATGACGGTGCTTAATTCGCTTGGTGAATACAATTGCCTGGCTTTTTCTGGTATTTACCTTTATGCGCCATTTCGTGAGCCATTGCTCTAAATCATTTAGAGCATTTTGTAGCCTGGTGCGTATAATCCTCGGCATGGTTGATTGTGTGACAAGCGCTGTGTCATCCGCATATAGATATCGGTCTACTCTTATCGTCTCTGCTAAATCATTTATGTAAATATTAAAGAGGGTGGGCCCCAATAAACTTCCTTGTGGGACCCCTGCCCTGATTGGCCGTCGCGTTGATGTCTCTGTTTCGACTGCCGTGTGGAACGTTCGGTGAGATAGATAGTCCTTTATTATGGCTATCATAGAGTCCGCGAATTCCAGTGATATGAGCTTTCTGAGTAGACCAGCGTGCCACACGCGATCGAAGGCCCGTTCAATATCCAAGAAGGTGGCCCCTGTGGATCGGTTTTCGTTGAATCCTCGCGTGATGGATTCCGTCATTCGCAATAGTTGTAGTGTTGTCGAGTGTTGTGCCCCGAATCCGAATTGTTCGTTAATTACTAAGTTATTTTTTATTATGTGGTTCGTAAGTCTTTTGAGTATTATTTTCTCTAAAACCTTGCTCATAGTGCTGAGGAGGCTGATTTGGCCTATAGTTTTCAGGCTGTGATTGGCTCTTTTCTCGAACATGAGAATTTTGGCCTCTTTCCACTGTGGGGGGAATCTGCCTTTTTCAATAGTATAGTTAAATATATCTGCCAGTAGCTTCAGTGCTTTGGCTGGCAGATGTTTTAGTACTATATTTGGAATTTGGTCTGGCCCTGGGGCCTTCCTAGAGGGCAGGTGTTTAATGATCCATTTGATCTCACCCGCATTCGTTTTTCGCGTCTTATTATGCGTTGGTGTTCTACCTATATTCACGACCATTGCTTCTGTTTCGTCCACAAATGCTTGGTCTGACGGAAAGGTATTCGGTTCAAATGTCGCCTCTAGGGTGTCTGCAAATGCTTCGGCTTTGGCTCGGGGAGTTTCCGCTATTCCGTTAGGCGTGTGGAGGGGAGGGACATGTGTGCACGTACGCGTTAGGTTTCTGGCTATTTTCCAGATTGTATGGTTTTGTGGGTTGATGTTACTTAACACATCGTGCCACTGATTTGTTGTGTATTCTCGTATTCGTTCGTTCGCTTGAATGCTTAGTTCCGTGTACGCATTACGGTCTATTAAGTTACGCGATTTTTGCCATTTACGCCTCGCGCGATTTCTATCCTGAATGGCTTGTCTAGTGTGGCGTGGAAATCTTTGTGTAGAAGTTATAGGATATCTGATTGGGATGTGTTGTTCGGTAGCGAGCTTAATTGATTCTACGATATGCTCAATAGCTTCGTCTTGTTTTTCATGTGTCTCGATTGTGTGATCGTGTATAATGTTTTGTAGTGTGTTTTCGAAGGACTCCCAGTCTGCTTGTCTGTAATTGGGTCTTGGAGGTTCCGATTTAAAAGTGATTGGGGCTTCAATTTAGAGTAACACTGGGAGGTGATCTGAGTTTAATTCGTTAATTACGTGTGTGTTTGTGTTGTGTGTAATGCCCTTGAGGAGAGCAATGTCTAGTATATCTGGTCTGTGTGTATGTACTCTTGGTATGAATGTCGGCTCTTCAGGGCCTGTTAGAAGTATGTTGTGTCTGTTGATGTATGCTAGTAGTTTATTGCCCGCCTTGTTTGCAGCTACGCAATTCCAGAGGAAATGTTTCGCGTTCAAGTCCCCTGCTATTACTACTTTTTGGGCCATACGCAATAGTGTATCGATGTCGTCAATGTCAATATCGCAGGGTGGATTATATGCCGCAATAAATGTAACTTCGGTATTAAGAAGCTTTACACTAACCGCGGTAGCTTCTATTCGGTTTAGTTGGGGGACAAACGCCTGGTGGTGTTGTACTGAATTTTGAATAACTACGGCTGTCCCTCCGCCTCTCCTATTTCTATCTGTTCGGTATACTGAGTATCCTGGGACTGAAAAGCGATCTACAGGTCCCAGGTGGGTTTCGTTAATTAGCGCCACAGATTCCAACGGAGCGGTGAACCACCTCCACACTAGACTGGGTGTTTTCTACTCGGTACGTACTGGCTGACAGTACTGGTCCCTTCACTCTTGCTAGTCATCAATTTCGGGCAAGGACTCATAATTTCAATTTCACATCGTCTGCAGCTGCTTTGAAGAGCCCTCCAAGCTTGCTTAAAAGCGTGAAGAAGGGATTCCGAGTGATCTTCCAGTCCAGCGAGCGTAGTGCGCAGGCCGCCACTCACGCTCCCAGACGCCCGGCGATTGCAGCTTCAGTTCCCGCCAGCTAGAACCCGCCTGTGCAGGCACACTAACAGCTTAGCTGGGTAGAAGTACAAGTCTGTAGCCAACAGTCACCTGACTGGAATCTAGGCGCCTTAGGGCAGGACCTCTGTACTTCGGGCTTTTTAGCGCCCACTAACTCCTCTTTCTCTTCTACTCAACTATTTTCCTCTTGACTATTTAGTTTTTAAGCTCCCCGTTAGGTCCCCTCTAGGCTTTACTTCTTCTTCTTTTCCTAAACTCTTCCGAGGTCAAGTTAGGGATTGTTAGGGCATATAGTTTATTTATTTACTGTTCTCCACTCTATAACTTCCATCTCTCCATCCCAGTATGACCAAGTCCAAGAAGTCCTCAGTGAAGCGATCTCCTGGCGAGATGCGCACGACCCGTGGAAGGGTCACTAAGCGACAATTGGACGTTGGTGGCCCCTCAGCCCCTGAATCTCCTCCACCTATCCCCATCCCTACTTCCCACCCAGTGACACCGTCCGTGATCCCCCCAGTCGCAGCCCAGGCGGTAAACGGCCCTGCCGCGACGCCTGAGCTCGGCCGGACTCCCACACCGAATCCGTCTGCCCTGAATACCCCCCTCCCTAGATCCCGCTCCTCTTCCGCCCCGTCAGTCCCCTCTCTGCCCCCTACTCCGCCTCCTCTCGTCTCCCCTCCTGGCTCTAACCACTCCACACCACCACCTCAGTCAAACCAACAACCTGCTCCCTTGGCCCCTTCCGTAAGCCCCGTAGCCGGCCCCTCCTCCAGACCAGGCCCGGTTGCGGTTCCTGCCCCTACTGCCCCCCCCCAAGCACCCAGGATGCAAGCGCCAATCTACGTCTCTAAACACCACGTCACGCTGTTTCAGACCCTGCAAGAGTTTGACTCCCAATATGCCAATGAAGGCTACACAGTGACCAGGGCCCCGCTATCGCGGGACTTCCTGGTGCGCATGTCGTCCCCCGTGGACTATGCACACATGTGTGCCTTTCTGCGGCAGAAGGGACTCAACATTCAGCTCACGAGGCAGCAGGACGAGCAGCAATCCTTCCGTGCCGTGATAAAGCACGCTTACTATGATGGGGCGGAGGAGGCCATTAAGGCTGAGTTGCGTGCCGCGCACTTTTCAGTGCTGCGTGTAACGCAACTTAGGCGTTACGACCAGGCCAGAACACCTCTTCCGTTCTATCTGGTGGACCTGGCGACGGCGGACGACCTGGACCGACTAAGGCAGGTTGAATGTATACTCCACTTTCGAGTGAAGGTGGAGATGTACAGGCGACCGGTCATACCGGTCCAGTGTAGTAAGTGCCAACAGCTCAGGCACACAGAGGCGAGGTGCTCGGCCGCGGTTAGGGTGTGCTCCAAGTGCACCGGTGACCACGATTCTCGTGGCTGCGATGTTCCGCCCCCCCTGAGAACGTGCGCGCTATGCCTGCGCCAGGGCCACGGGGCCAGGTACCGGGCTTGCCCCGAATACCAGCGCCATGTGGCGGCGGCACGTACCCTCCAGGGGACTGGTAGACACGCGGCTGTGGGAGCTGGAAGCCGGGCGCGGAGAGTATTGCCCGAGCGGGCTCCACCAGTGCCAAGTGTGGCTGAGGTTGTGGCACAAGCTACGGTCGCTGAGGAACCGTCAAGTTCCAGGACGCCCCGCCAGCCCCGTGGAGTGTCGCGCATGGCACGGAGGGACCGGCCAGATCAACAGAGACGACCCCGAGAGACCCGAGACCCACGACTACACCACCAGAGACAAATGTACCGGCGCGTCCTTAGCACCGGCATGGAAGACGGCGACCTGAGGGAGACAGCGGGGCACATCCTCGGGTTGCTGATGGAAGCGGAATTGTCGGAGGTCCGCTCCATACTAGCGTCGTATAGAGACTTCTTCCAGCTGCTGGTGACACCTGGTTTCATCTAAGTATCAAGATGGACTATAAAAACTATTTAAACATCATGACATGGAACGCTAGGGGACTTAGACGCAAAAAGACAGAGTTCAAGGAATTCCTCTCCCGTAACAATATTCATATAGCCCTTATCACAGAAACTCTCCTCAAAGACAACCATAGATTCAACATCCCCGGATACACGACACACCGAACAGACAGAGACGGGCGCGGGGGTGGCACCGCGGTCATTATTAAACACGATATACAACACGACCTGGCCCCCCCCTGCGCAACTCCAAAATTTGGAAACCACCAGCGTACTAATTACACTCGACAACAACAAAGTGCTCATAACGGCGGCCTATGCCCCCCAGGTACTTTAATAACATCCGATATAACGGACTTAACGAAGCAGCACAATAGGGCCCTAATTACAGGTGATCTCAATGCGAAACACCAAATTTGGGGATGCAACGAGACAAATAAAGAGGGACGAGCTTTATTACAGCTCGAAAACAACTCGGACCTCTTAATCCATACTCCAGAGGAACATCCTTACGTTCCATATTGCAGGACACAAAGATCTGACGTGCTAGATCTAGCCCTGTCCAAAAACATAACACGCAGAACACATCTCAAAGTTATGAATGAGCTGTCATCCGACCATCTGCCCCTCATAATTACACTAGAGGGCAATGCAGCTCTAATCCCGCCAATTATACGCCCAAACTATAACAGAGCGAACTGGGACAAATTTGCAGACACTGTAAGCAAAAACTTGCCCACTGTCCCATTAAACACTAACGAAAGCACCAACGAAGCGGTCATCCAATTGGAAAAGGCCATAAAAATAGCCACAGCTGCCTCTGTGCCTATGAGCCGGCCTAGGCAACATCAATCTAAACTCCCACAAGACATAACCTCTCTAACAGCCGAAAGGAACAGAGCCAGACGCAAATGGCAAAAAACGCGGCACTTAACACACCTCGAGTACGTTAAACACCTAAATAGCATAGTAAGCGAAAGGATCGCAAATCACGTCTCGAGGCAATGGCAGAACACACTGGAGAATCTCGATTATGAACGAGACTCAGTGTGGAAAGTAGCTCGCTGCCTAACACGCGATAAAGTGCAAATCCCTCCACTCCATACAAATCAAAACATAGCGACCACCGATAAAGAAAAAGCAAATGCACTCGCGGATGCACTTCAAGAAACATTAACCCCAAACACCACCCCCTCTTGCCCACAATTCACCGCCGAAACCGAAGAAGAAACGCGCGAATATAAAGACCAAATAACTCACAATAAAATAAGAAAAACATGTCCCAGCGAAATCAAATGGCTCATTAAACATTTACCGAAACGAAAGGCCCCTGGGCCAGACAGCATCCCGGCGGTAGCCTTAGCCAACCTACCCGAAGATGCCATCAAACTACTATCCAAAATCTTCAATTATGTGCTAGAGAAAGGGTACTACCCTGACAGATGGAAGTCAGCTATAGTCGTACACTTTCCCAAGAAGGGCAAAGACCTCTCGAACCCACAGAGCTACAGACCAATTAGTCTACTAAGCATACTGGGAAAACTACTCGAAAAGTAGTACTAAAACGCCTAAATGCACAACTAATCAAACAAAGCATAACTATAAATGAACAATTCGGATTCCGCGCTCGCCATTCCACAACCCTGCAACTACTGAGAGCCACAGAACACATCACGCATGGATTCAACTTCCGAAAATCGACAGGCGCACTCCTACTTGATGTAGAACGCGCGTTCGACAGAGTTTGGCACGCGGGCCTGCTCAAGAAGCTCAAAACACTAAATATACACGACTCTCTAATTAAACTAATCGCAAACTATCTACACAATCGGACATTCCAGTCCAGAGTTAACAACCACCTCTCTTCCCCCCGCCCTATAAAAGCGGGAGTCCCACAAGGAAGTATATTGGGGCCGATTATCTTTAATATAACAATGAACGATATCCCGAAAACACACAACACGAACTTATTCATCTATGCAGATGACACGGCAATCGTAGCGCAATCGGGGAAAGTCGAGTTCATACACAGGAGGCTACAAAACGCCCTTAACGAGCTACAGGATTGATTCACCAAATGGAGAATTAAGGTGAATGCCAAGAAAACGCAGGCTATCATATTCACCAAAAGAGTCAACCATAGACTAGGAAAACACCAGCTTCCACCACTCACCATATTTGGAGAGAACATTGAGTGGAAAAACACAGTCACCTGGTTAGGGCTTAAAATGGACCAGGGACTCACATGGAAGCAGCATATATTCCAAATAAGGGGAAAAGCGAACGCCCAATTAGGCAAACTATATCCCCTTATAAACATGAACTCGCAACTAAAACTCAAAATGGGACTAACATTATATAAGACGCTTATCCGCCCTATACTCACTTACAATGCTCCGGTTTGGGGATATGCCGCAAAAACACATATTATGCGCCTACAAAGGCTACAAAATAAAATACTGCGACTGGTAGCAAAAGTGCCTTACACTGCACCAGCGGACTTACTACACGACGAATTAAAAATGCACACGATAGAGCAATTCATTAAAAAGCTCTCACACGATACGTATAAACACTTGCATAAACATCACAATCCTTTAGTAACGAACCTCGGTAACTATACTATGGAAATTTATAAACACGCTAGACCGCTAGCGCTTTTCGACAGAAATTTAACTTCAAATAACACGGAAGTAGAGGAATTCTTGAACAACCTACTACACGACTAAATGAAACTTTGACAGAGGACTGTTCCCTCTCACCACACAGCTAAACCTTCCTTATTCCCTGTTTCAGACCGCAGCCTGCCACAGAGCCCTACAAGCCCTCGGCGATGCCGAGGCGGACCGGGAGAACTAGGGCCTCCCACCAGTGTCCTACGTGCGCGGTGAAAGCGGGCCACCGTATGATGGAGTAGGACACTCCGACGACACGGCGAGACCAGGACAAACGCTTATACAAGACCTGCCTGCCTAGGGCAGACAAGAAGAAATCTAGCACGATAACATTTATATTAAGCATGCGTAAAAATCACAGACCATTAGCTGATTCTAACGACTTGCAGGTACATACCTGTGCAACACTAGACATAAGCCTAAATATTGCACGAAAATATCCTTTTACTCTGACACTAACATTAGCTTATCTCACAACGACATGCAGGTTTTCACCTGTGCATCGCTAGATATAAGCTCAAATATTGCACGATTAACTTCAGTTACACTAACTAACATTAGCAAATATTATAACGACTGGCAGGTAAACACCTGTGAAACACTAGATATAAGCTGAAACATTGCACGAATAACCTCAGGTATGCTAACACTAAAATTAGCAGAAAGTATAACGACTGGCAGGTAAATACCTGTGCAACACTAGACATAAGCTCAAATTGCACGAATAACCTCAGGTATGCTAGCTCTAACATTAGCAGATATGATAACGACTTGCAGGTAAATACCTGTGCAACCCTAGAATTAAGCATCACACAAATTACATGTTGACTAACAGGCCTATGCCTGTGCAACCTAATCATAAGTAAGCGTAACTGCGTCTAATATCAACACAAATTTAACAATGCATTTATCTCTCTTGGTCATGTCCAGGTTTCATGGGCATTACCAAAAAGCAACATTTGACTCGCTCGCATGAAATTCATGCCAGCTTAAAGCATTCAATTACTAACCAGGGTGCTATGCGGGACCCGACTAATGCACGATGATGCACGAAACCTTTAGCATTTTACGAACTAACACGTGGAGGGGTTTTTTAGTGAGTAACCCTCCCCCAGGGCGCAGGGACCCTCACACTGTTGGCCTCAGCATGTCGGCCTCCGCCTGTAACGGGTTTTTCCCCTCCACGGTAAAAAAAAAAAAAAAAAAAAAAAAAAATTGCTAGTCGTTCGGCCAGAGCTACGCTACGATTCGCCAACGTTCTACACACCGGCCATTGAGCCAGCGCTACCCGCCAGGATCATCTAGACAACGTCGAACTCAACGTATGCTGTGTTATCCAGTAAAGAAGATTCTTGACAGTTTTTCACCAACTTAACTGTTTTTGACTTACCACTTTACTTGCGAGTAGGAGAGCAAGGCCGAGCCAACAGTTATTTTAACTGGTTTTAAGGCGCCCTCCGGGGTCCGGTCCTCTGCGATCCGCGCCTGTCGGCACTCGCACGACCAAGCAGACATGGACGTTAATATTCCTAGCCATCACCAAGCACCCATCCCCGGAAATGAGGTACCCCCACCACCAGTTCAGAGGCCCCCAGACGGCGAGCAATCCAACGCTCCTAGTCCCAATCTCTATTACCTGGAAGGCGGTCACCTGGAAACATTTCTAGGAAAGGAATTAATCATCAATCCAACATTCCCTCTAGCAGCTGAAACCCTTACCACGCTGCAGAGCGAGCGTAAAGCTAGGGCAGTCTACATCGCCCAAGCAGATAGACAGCTTCTGGCAATGTTACCGGACCTGTCTCATTATAGCCGCGAGGATCTTACGCACCTGTTTCGGGTAGTAGCTGCCCATAGAACTCGTAACGAGGCTATTGACAGCTACCTGCTGAAAAATGAACAAACCTGCAGTCAAGAGCAGTGGCACACCGTTACGCCTAAGCGTTAAAGGAACACGCAAACACGTTCCCAGCCAGAGGCAACCCAGATTTCAAACAAACTCGCTACTCTAGCCAGCACCAGTCAGGAGGTCGCCAGTCCTGCCACACCACCACCTGATCCAGCCACTATGGATACAACTGACGGCGAGGCAGCCCATCCCACCACCTTAGCTAATCCTGCCCGTTCCAACAGAACCACCCCCATCTTTCTCCGGGATCCTAGTCAAGCCCGCGACCTAACCAAATTCCTCACAACGTCTCACCCACACGTCAAGTATAATATCAAGAACATGAGTGGGACTGTTGCATTCCTCCCCTCCACACCCGAGGACCACCGTCAAATAAGGCACATCCTTACAGAACACAAAGTGCAGTTTCTCACTACCCTACTGCCAGAGGAGAAGCTGCTCTACGTCACCCTAAAGGACCTCCCCATGTTCATCACCGAGGAGGATGTAAAATCCGAGCTTAAGGAACTCGGCTACCCCGTCGAACGTGTTGGTCAACTTCGTTCCAACAGAAGCCAACCACCAAAACCCATCCCCCACTTTAGAGTGGCCCTGAGAAAGGAATCTAGTACCAGGAACATCTTCAACGAGACACGGATGTTCAACGCCATCATCCGTGTGGAGAGTTACCGCCCTCCTGCACGCCCTCTTCAGTGTACCAATTGCCAGCAATGTACTCACAGCGCTGCAGGTTGCAGGCTTGAGACAATCTGTTCCTTCTGTGCCGAGAGCGGGCACCAATATAAAGACTGCAAGCTCCCCGGAATACAGGGTTTAAAGCCCAAATGCTATAACTGTGGTGGCGAGCACAGCAGTCGCTACGCTAAGTGTCCAGTCTGGAAAGAGGCACGAGTGGAGATGATCCTCAATAAGAACGGTGAACGTACGAGATTCGACGCCGCTCCAAGAGGTGGAAACCCTCTTGGACTCCCCAAGGAAGCTTTCAGGGGTGCTAGATTTCCGGGTCTACTCTCCCTCACGAGAATACAACACAAGGATTACGCCGCTGCCCTTACCGCCAGCAATCAATCTCATCAGTACAGTAGTGCGCCCAAAGCTTCGCCACCTTCGGCTACTCAGCAAGCCACAACCGTTGCCGCGGCCTCTGCGCCCATTACTAGACCCACCCAGAATCATCGGCCAACCTCTTCATCTGCAACAGTTCCTAAGCACTCCAGAACATCTGAAGCCTCTCAACCTGCAGCCCCAAGACAGCAGGCACCACCACTGCCCAGGCAACCTGCCCAGGAGCGCCTTATGGCCCACCCCACCCCCAATCCATCCAACCGCATCCCGCTAATCCCGGACTCCAACTTTTGAGTCTGATGGCAAAAATTCCAGTTCACCTGCAACCAGACTTCGCAGCTGTTTTGGCGGAGGCTCTCGCTCAGAGACCTAACACCATTGCCCCTGAAACCATCTTAGTCCACACCGTCTTCGTTTTCATGGGACAGAATGGCGGACAACAATAAGGCTGTTACAGACATACTCAACTTCAGAATATGCTCGTGGAACGCAAATGGCTTACGTGGTAAACTGCATGAGGTCAAAAACTTCATCGCAGTGAATAAAGTCCACGTTTTGCTGGTCCAGGAAACTCATCTCTCTGGTAACCTTAAAGCCACCATCCCGGGCATGCTCTGCCACAGGAGCGATCGTGACGACGGATACGGCGGTACGGCCATCTATATCAGCCGCAATCTCCAGCATCACAGAATCCATCTGGCAGCCACAGCCGGCCTGGAGGGGACAGGCATCCAATTGGCCACGAACAGAGGACCTCTAAACATCTACTCCATCTACATCCCACCGAGTAGACCCATCAGCCATCAAGATCTAGACGCCGTCTTCACCCCCGATACGCCCACCATAGCTATGGGCGACTACAACGCCAAGAGTCAGTTGTGGAATTCTTCCATCAAAAACCACAGAGGCATGGTGCTGGAGACCTACATTGAGCGCAAAGCCCTCGCCGTTCTTGCTCCAGCATCCCCAACCATTACTTATGGTGATCGTCGTGCGCCAGACTGGCTAGACATTGCCATACTTAAAAATATCCGCTCCCACCCAAGTATTTTCTCCCTCCCTGAACTTTCCTCCGACCACTACCCCCTACTACTCCTATTCAGGGCAAGACCAACCGCCAAAGCCCCGGCAAGACCCTTTAATCCACGGCGCACCATCTGGAGCAAATACGCCGCCTTAATGTCTGACGAACCTGCGGATATCCGGCCCTGCCACAATACCGAAGAAGCTGAAGAACTTGCGGCCACCATCACTGCCACAATGTCAAGTGCCATGGTAAAAGCTACTCCTCCCCGACGGCAATCTCTAGTCCATCAGGAACCACTCCCACAAGAACTACGGAATCTCATAGCCTCCAAGAACAAGGCCAGGCGCAAATACCAGCGAACACGCCACCCACAAGACAAAAGAGAGTGGAACCGCCTCCAATGCATAGTTAGGACTGAGTTACAGGACAATGCCAACGAGGAATGGGAAAGACGCTTGGGTACCCTGGACACACAAGACTCGTCTTTATGGAGAATGTCCAAAGCACTCTTGCGTATCCCTTCTTCTGACCGACCCCTCATAGACGGTGGACGAGTGGCTCAGTCTGCTAGAGAGAAAGTTGAACTCCTGGCCGAACACCTGGCCTCCACCTTCCACCCGGCCGACCCCCTGGACGACGAGATTGCCAATGATGTCGAGGCAGTGGTACGTGACTACCTATCCGCTCCCTACCAACTGGAAGAATTAAAACCCACCACCACCGAAGAGGTCAGCAACATTGTGGTGACTGTCCGCCCATTCAAAGCGGCTGGTAATGACAACTTGCCCTATGCCGCCTTCAAGGCTCTGCCGCCCAAGTGGATCGATCTGTTAGTTCACCTGTTCAATAGCTTACTCCGTCTGGCTTATTTTCCTACTGCCTGGAAACACGCACGGATAATAACACTACCCAAATCAGGCAAAAACCCGCAACACCCGGGCAACCACAGACCCATCAGTTTGCTGCCAGCTATCAGTAAACTGTTCAAAAAGATCATTCAGTGTCGCCTGCAGAGCATACTTGATAGCCACAATGTACTTCGCCCTGAGCAGTTCGGATTTCGTCACCAGCACTCCACTACACACCAGCTCTTACGCCTAGTAGACGAGGTGATACGCGGCTTCAACAACAGGCATTACGTTGCAGCCCTATTCCTTGACATCTCCAGAGCCTTCGATACTGTGTGGCACGAAGGCCTCATCCACCGACTTATCCACTATGACATCCCTCCCTACCTAGTACATCTAATACACAGCTTCCTTTCTAACCGTTCCTTCGTAGTCTCCAGGGACAACATCCACTCTCAACCTTACTCCATCAATGCAGGGGTACCCCAAGGCAGTGTCTTGGGTCCTCTGCTATTCCTCACCTATATCAACAGTCTTCCTCCTCTCCGGGGCTGCAATTTATACCTATTCGCCGACGACACCGCCATTACAACGGCATCGTCTCACCATGCAATAGCGGCTCAGCGTCTTCAGCGCTATGCAGATATGCTGTCCGCATGGTTTGGAGCTTGGCGTCTAAAAGTCAACGCCACCAAATCGGAAGCCGTCACCTTTGCCAGACGCCACCTCCAAGAAGTGGAAGACCTACATCTGGCTGGAGAATAAATCCCCTGGTCTACTGAGGCAAACTACCTCGGAGTGCGACTGGACATGCGCCTAACCTGGAAGGCGCATATAACTTCGCTGGCATCAAAAGTTAATCGCAGAATGGCCATGCTGTACCCGCTCTACAATAAGACATCCCCCATGAGCTTAAGTAACAAGATCTTACTGTTCAAACAAGTGCTACGACCAATTCTAGTTTACGCCTGCCAAGTCTGGGGAATCGCCGCTAAAACCAACCTCCACACCCTTCAAGTACTCCAAAACCGATACCTTCGGGCAGCAACCGCAGCCGAATGGTACATACCCAATGCAAATATCCATTCAGACCTATCCATCCCCACCCTAACAGACTATATCCTCTAGCTTTCCCAGAGCTTTTATGCAAAACTTCCATCCAGCTTCAACCACCTCATCCGCGGCCTCGGGGAATACGACATTGACACTGGAGAGACATACAAACGACCAAGACTTGTACTAGGACAGTGACATAACAACCAGACAACAACTTTCATCGCCATCATCAACAAGTAATCCATAACCATCTTAAAAAAAAAAAAAAAAAAAAAAAAAAAAAAAAAAAAAAAAAAACTATCGTCACCACTCCTCTCATTTCACCCTTCTATCATACATTCATACCAAAAAAAAAATCCCTGGCGTTAATTGCCACCCTTACCCCACCGTCAGTATCTAAACTTACCACCATATGCCAGTAGGGGACTATGTCCCGGTATTGCAAGAGTCAGAGGGCGCCTCCCATAGGGAGGATAACCCCTCAGTGACCCTGCTACGATGAGTCTAGTCATTCATCCTGAAGATGGGAGAGATGTACACTCCCGAAACGTTGATGTCTTTTCATCACTACACCTGGCTCGAAGCCCGAGAGCATCTTGAATATGTTCGTCGCCAGGAAAGCTACAAATCTTATTTTATTATCTCACTTAATGTTTGCTAAAGCACGATCTAAGTGTACTTAGCACAGTTGAAGGTAAGAATTCACATTTAAATGAATCAGCAACCAGCCTAATTCATTCTGAGTGCGTATTGTTCAGTATTGTCACCGCGCCCGCCGCATCTAATTGCCGACAACAGCAGTGTCACCCATCGCATTATTGTCGGCACTACCGCAAAGGAGCCGAAGGAAAGAGACAGAGAATGGCCGCATTGTTGGGGCGCTTGCCGAAAGAGAGAAAAGGATAGAGACTTCGGGAATCTTCTGCTTTGTATTTCACCGCAATAACTAAACTTTCCAGAATAGTGCCTGGGAGATATAAATATCGGTAAAGTGCGACAGAAGAGTCAGTCAGACGTATGTGAAGCGTTGAGTAGTCGTGCCGACGGAGAGGACAGACGTATGTGAAGCGTTGAGTAGTCGTGCCGACGGAGAGGACAGACGTATGCGAAGCGTTGAGTAGTCGTGCCGACGGAGAGGACAGACGTATGTGAAGCGTTGAGGAGTCGTGCCGACGGAAAGAAGAGACGTATGCGAAGCGTTGAGTAGTCGTGCCGACGGAAAGAAGAGACGTATGCGAAGCGTTGAGTAGTCGTGCAGACAGAGAGGACAGACGTATGCGAAGCGTTGAGTAGTCGTGCCGACGGAAAGAAGAGACGTATGCGAAGCGTTGAGGAGTCGTGCCGACGGAGAGGACAGACGTATGCGAAGCGTTGAGTAGTCGTGCCGACGGAAAGAAGAGACGTATGCGAAGCGTTGAGTAGTCGTGCCGACAGAGAGGACAGACGTATGTGAAGCGTTGAGGAATTGTGCCGACGGAAAGAAGAGACGTATGCGAAGCGTTGAGGAGTCGTGCCGACGGAGAAGGGACAGTTCTTGTGTTACGAATTTGGAGCCGTGCTGTTGGAGAATCGGAAAAGACTTTCTTGCTGTTGCAACGAGTGTACAAAGTTACTGTTTACGGAAATAAAAGTGTTTCTTTATCTCGACTACATCTGTCTACTTTACTTTACAACCAACCAAAGTCACAGTATGAAGGTAATAGGCCCAGGAAACCGTTGCGATGTAGTAAAGAGACAATATTGAACGTGTTTAACCAGTTTTGTGAGAAATATCCCTAACTTGTTATCGATGACGTGAAATTGACATCCGAGTTTACCTTAAAATTAAAATTATTTTATTGTTTAACGACGCTGTCAATTGTTAGGATCGCATCAGCGTCGCCGGTGTGCCGAAATTTCGTCCCGCAATTCTTTTACATGCCGGTAAACATGGAGCTGTCGTTTTTAAGCACACTTAAAAACCATCGGTCTGGGCCGGATTTGAACCCGCAACTTTGGCATCAATAGGCCAGCGTCTAACCGACTGAGCCACCCAGGCCGACTCCGAGTTTCCCAGTGTGTCAGTTTCAAGTATTTACAGTGTAGGCAAAGAAAAATCCTCAGTAGGTGAAGTCAGAACTCCCAGCAAGAAGAGACCATGCACCAGGCAAGAGTTGGAGGATTTTTTTTTTTTTTTTTTTTTTTTTTTTTTTTTTTTTTTGCAACGCATTTGTAAGATATGCAATCTGTCAAAACCTTCACCACTTCTTTGTTAACCAACTCTGATTCCGATCTTCCAGATTTATAACGAACTTTCCTTCACAAGCTGCTTATAGAGAGCGCTTTCGAGTTTGTGAGCAGGAAACGAATAAGTGTTATTCTGGGCAGGGATGCTATTATTTTATGGTGGAGAGACTTTCTCCATAAAATAAAAGAACTCCGTAAAGCGCGGAAAGTGTACCTACTATTTAGACGAGAGGTGGATTCATGAGGGACACACGAAAGCAAAGCATGGACTGACACCACTGTAAAATCAAGAAAGCAGGCATTTCGATTGGGTTTAAGTGCAGGGCTTAAAAGTCCTACGGGGAGAGGAAAGCGCCTCAAATTTTACACAAACTATGCATCACATTAGTCCGGCCACAACTCACATACGCAGCCGTAGCCACAATGCCTCTAATAACAACAACAATAATCAATAAAATAAAAGCATACGAAAGGAAGTGCCTACGGACTCCTCACAAACTTTCACCATCATTCAAATTCAACACTCTACATCAATACACAAACACAACACACATTGACACACACATAGCAAAACAATTCATAACATACATTCACAACGCACACACAAGAAGCTACAGAAGAACACTCATAAACACGGCACAAAAGATGAAAACTATACAAGAAACACCAAAAGACAAAATCCCTCCCCTTATCACACTCATACATGTATACGATAAATATCAAGAACAAGAAGAACAGAAAATACGAGAGCATCTACAACACTTTCAAAACATTTAGACACACAATAGACACAAACACACACTAAAGCCCCTAACATACAAAAACACACTAAACATACAAAAAATGCCAATGAGCCAAGCAGCAACAATCAAATAAAAACATTAAACGAGCAGCAAAACCATAGATCTTCTCTGGGCAGAAGCACACGAATGGAGTGATGGATGTGGAACCCGGGAACTGACACACAGATACACAAATCACAACACTCTACACTACGCTATGTCAACAAAAACACAAAATAACACAAATACGCACTTAAGCCGAGGGAAATCCCAACACGACAAAGAAAAAATACCACACTAGGCTGAAGAGGGGTTTCCCTAAACAGCCCGGGCATGTTGTAAACACGCCCAAATACACATTTTTGAATTGAATTGCAAGCGCCTGATAGTGCTGCATATAGGAACTGAAGATTGTTTTGTTTTTTAAAACTACTCTGTTTGATTTTCTAGAATATGTCAGTGTCAGCCTTGCATGGCCAAGGTAAGTTGGAGAGCGGGCCCCAAGTGGCGTGAGTAAACCTGCAACCTGTAAGTCTGTGGACAGCACAACACAAAAACAAAAACTCTGATGTGTTGCACTCGCATGACTTTCTCTACTCTTGTACTAACCATTCTTACAAACTCTTATTCCTATATCTTCGTGTTAGTTAAGATAAACATTCGTACAAATTATCTCCTTGTAGGTGCAAGGGAGATATTAGAATACAGTAGGCTTTGTGCGATAGTCGAATCCTTTTGACCTTTGAGGTTCCGTTCTCTTTGCACGATTAACATATAAAAAAAAATGAACAACGTTGTTGCATTTCGCTAAAGTTGTAAGTTTTCCAAAACTCACACACATAATAAGGAATATCTCCGAAATGGTTCACCCTAGAAAAACAATTATTGAGACATAAATTGTGTATTTTAGCAACATCTACATTTGTTGTAATGCAAGCTTTTGTCTATCTCTAACGGTTTACCAGGTATGCAAAATTCGTCCAGAGTACATACGACGACATGGGCTATAGCCAGAAAATTCAAGATATACATTTCATTTTTCATAAAAATATCTCAAACATATGACATTTTAATCAAAATCGTTAAAGCCATGTTCAAGAACATCAAAATTTTCGAAAAATTTTCCATGTAAAGGGTAGTTTAGGGTTGGGCTATTTTCTTCAAAATCTTCGTGTCGCATCCTTGAAAGACATTAAACTTAAATACCAACTTTGGTTTTTAACCGACTTTTCGTTTTTGAGTTATGCTGTCCACAGACTGACAGACTGACAGACTGACACACAGACTGACAGAATGACAAACTGACACACATACACACACATGGACCTTTTTCTAAAAATGCGTTTTTTTGGATTCAGGGGGCCTCAAAACATATTTCCGGTGAAATCTCGACATCGAATTTTTGGGTGGAATAATACTTCCCCTACTTACCAGTAGAGAAAGTAAAAAGTCGGTTAAAAACCAAAGTAGGTATCCAAGTTTAATGTCTTTCAAGGATGTAATATGAAGATTTTGAGGAAAATTCCCCCACCTCAAACTACCCTTTACATGAAAAATTTTTAGAACAGTAATGGCTCTAAATGCCATATGTTTGAGATATTTTGATGACAAATGAAATGTACATTTTGAATTTTCTGACTATAGCCCATGTAGTCCTGATTACTCTGGATGATTTCTGCATAACTGGTAAACCATAAGAGATAGACAAAATCTTACTATACAAACAATGTAGATCTTGCTAATACACACAATTTATGTCTAAATACATTTTTTGCGGTGTGAACCATTTTGGAGATATTTCTTATTATTTGTGAGAGTTTTGGAGAACTTATACCTCTGTCAAATGGAACATCGTTATTCATTTTTACTTTCTCTACTAGTAAGTAGAGGAAGTATTGTATTCCACACAAAAATTCGATGTCAAAATTTCACCGGAAATATATGTTTTGAAACCCCCTGAATCCAAAAAAAGCATTTTTGAAAAAGGTCCGTGTGTGTGTCAGTCTGTGTGTCTGTGTGTCAGTCTGTGGACAGCATAACTCAAAAACGAAAAGTCGGTTAAAAACCAAAGTTGGTATTTAAGTTTAATGTCTTTCAAGAATGCGACACGAAGATTTTGAGGAAAATAGCCCCAACCTAAACTACCCTTTACATGGAAAATTTTGATTTTATTGAAAATGGCTCTAACGATTTTGATTAAAATGTCATATGTTTGAGATATTTTTATGAAAAATGAAATGTATATCTTGAATTTTCTAGCTATAGCCCCTGTAGTCGTATTTACTCTGGACGACTTTTGCATAACTGTTAAACCGTTATGGATAGATCAAATCATACCACACAAAAAATGTAGATCTTGCTAAAATACACAATTGATGCCTCAATAAATTTTCTTGTAGGGTGAACCATTTCGGAGATATTCCTTGTTATGTGTGTGAGTTTCGGAAAACTTACAACTTTAGCGAAATGCAACAACGTTGTTCATTTTTTATGTTAATCGTGCAAAGAAAACGGAATCTCAAAGCTTAAAAAGATTTGACTGTCACACAAAGCCTGCTGTATTCTAATATCCCTCTTGCACCTACAAAGAAATAAGCAATATGATAATTTGTACGAGTGGTTATCTTAACTAACATGGAGATATAGGAATAAGAGTTTGTAAGAATGGTTAGTACAAGAGTAAAGTCATGTAAATGACATCAGATTTTTCTTTTAAAACAGAATTCAGGGGCCTTTAAACATATTTCCGGTGAAAACTCGGCATGGAATTTTTGGGTGAAATACAACACTTCCTCTACTTACTAGTAGAGTAGGTAAAAATGTAGACCTCATTAAAATACACAATTTATGTCCAAGCGAATTTTTTGTGGAGTTCCGTTTCGGAGATATTCCTTATTTGTGAGAGTTTTGGAATACTTAAACCTTCCCTAAATGAAAGATCGTTTTTAATTTTTATATCTCAGCCGTACAAAGAGAAAGGAATTCCAAAGCTCTCTTGGGGGAAAATAAACCCTCTAACTTGTGTGTGCTTAGTGGGAGGTACTAACCTGAAAACATGCTATTCTTAATAAGTAAATTTATAAGTCCACTGATATAAATAACACTTGTGCCTACAAAATATATTTGCACAATGGGAAAGAGAATGGTAATGGTCAGCTATCAACCGGCATTAACTTTTGTGTCTGCCATAATACTGTGTGCAATGCATGTATGTATGTTTCAGACTATGCAAAAGGAGTGAAAAGTATTTAAGTTAAAATTTGTGCATTTTTATATGTACTGCTTATCAGGAATAAGCTAATATGATAACAACAATACAGGCTGAACCTCTCTTGCAGGCTTGCATGGAATAACTTTTTTTAGTTTTAACCAAAAGTAGTTAATTTTATTGGTTACTTAATTCAGTTATAGTGGTCCGAGTAACAGAATTTAACAGATTAAAAGAAGTGAGCACCCGTTTTCGTTCCCCTTTATTCCTGGTAGTAGTACATAATATGTAAGGCTATTATACGTTTTGTATATTTAAAATCAAAGTTTCTCGTTGTAATTGTTCATTAATTTGAAGGTGAGTCAAATTAAGGGACACTGGGAGTGAAATTTTGGTCAAAATTGTCAAAAAGTCGATTTTTTTTTTTTTTGTTTTTTTTTTTTTTTTTTTTTTTTGTTACCTTAAAATGTTCCTGGAACACGTGTGCATTGCGGGATCAGCTAACAGTTTTCATATACCCCACTCCATGTGGTCATTACGGCCCAGTGCTCTTCCCTTAACGTACACAGCATGCTCCTATATAAAAGCCTGTTTTTCTCAAAACTACATTTCTGCACATTCCAAAAGAAGGTCGCGCCTGAGTTTTAATTCAAATTGCAATGAAAATTTCCAAAAGTGTTCATAAATAGCAGCTAAACAAAACTATGTTTCAATATTGATGTTATCATTAACATGAATTCCAAAAACATTTTTTTTGTATGAAAAAAATCAATAATTTTTAAGATTAAATTTTCTTTGTTATTAAAAAAAATGTACAACATAATCAGCAAACGCATTTGAAATATCTCTTCATACGATTGTTAGCCATGTTTTAGAGTATCAGCTCTGCCAATATAAATGAATTTTTGAAGGTCAATAGACGCGAGCTCTATTTTGAAAATGTGCCTATTAAATTCATAAGATAATTTATATATCCTAAACGAATGATACAATTTTAATGAAATTTGGTGTAGCTCCTATTCTCTTATAAATACAAACACAGTAAAATTTTCAGAAATATCTATCAAAAAATGTGTAACTTTCAAATTTCACTCACAGTGTCCCTTAAAACTTTAAGATGAAAAATTCACTTATCAGATAGACTAGAGAATGAATTAATATGTGTATGGAATATTAGCAATGCTTCCTTGCCCCGTTTTGAACAGGAAGTTGAATTGTATCAGGCGCGGCTCCTCAGGGTAGGCAGGGTAGGCACTGCCTACCCTATCGTAATACATCAACACATAATGTTTAACTATGATTCTGCATTTTATCATTTGAACCGTCATTTTCCCCTAAATTGCAGTTCAAAAAAAGTTTTCTCGGTTACAATGACCAGCGCATGGTCAAATCCTTTAATTTCAATTCCGATTCATCAAAACTGCGCTGCGTGTTTGAAACGCGCGGCAGAAATGATACGCATGGAACCTGGGTAGTGGAGAGCAGGCTAGCTTAACCTCTGCCTGCCCGGCCCCATTTCCTCTGTACGAGGCCCTTGAACAGGGATAAGGAAACATTCGGTCTGTATATGCACTCCGAGCATGCGTAGACGTGTCTGCCAGCAGTCCGAACACTTGCCTGCCCAAATCCGAATTTATGCGACATTTTCCGAACAGCCATATAGGTGTTTTGTGCAGCCATACTCCACGAACGAAGATCTCAGAGATATGAATCTGTCGTTATCTCTGTGTAATACCAGTATGACCGACTTATTTAGTGAACTATTACAAATTTCGCTTTCGCGGCGCACTGACAATGAAAAGAGGAGTGTTTAAGCTATTTAACACAAAGCTGCAGTCAGACAATTTTTCAATTTCTTAATCTATTTTAGTCATGGGCGTCGCGAAACGGGGGCAAGGGGGGCCACGCCCCCCCACTTGGAAGTTGGTGAACTTAATGTGCAGTCAGTTACTGACTTTTAAACTATTATTTTAATTTTGATGTAAAGAACAATTTTTGTTTAGCACAAATTAATACGGTTATCTGCAACAAATACTATAAATTTTGACAGTAAAATAATGGATTTAATATTATATGATTGCAAATTTCCAACATGTGCCCCCCCCTGGAAAAAAGTCTGCCGACACTCGTGATTTTAGTTTTGGCGGTAATTCGTCCGCAAGTCACACTCATTCACTCTGCTCCACTCTGCTCTTATTAAACAACGAAACAATATATTGTTTGCGTTATCCGCAATGACTTCGCCCCCTATATTTCGGATAAACGGGGTTTATTATTATTATTATTATTATTATTATTATTATTATTATTATTATTATTATTATTATTATTATTATTATTATTATTATTATTATTATTATTATTATTATTATTATTGTTGTTGTTGTTGTTGTTGTTGTTTGTTATTACTGTTACACTTTGCCTACCCTAAAATTTTTACTGCGAGCCGCCACTGAATTGTATTCAACACTGCAGCAGGTGTAGAGGTCATAAGGGGTGGAGCAAAATGCACAGCACAATAATGTAACTGTGCAGTGGTACATAGCAACAGGCAGCTCTGGAAATATTTGTTTTTTACAGGTTAGTCATTTCAATTGCAATGTATCAGCGGCCCATACAAATACACATCTAAACTGTGAAGCTGTTGTTTGTTTAAATAGTGTAATCATGGTTCAGTATTTCTTACACCTATGAGGTCATAATTGTCATGTTCCTGATAGATGGAGAACGGGTCAAATCTGGGAGGGTACATGGAAATATGTAAAGTAAGAAATCATCAGAAGGCAAGAACCATGAGGACAATCATGTTTGAGTGGCAGTGCAGCCAAGTTCACAACATTCGCTGACAATGCAAACCCGCCAGCAATTACTTCCCTGGATAGTGAAAGCAAAGCTAACTAACCCCCTGCAAAACAGCCCATGAAGAGTCAAGCCTTTCCGCCCAGCCGCTGCGTCCCCCACCTTGACCCACTACAGGCGTCATTGGTGGGGTGCAGTACTATAGTCGGAGCAGCTTATTGAGATACCCCAAAAAAACAACCTTGACATTTTCCCCCATTATGGTGCAGTCTGGTTATATTTGTTGATATCCCATCCGTTGGGTTGCGTAAAGCTATGGCCATAGTTGGTGTTATTGCGTCTGCTATGTTGCCAGTTTATGAACGTGTTGCAGAGAGGCCAACCGATAGATTTTAGAACAAGATTCTGTTTAGACTCCGTATTAATTGATTAATCAATCAGTAGACGTAATGCTCGTTTTTGCGTGATTTTGTTTTGAATTGTTTTAGAACAGTATATGCAATTATAGTTGGTGTTGTTATTTTTGTATTCGCTACACACTAGTACATCTCGTATATATTACGATATTTAGCACTCGGAAGTGATTTTATCCAAAAGTGTTATTGCAGAGCAAGATCTGCTGAAGGTGAGTACGCTCATCATTTGTTGTGTGGGAACGATGCTGAAGCATTATTATCGTTTGAAGCATGTTACTTTAACACTGTGATACGTATTTGAGGTTAGAACTGGCTTTATTATGTACGTCAACAGGAGTGCCTTTTGTGATACTTCCGTTAGCCGTTTAGTGTAATGTCGGCCATTTTGAACTCCTGGGGACTGCCGATAAACTGCGCCGACTATAGAGGTTGGTACGTGGTCAGCGTCCCGTCAGGAACTGATTGTATATCACAGTGTAATGGTACAGATTGTGTGTATACATCATCTCTGACAAGTATCATAGCGCCACCATGTGCCAGAACACCGTCTTCTGGTGTGACATCTCACCGTACTGGGGTGTATCGCTTTAGATGGAAAGCGTCTAGAGGACGCAGCTTAGTGTCTTGCAAACATACGACCAAGGGTTCGTTCTCTTTGAGCAAAAGCTCAAGTTCTGGTCGTTGTGTTCTAATGCCACGTATGTTCCATTGTAGGATAGCCATACTGCTATCTGTATGGGACAGGTATTCCAAAGTAACTCTTCATTACTTTGCAGTAGGCGGTTGTCTGATTAATTTTGCCATTTTCTTATGTCTTGGGCTGACAGTCTTATCCGAGGCTTTTTCGCGCCTCTTTTCCACTGGACCTCGCCCAGTGTGGACAGATTCCTCTAGCTCCATGTCCTCTGCCGAGGACGTTCGTGTTCCCATAGCGAACTTGGGTTCAAGTGTCTCGAAGCGGTTGCTAACGGGGACCGGCGAAGATTAAAGACGCCGGTCTGAGTCCACCCCTGAAGATTCCCCAGAAGAGGATATTCGAGGAGATCTTCGAGGAGATGCTCGTGAACTCTTACACCCCTTCGGTGTACTGGGATCGGACATACTATTTTCCTTGAGGAAGTCGTTCCTTGTATAACTCTTTTTAAACTTGATCGGTGAGGCATATCTTACGAGCTTGCTAGTTTTTTGTATTGATTTTTATGCTTTTGATGGTGATGTAACGCTGATGTTCTTTGCAGTTACGTATTTTGTAGACGTTGACACAGATGTGCGTGCCGATGTAGAAGGCTTTGGAATTGAGCTACGGGCTACGAGTGTCTTTTCTGATATTGTTGCCCCATTTATGTCGCTGGTTTGTGTTGCGATTTCTCGTCTCGGTACCGGTTTAGCTGCAATTGAGCTATAGGTATCGAATCTCGGAACAGAGGATTGGCGTATACGCAAGAACTTCCGGACTTCTGAGAAGGGCACCTTCTCTCTAACCCGTATCTCTTGGATCACTCTTTCCTCTACAAAACGGGGCAATCTCTGGAACTGTACCTTTGCAGTACACGCATGACGGCGCTGCATTACAATCACTATCGTGTAATGCATCCCCACAGTTACTGCAAGTAGGTAGTCCCTTGCAAAACTCGCTTGTATGTCCAAAGCGCTGGCACTTGGAACATCTGAGCGGGTTCGGGATGAAAGGCCTAACTTCGATGGACTCATACCCGGCCTTAATCCTTTGCAGGAGATCTACCCGATCAAAGGTCAGGAACAGGGTACGTGTTGGCTTCAGTTCACCACCCTCTTTGCGTTGAACCCGGTAAACGTTAGTAACGCCTTGTTCCAAAATATTTTCTTGAATCTCCTCATTGCTTAGATCATCCAATGCAAGGGTGTTTATCACGCCGCGTGAGGAGTTCAAAGTTCTGTGCATCTCAACACTGACAAGATAACTTACTAGCATATTCGCTTTCAGTATTTTAGCTGCGTGGGTGGATGAATGTGCTTCAACTAGGAGCGTGCCACTGCGAGAACTAGTGCATGACTTTACTGGACCAGGAATGTTATCCAAACCCTTTTGAATGGTAAATGGGCTCACCGATAAAAATTTCTTACCTGCCTCAGTTCTAGATATTACTAAGTAGCGAGGACCACTCGTCTCTGCTACTTCCTTTACACAAACTTTTGTTTGTTTTGAGTTGTCGCAGAACTCATGGCGCATTAATCCTCCACCATTGCAAATGTCTCCGATGGCATGCTTACTTCCTGGGCGCCACCCCGGCTTAGGTGAGAGTCCTGGCCTGGACCTTGCTCACCCTAGGGTCTCACCTCCCTAAGTACAGACAGAGGAACCCAATCGCCTTCCGGAGTGCATCAACTCATGCTATGGGCCCTCCCCGGGACTGACCTTTACCAGCAGATACGAACACAGGTCCTACATGGTAACCAGGGGCTGGGAATTAGACGGTTATCCAGTCACCCCTTGCGTCTCCCCATCTTCCTACAACCCGCGCGTAGGTTATCCATCAGACTATGTACAGGGAGGTATCACGTGGGAGGTCAAACACAAAAGTGGAACAAAGTTGCTTGGGCGTTTGGCAGGTGCCCTCTCACCTCTTAGAGGAACCCAATAGAGAGTATGGCTCGGGGCCCCGGGTACGCAAAACCCCTACCTACCATAGTAGGACCCCCTGGGGGAGTTGGATTTCGGAGTCGTCGTCTCCTAGATGAGTCGTCGACCAAGACTACCGAGCCTCATCTACCCGTTTTGGAACGTTCTTTGCTTCCCCTCACCTCTTGCCTACCTGTAATTAAAAATGACACTTAGTAGGCCGTCTGGTTCGGGTACTGAGCCCCTCCGCCACGTCAAGGCGACATTCCTTGGGAGGGGATAATGAAGTAGAGATTGTAAATATGATTTTCCAAAACTAGGGTCAGTGGCATGCATTTTGTATTCTAAAGTATATAGCGTTCCACTCTTAGAAGACAGTATGGAGT
This sequence comes from Tenodera sinensis, assembly GCA_030765045.1. NCBI lineage: Eukaryota > Metazoa > Arthropoda > Insecta > Mantodea > Mantidae > Tenodera > Tenodera sinensis. Next base: position 370,453,563 of record CM060964.1, on the reverse strand, counting down.
TAAATGGGACATATCTGCTACTACCTGCCTACTTTGAATTCTCTATGTTTACCCAGTTAAGTGTTATAATCTTTTTAATTAAATGTTTTCGGAAAATTTTATATCTGTGCACTGCAAAAGTTAAAGTTACGCAGTGTGAAACTTTTTTGTTATTGAGTTTACATCAGGGAACCAGCAAGAACAAATGTTGTGTAAGGTGGAGAAAGTTTTTAAAATAAACCAAAAGGCAGTAACCTCTTTCTTTTATCCAGTAAGGCAAACAAAAGGTATTCATCTATTCAGCGTATTCCCGCGCCCGGCCTGACAGGAGATAGTATAAGGAGCAGCACTAACATTAGTTCGAAAGAAGCCGTGTGTGTAACTGTGAGCTGTTATTGCGTTATTTGTTTAATATTTTTCTAAATATTTGTAGTTACGGAGGGGGAAGCTAGGAAGAGACCATATGTTGGTAAATCAAGAAGCAAGGAATGCCAAATAATTATGAATGTGTTAGATTATTTTTGAAGTAAAATGCGTGTAAGTAAGGCAGTAAAAGAAACAGCTATGGCTATCGGTTGTTCAGAAGCAGTAGTGTATTGGATTAAAAAGGAAGTAATGAAAGGACCTCTAAGAACGCCATCGAAAAAGAAATCAAAAAGGGCGGGACTACACAAAACGCTAGGTTAACGCAATATGATTGAATAGTGCAAAGTGGAGTGCGGCGAATTGTTCATTCTTTACTGTTTGCAAATATTCAACCCATGCTGAATGTAATTTTGTCACAAGTCAACAGTGATGAGACCCTACCAAATTTCTCAAGGGCCACTCTTAGTCGGTTCTTACATGATTTGGGGTTCGAATATGAAAGAAAGGGTAACAAGTGCATATTAATAGAAAGAGACGATATCATCAGATGGTGACATAAATATCTAAATGACGTAAAAAGGTTTAGGGACCAGGGGAAATCAATTGTTTATACAGACGAGTCATTTGTAAATTTAGGTCATACAGTAACAAAGCCATGGAGGGATACCAAAGTTAAAAGTGTCCGTCTCGTCAAGCAGCAATTGAAGGACTAAGTGCAGAACTCCGGCCACCTCGGGATCGCGCGCGGAGAAAGATTCGCAACTAGTACATGTTGCAACACTGCGCTCCATTTAACGTGTACTGTCTTCTAAGGGTGGAACGCGCTCTAGTTAGAATTACTGTTAGAAAAATGTCATTATAATCTTCGCAAAACTTAAAGGCATATGGAGGCGGGGCGTACCTCGGACTCCAGCGAATCCTACGCTTGCCCCTCCTACCAACGCTGCCGAGTGTGGAGCATACATTTCACACACTGTTATGTACAGAACCTCTGCCGGTACACGCACTACGCTTGGCAACATCGCTCTGCTTGAGCATTGGCCAGCGTTCACATGCCTTTAACTTTTGCGAGCGGTATAGTTTTGTTAGTTCTATTGCTTTATACATTTATCTGTTACGGCTTTCTGGCTATTTCTATCAATAACTTAAATATCATCAATGTTGCCAAACATTAAGATAATTTGGGGAAAATGTGAAACTTTTCAGGGCCACTCGCGATAATTTGGCTTTTCAAGGTTGGCAATTTGCTATTCAATGCTTTACAAGGTTGGCGACACAGAAGTTGGCGACACTGTAGGGAAGAATCGTCTCGTATGGTCATAAAGCTGGAAGTGTAACGGAGGAAAGGACAATACAAAAATTACTTTTCGATAAGTGATCATGGCCCAGTCTGGGGATCGTAAGAGGGAGTGCTTAATATGCACGAAGGATGCTCCAGGAATGATGTCAGTGTTTGGTTCAGCCCGCCTTCAAGAAATGGTAGCTGAGTTTTTGAATATCACGGTAAGGCCTGATTGGACTCGTTACTATATTTATAAATGTGTAGAATAGATGTATTGGCAGTTTGAAAACGATGCAATGGATTTGAGAGTCAGGGTAATAGGTATCCCGTTATATGTGTGTACTTGTATGGAGTGTGTTCATTCTTAGTCGATCTAACGTGTACCTATGGTTCGTCTGTAGAACATATTCTTCACGGAGTGGTTTCGGAATGACTAAGTAATGTGCATATACGTAATTCCTCAAGTAATTGTGAAGCGACGGGAAAATGTAGTAGTAACATCAGTGTAACTAAAACCCAATGATCGACAACTATTCAGAATTCTGATGCGCATACCTTGAAATCGCTAACCTATTTCCGTGCGATATACTGTATTGGTTAATCATACGCCATACGGAAATGGAATCGGTTGTGCATAGAGAGTAGTGATGGGCAGAATCGAATCCTTTCAGGAATCGAATACTCTGTATTCGAATACTTTTAAGAATCGAATGTTTCATTCGAATGCAAGTTCTCGGATACCGTCACTCACTAGTAGTAGTATTCGCTAATCGAAATCTCTGGCATTCGAATGCAAGTTCTCGGATACTGTGATATTGTCACTAGAGCAATGCTATTCAGTTCTCGCCATGGTTGTTCTCGAATAGAGCATTAAAATGATGCACGAAAATACAACGGTTAGTCCCAATGTTAAATTGTAAATTAACAATTTGTATCGAGACTTATGGGCAATGCACTTTCAATCACTAAAAAACTAATTTATTCTCACATTTTTGCAAACTAGCCAGATGTTGGTAAAAAAAGAAAGAAAGTAAGAAGGGAATAATAATAATAATAATAATAATAATAATAATAATAATAATAATAATAATAATAATAATAATAATAATAATAATAATAATAATAATAATAATAATAATAATAATAATAATAATAATAATAATAATAATAATAATAATAATATATTATTATTATTATTATTATTATTATTATTATTATTATTATTATTATTATTATTATTATTATTATTATTATTATTATTATTATATTATATATGTATTTATTGTGAAGTAAGGTATGACACAATAATACATTATTTTCATTGTTAAACAGTAGTTTACATGCAGATACACCGTTTTATGATATGCTGACTTGGAAATCAATAATATGTCTGCGTTATAAATAATATCATAAGTTTATGAATTTAGTGTCAAATTTATAACATTGACGTCCATACGTTCTAGTTAACTGATCTACCCTTTACATGGAACATTTTTCTAATGTTCTAATTAGCGTTATCACGTTTTTGTGAGAGAAAAATGAAATTACAAGTCTTATGGAAGCGTGGTAAAATCATTTCGTGCACGTTAATACGGATATGGTGTGTAATAAACACTCGCAAGGAGTTGTAAAATGTGACAGTTAACCGTTCTTCTTCCTTACCTGATTACCCTCCCCTTATGTAAGTCTTACAAGCCAGTGCTTAGGGTCAGGCGCCTATCCTATGTCTACAACTACGTTTCCAGTTCTGTATCCTTAATGGAATTAAAGTCCAGTGTGGGAGATGGTTAAGTTAATTAGGAGTAGTGATCGTTGGGTTTTAGCTACACTTTGTTACCACTTCACAGTTGTGGTCTTAACAGCTTCACTCCTCTTCTTATAATTAGCATCCCAAGTATACTGTGCAGCTTAGTAACCTCAGCAATATGACTACACTTGTTAATTATGCATGTACCTTTTAGATGTGCAATATGAGTACTAACTTTTGAAAGTTCCATTAGTCATATGAAACTATAACCGCTTTTAATCTACATTTATTGTTCTAAATGTGTTATGGGGAGTGCTCATAAGTGTTGTTCAGGTGTATGTTACATGTTAATTTGTAAAGGAATGTTGTGAAGTGTTTAGTTTGTCAGTTGTAGGACTTAAAGGATACAGAACATTGAGCACAATAATTGGTAGAATTGAAACAAATACACGAAACAATGTTTCGAAAATAAATGTATACTGTAAAATTTTGATACATAATATAACTAGAAGTTATTTCCAGGCTGTTATGCTGTGGTCTGCTGGAGTTAGAATTTCAGGTTGTTTAATCCACAACTGCAGCAGACATCTTTAATGGCGCAGTCTTAGCCTTCTCAGAGAAGTTTGTGTAGTGTCTTAGGTGTGGACTGTCCGTCCTGCTATATTTATGCCTTGAGAGGCCTCCGCTGACTGGTCTGGATGGCAGAGAGGGTGGGCTTCATTCAAGGTGTGGTTCACTTCGATTTCTGCTGTTAGTGTCGCTTCTTGCCTAAATTGACAGCATACCAGTTGCTGTTAAGTTTTAAAGATTCTTCTTTCTAATTGAAATTGTAGAGATGTTTATAAATTTAAACAGCTTCGCATTGTAGCAGGGCAAGGTAGCGTGTTGTGGATGTTAGAATCCTCATGTCCTGGAACTTAGTTATGTGTTTGCCCTCCACTTCAATGGCGTCTTGGGCAACTGCGGACCTATCTGGCCCAGACTGCAGTTTCTTTTGTGTTCAGTGGGTCTGGTGTTGATGCTGCACTGTGCAGTTGCAATGTAAACCGAACTGTAGGAACAGGGAATATTTATTTATTTATTACTAAGCTATATACATGTGAATATGACCGGTGTTCAGCCCTGGCTCATTGCCAGTCATATTCTTAACAGGGAATATAGTATTCACTGGCTGATGATAAGGGCTCCCGAGGATCTCTAGCTGAGCATAGTAGATTGTTGAGTTACTTTGTGGGCTTAAAGACAGTCTTGACACTGCATCGCTACAGTATGTGTTAGATATGATCAGCGACGTTCTGGAAGTATGGCAGGAAAACTATGCCTTTGTGCTTGGGGTTGTCCATTTTTTGTGAGGCCAGTTTTGGCCTGGCAGGACGGCAGGCTATTTTAGCTTCTCGAATTGAATAACAGATAATAAAGTTTGTTCTAGGTGACAGAGTTCTCGTTGCAACAAATGTGGCTCACAAATGCAAGAAGCATGATCTATGAGTGTCTTATTGTGGCTTGTTTCCATCTGGGATGATGATTTGAGGTCTTATTCAAATAGCAGTCCATCTGAGTGGGCTTACGGTAGACAGTGTGCCCAAGTGTGCCATCTTCTTCTGCTGACCAAGAGGTCCGGAAAAGCTAGCTGTCCATCTTTCTCTTCCTCCATGGTGAATTGTATGCAGGGTTTGATGCTGTTGACTTGTAGTAGGACATCTTGGAGGGTTTCTTTTTCATGGGGAATTACAATGGTGTCTTGCACATAGGGGAGCCAGACAGTCGCTTTTTGTGGAGCCGTGTCTAAGGCTGTAGACTCAAACAATTCCATGAAGAAATTGGCCTCTACCGGGCTCAGAGGGCTTCCCATGGCAACACTGTCTACCTGTTCATAGAACGAATGGTTCCACTGGAAATATGTAGTTTTGAGAACATGGTGGATGAGTGTAATTACGTCATCTGAGAAAATGTGTTTCAGCTTTGTGAGGGCCTCTTGTACTGGAACCAATACAAGAGGCCCTCACATAGATGAAGCACACTTTCTCAGACAACATAACTACGCTCTTCCACTATGTTCTCCACTACATATTTCTTTTGTCAAGAGACAAAGATCTCACGTTACAACCTCATGACCTTATTAGCTTTGATGTCATATCACTCTTCACCATGGTTCCAGTACAAGAGGCCATCCCACAGCTGAAGCACATTTTCTCAGACGACATAATTACACTCTTCCACCATGTTCTAAGCACTACGTATTTCCAGTGGAACCATTCATTCAATGAACAGATAGCCAGGTAGTTCTGCAAACTTCTCCAAGGAGACTTCCATTGCGCCACTGACGATGTCTGCTGCAGTTGTGGACGAAACTTCTGGAAACTCCAGCAGACCACAGCATAACAGATCAGAAATTACTTCTAGTTATATTGACTCCAACTGTGAAAGCCTACGTTCTCTCCGTTGATACTTACCTTGAAATATTGACATACTGGTCTGTAGAGGGTAGTTTGTGGCTCTGCCATTTGAAAAGAACAGCTGCCAACATCTGAATGAAGAATGGAGCGAGAGAGAATTAACCCAGTGATCAAAGGTGAAATAAGTAAATATGACACTGATTTTGCCTTTTAAATATTTGATTTCCAAGCACAAAAATGGTTTAATGCAACACTGCTTTTGTACTTAACTATTAATAGTAGTAATAGTTCACATATGAAACAAGTATAACACTAATTGTGCTTTGTTTCTGCGTAAATCCTTGGAAGTTTGTGAGTGATCCCAGTCAGTGAGATATGTTAAGCTTTCCATTGTGTTTGACTTTACTTTGCCCTGACCCCAAATGCTATGTCCAGTGAAAAACTCGCAGTAAAGTGGCAGTGTCCTGTGGTTTCAAAATTTAGCATGTGTTAGGTTACAATGCCTAGGTTAGTGTGTATGTATGAATGGGATGACAGGGTCCTTTGTTATAAAAATTTAGCCCGTGTTATACTTGAATTAATCTAAGTTGGTGATTCCAACAGCTTCCTCAGCATGCGTTCTAGGCATAGTGTATCGGTGGCATAAGAACATGTTGTCATGACAACCAAGTTTAACCTTGAAATAACAAGTAGGCCTCGCCATGCAGTTGCCTTTACAACACCCTCAACCTGCTACACCCATGCGTTGCCTCATCTTAGATGGGTGTGTGACGATGTTTTGTTTGCTTTTGTACAGGCATGATATAAAGTTAAACTAGTTAAAGTAAAATCGGTGAACTGTAAAGTGGATGAAGGGTAGAATCACTCCTGATTCTACCTCTCAAACATTACCCAAACATGGCTTATGTATTTAATAAAAAACCAGTAGTAAAGTGGTTGGCATAAAATGGCAATTAGTTCCATGTAAAGTGTGTAATTTTCAAATTATTAAAAGTACAGTTTTGCTGTAATGAATGACAGGTATTGTGGTGCATAGAATTTTTTTTTTCTTTTTTTTCTTTCTTTTCTTTCTTTCTTTTTGTGCTTTGGGATTGTTTTGTATTGCTGCACTATGGCCCAATATTATAAAGTCGAATTAAAATCATTAAACCGCAAACTGTGTGACACTTCATTTTAGACTTCTAAGCTTCTGCTGCAGTTCCTATGTAATTATTATCACCATTATTATTATTGTTGTTATTATTATTATTATTATTATCATCACCATCATCATCATCATCATAATTATTGCAATATTATTATTTAAAACCTTTATAAATGCTGCTACATGATTATTCAAATTTAAACAGAATTGGGATATATTCTTCACCACTCTGTCCTCTATGTCAGTGGTGTCAAGGTCACAGACCCCCTGGGGCTAAACTGTGCAACAGCTACATATGACGGGCAAAACATGACGTAATACATATCAACACTAGAAGCTTTACCAATTGACACCTGTTTCTTGGAGTACGTACACCTTATGAATTTTTGCCTTCAGAATTGCCTACAAGGATACATAGCACAGGTACAAGTTGGATCTGAGAAGCGGAACAGCACATCTCACGCGTAAATAGAAAACTACTTGATGTAGTTATTATAGTTGATTAAAATAGTTGCAACCTTCTGATGATTAGGCTGAATTATAGTTGCTATTAAACCTACCCTAGACCTTGGGTTAGCATTCTCAAACTGGAAAGTACACCACTTACGCACTTACATGCCTCTTAAAGATAGATGTTTTTATTACTTTCCAATCCCAGATATAAAAATGTCAATCTATTTGGAATGAATGAATAAATAAATAAGAGAATAATTACACAGCATTAATAATAGTGCTTTTAATACAAACTTGTATTATATATAATCTATATTTCTATAAAACGTAAATAGCAGCTTTCAAATCCGGTTATACCTTAAATGAATATTCTTAGCTACTTTGATTAAACATAACAGAATATTTACTTGTATTATTTCCAAATAAGTGAAATAAACCGAAACATTAGTAACAGGGGTTTACGATTTTCTCCAAAATTAAAGGAAAGGACTACATGCAAGTTGTTTGAGAACTACTTTCCTTAAATATACATATTTTAGTGTTAAGCATTTGCATAATGAATTTAGGACAATCTTACTGAAAACCTAAGTAAAATACATGTTACACATTTGTAGGATCAGTCATTTGGCATATTTTTCAATTCACACGCTTTTCAAAATTTGACATACAAAGACAGATTCTAAGACTGGATGCCAAATTGCTATCCGAGAGTCTGTTTCTGTGGCAAGTTTTCAGGAGCTGCATTATAGAGAAACCCTGTTCACAAAGGTAGGTACTGCCAGGCATTGCCATACTTTTTGCTGTGTTGGGAATCAAATTTGGGAAACGCCTATTGTGAAGTTTCCGGTAGAATTCAATCAGTGCGTCTGAGCATGAATTGTCAAATTTCTCTTGAAAGCGACACTCACACTGTACTTGTAACAGCTCCAGATGAACTGCTGTATCACTTACTTTATCTATGTTCATAAGACCTCTGTATGTTGTATTTTTTAATGAAAGATACTGGTTGCATATTAAGTACTGAATACTACAACCACAACCTTGCAGAGGAATTGTTTTCCCATTCGAAACATGCGAATCCAAATGACTCATGTCTGTCCTCTTGGACGCAGCCATTGCTCTGCCTGCATCACACGGAAAACTGCACTTAACTGGTTTCTAACGGACTTGCCCTCTATGCCCAGGGCACGGCGACTTGCTCTCTCTGTGGCATTGCCACTCGGGGCCACGATTAACACCACTGCTCTATGTGATGTGCAAGAGGAAATGGATCGAGACCACCTACAAATATGCCCGGCCACTTCTAGTGCCCCATCCATCAGTGAAAAATATTGGAGAGCAAGAGGATTAATGACTTCATTGTCAGAAATCCAACATTAGCTAACAACAACAACATGATTATTTAAATGTCCGTGCCAGTATTATACGTATTGCACTATACCCAATAGACCAAAGATGTAATTTTTCTTACACTTACAATTATTTTAAATGCAATCCAAAACAAAACCAACGTGGATTTAGTTCAGCCTTTCTTCTGGATTACAATTAAAATAATTGTAAAAGTGTAAGAAAAATGACATTTTTGGTCTATTAGATACAGTATAATATTTATAATACTGGCACAGACATTTAAATAATAATCAAACGGCAGCATTTATAAAGGTAATAAAATGAAATATGCACTTATTCTTATACAGCACGAAAAATTAGCACCATTCAAAAGTTTACTTGCGTACTTTACACCATATCTTTTATTTTGAGAAGTGGAGAGTTTCACATATAACTGCATGCATGTATATTATATCAAATTTACATCATTGCTTAAAGCACAGTTTTAATCTGTTTATAGGTATCCATCGCAAGTTGAGGTGGAAAAGTTTAATTTGTGTCTATGTCTCCCCTTGTGCTCAGCTGGGGAATGACAATCCACCAATGGATCAGCAACACTGCATGTTTTGCACATGGCGCAACAGGAACGCACACGTTAGGCAAGCAACTTGTCACAATTGACAAGTTATGCTAATTCAACTCTAGGCTATGACGTTTAGGTTAGTGCGTGTATATGAACACAATGACGGGGTTCTACGTTGTCAAAATTTAGGCCATGTTAGGTTGCAATGCTTTTGTTGGTGTGTGTATATAAATGGGATGATGGAATTCTATGTCATGAAAATTTAGACCTTGCTAGGTTGTGATGCCCACTTTAGTACATGTATATGAACAGCATGACAGGGTTCCGTGTTATCAAAATTTAGCCTGTGCTAGTTTATGACGTCTAGGTTAGTGTGTGTATATGAATGGAATGACAGGGTCTTGTGTTATTGAAATTTAGCCAGTGTTAGGTTACGATGTCTATGTTAGCATGCATATATGAAAAGGATTCAAATAACCAGTTTTGTGGGTTTTGTATATATGAAGGTGTGAAATCTTTTCTCATGTTGTAATTCACAAACAAAATATTTTCTACAAAAATATATTTCTATATCAGTATTAACAATATTAGTAAATCACATCCAGTTCTACCTCTCAAGCTTTGCCCACACACGGCTTGTGTGTTTAAAAACACCAACAGTAAGTTTGTTGGCATAAATAAATAATAATTACTTTGGAAACTTGTTAGCTTCGAGGTTAATGACCTGTTGCAATATATGTTGCAATCAAAGAACAGAACTCTATTTCTGTATTTCACTATTACCAATATGAATAATTTACCTTGAACTTAAAACAGTATATAATTCACTTATGAAACAGAGGTATAATGCTGATATACATGCTTAGGCTTTTTCAGCCTTTGTAGATTCAATGTAACATAGTTTCTGGGCTTGTAGGTTTTGGTCCAGTTGATGAATTAACATCTGACGTTTTGTCATGACTCCATTTGGCATCTTCAGAGAAGATGACTTCTGGCTAGAGTACAATTAGAGTGGCAATTGAAAACAACAAGCAAAATAGGGTACTTGGGCGTGCAAGGCATGCCCGGGCTGCTTAGGGAGTGGCCCCTTTTCAGCCTCACTTGGTATTTTTATTTTAAGGTTGGGCAGAGATGCTTTGGGAGTGGTACATTTTTCTCTTGTTTTTTGATTCTTTTCTGTTTTTGTTGTTGTTGTTCTTCCTTTTTTATTTGTGTATTTCTGTGGTCACTCAACTTGCTGCTGTCACTACCCAAGAAGAGAGATTTTATTGATTTCTGACTGCTTTTTCTTGTTGCTGCTGCACCTCTTTTATTTTTATTTATTTATGTTTGTTATAATTGATTCGGGAAAGTTGTTTTTCAGATATTTGCGAAATCTTCTAGATATTGTTGTGATTCTTATTATTTGGTTTCTTGCTGCTTGTCATAGATCTGGATCAGTGTAAGTAAAGGTGGATTTTTTTTGCTGGTTTGGTGGAATGGTTTTCCTCTTCTGTGCTGTGTTAATTAGTTGTCATCTATATGGTCTAGTTTGGGCATTATCAATGTATTTTAATATGAGTTTCGTTATATGCTGGTCAATAGGGATAGTCCTGGTGTAATTATATATGATGCTGTTCTTAAAATTTGGCAGAAGTTTAAATGTGGTGTGTAGACATTTTCTTTCAAAGGCTTTAATTTTGTTCATAGGTTCAGGTATGATGAGGGGCATAGTGGCTACTGCTGTATAGGTTAGGTTGGGGCGAATGAGAGCGATGTAGAGATGACGTAGAATTTGTGTTGAGAGACCTCACATATTGAGTCTAGCAAAATAAGCAAGGGTTCCAAGTATTGGCCAAGTCTTTTTTAGTACCTACATCTTGATAAAGTGGTTTTATTGCAAGGGAGCGGTGAATTTTTATATCTAGATATTTAATGACTTTTTGGCACTTGATCTCTTGGTTGTTGAAATTTATCGTTTCATTTTTGTGTTTTTCTTTTACTTTTTTCAAAAGATTATTGGTTGTGTATTTTGTACATTGTTATTCTCCAATTTCTTTGTTGTTTCAGTTTATTTGTTGCTGCTAGTAGTTGGGTATATGTGCTCCAATATGCACTATCATCAGCGTATTGGGCCAGCTGAACGGAAGGATGAATTGGTTGTGGGGTGTCAGAAGTATAGAGTTTATATAAAAGTCCAGATATGACGCTTCCTTGAGGTGTTCCTGCTTACATGATAATTGGGTTTGATGTCTGCCTGTTGATTTTTATGTTGGCTGTCCGGTCCGTGAGAAAACTTGCTATCCATCTGACTATGCGTTGTGAAATGTTCATATTTGTTCATTTGTATAACAGCCCATTTGTCCATAATTTGTCAAACGCTGACTGGATATCAAGGAAAGTGGCTACGGTGGTAAATCCTGTATTATACGCATCTTGTAGTTGTGACATCGATGATGATGATTAAAAACTGGGTGGACCCTTTATAAGAGCCCTGCAAATAGGTCTTTTTATTAGACCCTTTATGCCCCTTATCTAGAGTGCTCTACATTAGCCCCGTAGCTTTCACAAAAGCACTGAGGGAGCAGATGTTAGCTTTCTTAATATCTTCTGCGATCAAAAAGAAAGATCCCAAGAGTCGATGCCTAAGCTGTACAAATGCAGCACAGCTGCATAGGATATGTGCAGAGGTTTTGTCGGCCTCACCGCACTTTGGGTCATTTTTAATACCCATTATGTGCAGATGTCTATAGCGTGTTGTGCCCAGTAAAATGCCCACAATCCTCCTACAATCCTCACAGTCAAGTTTGACCAAGACCTTTTTATATCTGCGGCTAGGAAGCCCACATAATCCATGTGCCTGCCTAGCCCCAGTGTCTCCCTTCCATACATAGGAGTGCAGCTGTCCATCCATATAGAAAGATCCAGCTTTACACTACATTGCGAGATCCTTAAACAAGGTTCAGGGTCAATAAAATCACTGGCAGATCCTTGTCTTGCCAGTGCATCAGCTTTTTCATTGCCTGCAATTCCCGAGTGTCCAGGCACCCAAATTAAGGTTACTGCCCCTCAGTCACAGAGTTCATCCAGAGCCCTCTGACACTGCCAGACCAACTTCGAAGTGGTCCTGACTGCACAGAGAGCCCTTATAGCAGACTGGCTATCAGAACCGATAGAAATCCTTCATCTATAGCAGTTGAATCTTTGATATATGTATAGCACAGGCCAATCTGGCAAATACCTCAGCCTGGAAAACAGTAGGATATGTGCCTAGGGAAAATGATTCCTGTATACTAGGCCCCCAAATTCCCGCACTTGTCCTAGTCTCCATTCGTGAGCCGTCTGTATACCAAACAGACCCACCACGTGAGATGCAAGGACCGCCACTGATCCACTCCTCCCTGGTTGATGCATAAAGCCTGGCAAGGATGGTGGAGTGGCCACCCAAAGGATGTTTAAATTACACCCCCCCCCCCCCCCCCAAAGTTCAAAGGTGATATGCACCCGCCCTCGCACAACCTCCTTGACAAACAAAGTCAAAGGAGGGAGACCCAAAAGTGCCGCATGCAGTGAGCGATGAAGTGTGCATAGCCCTCGTTATCCCAAGGCACGCTAGTCTTTGTATACTATTTAGTCTGTCAGCCAATGTCCATGTCCAGAGCCTGGCCACCAGACTACTGACGCAAAGGTAATGGAGGGTATGATGACAGAGACATAGAGCCAATAGACCAACTTAGGCCTCAGGCCCCACCTCCCACCAACAGACCTCCGACTGGCCCACACGGATTTACGAGCCTTATCAACCTCATTGGCGATGTGCTTCTTCCAGCTCAGCCTCGAGTCCATAATTACTCCCAGACACTTAGCCAAAGCTGTCTGAACTAATCTACTACCAAAGAAAAGAGGCTTCACTAACCCATCCAGCCTTCTCTTCCTTATGAACACCATGGGCTCGGTCTTGTCAGGATTAACCGTCAGACCTGTCTCAAGACATTGTCTTCCACAGTACACAAGGAACCCTGCATTAGGTTCAAAACCGTACTGGGGAAATCACCTGTTGCCACAAGCCATATATCGTCAGCATATCCTTGAGCATACACACCCACCTTCATTGAGCCTGGCTAGTAGATTGTCTACCATCAGGCACCATATGGTTGGTGATAAAACATCCCCTTGTGGACATCCCCTGCATATAGCTGCTCTCACCTCAAAATTATTGAGGGCAACCAACACCTGGTGATCTTCCAGGGTGGCCATTATCCATCTATTGAGCATAAAACTCAAACCTGTTATCTCGAAACTCCACCTAACAGAGTCAAGGGAGGTGCAGTTAATAGCTCCTTCTGTATCAAGAAATAGTTGTGACATCACTTTTGCAAGCTGATCTTGAATCATGATGTCACTCCTATAGCCGGCTTGTGTTGGTGGTATGAGATTTTTGCTCTTACATATTTGTGTTAGTCATATTACTGTAATTGTTTCAAGTACTTTTGAGAAGCTGGAGGTCAGTGAGATGGGTCTGTAATTTTTCGGGACCGTTTTATCTTTTCCTGGTTTTTCAAGAAGTAGAATATTGGCTCTTTTCCATTGAGTGGGGTGGTATCTGTGTTTTATGATGAGGTTGTAGGGGCTAGGGAGTCTTTATTTTTCCAACCTCTCCATTTCTCTATAAAATCTTAACCCCTAACATGCTGACCTGTCATGGCATGTAATACGTCCTCTGATTGGTAATCAGAAGATATGGTCGGTGAATTTATTTTGATAATTCTCCCGTTCAGGTCGGTGAGACCCATAAACCAACGACAGGTGTGGTCCTCCAGACATTCTGGGGGTTGTGAGAGAGCGATGTGACCGCCAAAACATAAAAATATGGTGCTCTCTAAAAAGCGGTTACTATTACTGCTATTGGTCTCTTCAATATAAATTTCATCAGTGAAAAATATTGGAGAGCAAGAGGATTAATGACTTCATTGTCAGAAATCCAGCATTAGCTAACAACAACAAGATGTTTGCAAGATGTGTATTGTAGCGGCTGGCAGTTTCCGGAGCATTATATATGTCATGTCGTCTGGTCCTGAGGTGGTGCTTTTGGTCTTGGGTATTGCATTTAAGATGTCCTGTTCATTTATTGGTTTCTCTGTGTCATTTGTGAGGTCCAGATCTGTAGTTGGAAATAGCAGAGTATATAATACTTGCTGTTGTACATGGGAATTTATACGTTTGTAGCGTGTTTTCTCAAATTTGGGAACTTCAGGTGTTTGGAAAACCGTTGGTGTAATGCTGTCAAAATATCTCTAGTTTCTTTCTTGTGTTATGGATTGTTTGTCCATTGTGCTTTATAGGGTAGTTAGGGGATGCTTTCTTCTTTGTGCTTTTAATAAGTCTCCAGACTTTTGCCAGGTCTCGTGTATGATTTTGTGTCATTTTGTCTAGCATGTTATTCCACCGGTCATCATGTTGGGTTATGGCTTCTTTGATGTCTTCCTCTCACTTGTTAAGCACCCATTTATCCTATGTGTGATGTGTCTTGATGTACTGACGGTGTGAAGTTGATTTTCTTAAGTGGAGCTGCTGCAATGCAGGCTCGCGTGATGATATCGGTTATGGAGGATGCGTGTTGTTCTATGTCATGCCATGTACTAGGGGGTGATAGGGCAAGGTTATTTGACAGGCATTCTGCCATATCTCTAAATAGATCCCAATCAGCATGTGCAAAGTCATGTACAGTGATGATTCTTTTGCTTTCCATATTCCATGGGTTTGTCCTTATAGTGACTATGATAGGTATATGATTGGCATCAGGGGGAGCATCAGTTATTATATCTTCTATATGAGGGAAGGTGAGTTTGGAGGTGATTATCTTGTCAGGGGAGCTCCGCTGTTGGTTTCCTGTGCCTAGTCTAGTAGGACCTGGTACTAGAACTAGTTTTATTTGGGAATTATCTAGCATTTTCTTTATTTCTCGACCATGTGCATTTGTGTGTTCATCCAAAAGTTCTGCATTGTTCGCATTTAAGTCAGCTGCTATGATGAGGCCAGGGACATTGTTGTGAAGATATTTTAAGATGTCTGTTGGAAACGTTGAGTGGCGCGCGACATATAACGAGTCTATATGAAGTTTCTGGCGCTGGGTGTGAACTTGGACCAATAAGAGCTCATGTTCCTGGAAAGCTGGGGGCGTGTCTATTGGTTTAGGATTCAATTCTTTTTTTAACATGATTATGACTCCTCCATTTCCTTGGGCTTTGTCTTTCCTGAAGATTTCTAATGGCTGAAAATGGAAGTTTCTATTATTGTTTAATTTGGTTTCATTTACAATGATGATGTCTGCTTCGTGATGTGGTATCAGGTCATGAAGTTGTTGTCACTTGTTGCTGATTCCGTTAATGTTGATGTGCAGTAACTTGATGTGACGAGTGTGGGTCGATACTGATATGACTGCCATTGTTTAGTTGGTTTTTTGTTTTTTTTTCCATTTTTTGTTTTTCTTCTTTTTTCTTTTGCTTTTTAATTTTGTGTTGAATTTGAATTTGTTAGTGCAAGTTGTGCATAAAAACCACTAGCTGATTGCCGACTTTAGCAGTATTCACTGCCATTTTTAGCATTTTTTGGGCAGTCTGCATGATGCTGTGCAGAAGTCTGGCACTGGTGGGGAGGGGTGGCATCTTAGAGAGGTGGGATTAGTGTAGACAGTAACTGCTGGGTCAGGTTCTTTGTGACTTCTTGAATGAATGATGCTATGTGTGCTTCCATGTTGAATATTTGGGTTTGCATTGTTTTAATTTGCTCTTGTACTTGAGTTATTAAATGTGCCTAAGGTTTCTTGAGATGTCATGTCCTTTTTGTTGCTGGGTATTTGAAGAAATTTCAGTTCGGGCCATTGTGTCATTACTTTGGGAGGTTCAGGGGGTGCAGGAATATTATGGGGGAATATATACGTTTCTGATATCTGAGTTGTGGTGGGGGTGTCCTTGGGTACATCGGGCATCTCACTTGCCCGGTGTAATGTCTGCAGGTTGCGCAGAGTGGTCCATTATGTTTAGTAGCATGCATACAGTGTCGAGTGTCAACTGTGTCACCACAGTGGAAGCATGTGGGATGTTCGGGGCATTGGTTTCTGTTGATGTCCGTACTGTTCACACTGCTTGCATGGAATATGATGCTCAGAATGATTAGAAGGTTCAGCCCAGCACCCAACCTATATATAGGTGAGAGGGACCACCCCTCATCTCCCATTGGTTGATCACAATGTGGCTTAGGAAACTGCTACATGATTGGTTCTGTTGGATTTTTGGGGCTTTGGTTTTGTATTGTGTAGCAATGGCACCCCGGCTTTGTGCTACTTCCTCTTTTCTATTGAAATTGTTTTATGTTTGTGAATCTCAATGGTTTCTCGGTACCACTGCGTGTGGTAGTAGGCTGTGTAGTTCAGGACATAGATCTCAATAAACTTGATGACATGCCCCATTAGTAACGCATGCTCGGCTACTGCTGTTTTTTCCGTTGGGAGCTGCTTTTGTATTTTTATTGCAGATTTTTATACTGTGTTAGGTAGTGCCAATGTAGACTTGGCCGCAGCTACATGGTATTCAGTAAATCCTTTGCGCCAAGAGCGGATCCTGCCTGTCCTTTGCTGAACCCAGATTTTCTACTGGGTTTGAAGGTTGTGTTTATACTGGCTCTCTCCAGCAGTTTGCCAATGCAGTCTGTAATGACCTTGATATAGGGCAAGAATGCTTTATGCTCTTGTCCTGTTGTCATTTCTCATCGTCCTTCTTGGGTGTGAAGTCCGATTTCTTTCTTTCTTCTCACATCTGTTCTTCATCAATTTCGGATTCAAAGCATATGGTTCACAGATATGCTTTGCATGTTCTGTTAATGTCTTTATTATACCTCTCTTCTGCCGGAGATGGTGATTGGAAAGTTTATGTAGATAGTGGACTGTATGGGTTGATTTCGCTTTGTGTGTGTGGGTTTTTTTCTTATGTTCCATTTATATGCTGTGTTTAACAGCTAAGGTGACATAGGCAGTTACATTGTTTTCCATTTTTTATTTTTACTCTTGGAACAACTGCTTAACAGCAGTGATGTTCACTCACTTTACAATGTTTTACCTTTGGGTTATTTCATTAAAGTAACACACATTTGTTCTTCCAGACTCTAGGGACTTGACTTGATTCCTTTAGTTCCCTTGGGAACACAGTGCTCCTGTGAAGTTCCTCCATCTTGTCTTCTGTGTAGCAAGTCTTTTTACTTCATTCCATGCCTTTCCTTGTGCTGCTACCTCTTCTTCTATGGTACTTTTCCAGGTTTACTTTGGGCTTTCTTTCCTCCTTGCACCTTGAAGGTTCCAGTCAAGCAGTTCTCTTTTTATTGCCCCAGTTGGCTGTCTTAGTGTATGGTCTATCCATCTTCATTTTCTCTTCTAATCTGGATGTCAGTGGGTTCTTGTTTTGTATTTTACCATAAAATTTTATTTGATATTATTTCTGGCCATCTTATGTTTAGAATACGTCACAAACATTTATTGATAAAGCTATTTAACTTTTTATATTTTCTTTCAAAGTTTTCCATGCTTTGCAAGTGTATGGGAGGACAAATTTTACGTTGGTATTAAAAATCCGTATTTTAGTGTTTTTTAAGGTCTTTTGTTTATCCATATGTAGCGCAATTGCATAAATGGTGCATTTGCTTTTTTTATTTGTGTGGCTAATATCTTCATGTGTGCCTCTGTTTAATGTTACTATGCTTCTTAGATAGGTAAATTTAGTTACTTGTTCTATATCATTATTTATGTATAGTTTCTCCTGTTTCAGTCCATTTGTTCTCATTTCTTTTGTTTTATTTGTGTTGATGTTTAGGCCAGCCAATTTAGCTTCTTGTAATTTTGTTAATTTGTATTTCATGTACGAGAGACTCTTGGGAGTTTGGAGAGTAATCTTGACTAAAGAAAAATTCCCAATCTCCAGCTAGGAATCAAAGCCGGGACCACTGGATTTGAAAATTAACATGCTAACCACCAGACCTGGAGGAAGTCTCCTTGTGTTGTTATTTCTGGTAAATCTTTAGTAAGTTGTGAGTAAATATCTCGACTGGGTGTGCAAAAGTGGTTAAGTCAGAAAACCTCATAATGAGAAAAACTAAATTAACGGTTACCATTACTGTTATTGCTCTCTTCAATATCATCAGTGAAAAATATTGGAGAGCAAGAGGATTAATGACTTCATTGTCAGAAATCTAGCATTAGCTAACAACAACAAATTAAAGATTACAATCGATTTCCCAAATCTCTTATGTGCCAAAATTCTATACATTTTACAAACAAATATTTGTTGGTTAGTACTGTAAATATAGACATCAGAACTGGAACTTTGCCCACACATGGCTGGTGTGTTTAAAAACACCAACAGTAAGTTTGTTGGCATAAGTAAATAATATACATCAGGTTGCTTTAATTCCCATAAACCCTTACCTGAGGATTATCTGAAGGGTTGAAGGGTGGATGCATGATTTACGTGACTTTTCACTGTGCATTTTCACAAATCCACTCCCACACAAGTGTTATATTAATGGTTTCAGTGGAAGAATTATTCTTTACCACTAGAATATACAATGAAATTGTATTTTTGAGTATGTAATTAGTTCTTGTAGTTCCCATGGGGATGAAATACCACCATAT
This sequence comes from Tenodera sinensis, assembly GCA_030765045.1. Taxonomy (NCBI): domain Eukaryota; kingdom Metazoa; phylum Arthropoda; class Insecta; order Mantodea; family Mantidae; genus Tenodera; species Tenodera sinensis. Next base: position 370,434,626 of record CM060964.1, on the reverse strand, counting down.
CTATATAGAATTCACATTGAACAGAACTTGAGAAAATGACAGCATAAAAATACTACAAGGATAATGAAACAAGACATATCACTGAAATAATAAAAGTTACCCAAGACACAACTAGCCGCTGTGGCGCCCACCTCCAACTACCACAGGCACCACGAGTGTGGTGAGGTATTGATGCTCAGCATCCCGGTTCCTTGCGGCCGGTTATGCAGTCTATGCAACCAGGACTGCAACTTTTCAATCAAGTAGCTCCTCGATTGGTCTTTCAGGGACCTAACAAGGCTGAGTGCACCCTGTACCAGGTCTTCCAGTGGGAGAAAATCCCCACGCTGGTGCCGGGAATCAAACCTTGATCTCTTGCTTGGTAAGCAGAAGCATTACCACCAAACTTGGGAGACAACCCCAATATTGCTGTAGTATTTGAAAATAATATCTTATAATCGCATAGTAAATATTTTTTAGGCTTTTATAAAAGGTTGTTAAATTGAATGAACTGAGCAAAATATAATATAACACTACCAAAAACAAGACATTTTATTATTTTGACTTTAATATTATATACTTTCTTTAAATTTCCATGAAATTGTTCTCACCATCCAAAATATAAGGAATAATAAAAACACATTCTTCACTCAACATCGTCATTGGTATCAGTATTTGGAAGTATACTAAGAACACAGATATTTTCAATGCTCTAGAATTCCCAGAATGTGGCCAAGATAAATGGAAGCAGGTCCAGTAAGTCCTATTTTTGCTAGGTTTACTGTATTTGGACCAGAATACTTCTTAAAGGTGTGATACCTGCAGATTTATTCCCTCTTCTGAGAAAACTGGCAAATGTGAAATCATCATTTTTCCTCAACTTGTACTTGAGAAACAATTGTCCGAAGGAAACCTTTTGAAAACAGAGCCACTCCATGTCCCTCCAAAAGATATTTTATCCAGTAGATGGTAGATTTTGGGCTTGAAGACCGTGGTCCAGTCAACAAATTTTCTGACGTTTCACCCAAGGGCATCTTCAGAGAATGACTCCTGGCTGGTTAACAACTAGAGGGGGATTGATGGTGCACTGGATTTGCCAGGTCAACCTTTTCTTGGTGCATTTCTTAGTCTCAAACTAGATTATTTTTCACCTTCAGAGATCTCTATCTTCAGCTTAAGTCTATCACATGTCTGGTATGCATCCGCTTTTGGTTTGTGTAGTTCAAGATCATCAAAAATAGTTTTGTATATCCTCCTACCAACATGTCCAGGAATAGCACTAAAATATTCTTCATATAAGAAATTAAAGTGACACTAGTTTTTCTGTGTTTTTACTGAAATGACATAGAGTTGCAATAATTATTTTTTCAGATGTATTGCTGAGAAGGCAGAGTTAGTAGTTTTGCATTACTTAATCTTCATATTAGTGCAATGAAAATAAATGCTCGGTCACCAGATAGGTGTAGTGTCAAGTTGGGTAGGTCATTTAAATTTGTAGTGCATAGCAAGTTAATTCAGCTCTATTACTGACTTAACCAACTTTGCACTGCTGGTGAGTGACTTAACTGTCTTTGCACACGCACAACTGATGACTTCATGACATACCTCCTTTTGCACACCCATGTTACTCGGCTATTATAAGTGATATGACTAACCGATTAGACATATGGGTAGAACACACAAAATTACATCAAATGCTGTGGATAACTCATTTTCTATATTTTTTTACTTAACCACTTTTGCACACCCAGTTGGGATATAACAAAATACATAGTTTGAAGAACAAATGATGGCATTACATTTGTTCTGGATAGTCTTCAGCTGCTTCCAATAGGCAATGATCTAATCTGTGCTGCGTAGGGAATGTATTTATAAAGAGTAAGGTGTAAGTACTCTACTAAATAACCGGTAAGGCACATTATTCTTCTTCTGAATATAGAGGATAAGATGGTTGCAGTACTTCCATTTATTTTCCATCTTGCTGGTGTGTATGGGAGACAGTTGTCCTGCCAGTCATATGTATTCTTCATCCAGTTTGCCAGCTGTGACAGTACTTACACGTTTGATGGTATGATTTACCTGAGGTACTGGGAGTCTTCATTCTGAAGTGTAACATGTGACTTCCAGCAGTTTAATGCTATTGTTCTGGGCAAAATCCAGTCTTGCATTAATGGATTAAGGCCAGTACTGTTTCCCTGTTATTGGCCAACCAGTATAAGGAAGAAGCTAGAGGTACCTTGTTTTGTACATAACCAAACACTCACTGTCTTATGATGTAACACTGGCTGTGGTATTTTCGATGCCCAAATTTTCACTCATCTATTTCTACTACTGTTCTGACTCCTCAAATTGGCATTTGAAGGACTTTACAGGATCCAGTTTATGCATATTGTGCAAAATAGACCAGTTGACCAATGCTAGATGAGCATTTGAGTTCATTGATCATGCTTTGTCCTGCATGTTCCTGTTACAGATAAAATTCATTCTCCATCATCTGTTCCACATCACAGGAACCACGTAATTGCAGACATGGCAGAGATATATTTATTATATCATGGTCTATTGTGAATTTCAGCAAAGGCTTCTTGTTTTCTTCATCCATAAAGTGCATCTTAATGCTGCACAAAGAATTTTTGTACTTTTACAGTAACTAAGGATACATTGAAGATGATAGATGTTAAGCTGACAATTTATATATGATTAAACAAGAGTAAGCTTGTTGCATAGTATTATGTGAAAAGCAAAGTTAAATTTATGCATATGTATATATATTTTTTGAGTTCTGTAGAAGTAATTATAAATAGTATGTAATTGGATATGATTGGCAAAGAGCCTAGGCTGAATGCCTAGTCCTATCGATAGTTGCAATAACTTAACACTAATAAATAAAATAAATAAAAAGAGGAGTGAAGCACTTGTAAGGTGAGACTGAGTGTAGTTGTAGGGTCCGTGAGGCTGAACTCCTAATGTTTCAGAGCAACAGGAAATGCTTGTATTTAAATAATGAGTAATATATAACTTTGTAACAAGTGAGTTTGGAAGAAAAATAAGTGAAAACAATGCTGTTTGGAGGAGGAGGAGAAGAGATCAAATACATCAACATCTTTATGGATTTTATTACTACTCCAGTGTTGACACTTCCCTTAGTGCATACGCAATTGTAACAAAACGGAGTACTTTGTGGGTGCGTGAGTAGGACCCAGGTTGTGAAACCGATATCTTACCTTCAGTGTCACATTTTCCTTCTTAAAATCATCTTTCTTCTGCATTTATGTTATAAGTAAGAATCAAACAGCATATGTACAAATAACAAAGCTTTCATTCCCTCTTTTCCCCTTAACTCTAAATTTTTTAAAACTGTATTAGTTGTAAAATGGAAGCGAAAAAGTTTACTTCATTAAAATAAGGGTGGGGGGGATTCTTTACTACCCTGGTCTAATTGAGGCACTTTAGAAATGGTGAAATGATTAGAGTAACAGAGTACCTTCTAAATACCTTGTGAATTGTTTAAGGAGCGGATGGTGACATCAAATGGCCCACCTACCTTCCTAATTTAGGAGCTTTTCTTTTATAGGAAAATTACTGTATAAAGATAGCAAAAAGAAATAACATGCATATATGACAGTGCCAAATGAAGGGAGGGAGTGAAATGCATTACTTTGGTGTGCTTTTAAGTCTTCTTGTTCCTCCTAATATTGCAGATAGGCTAACAAATGTTAGCCAAGAGATTGAGGACCCTAAGCTGCAAAATGTAGCAGACATATTGAGGACCCTAGAGGCAGGCTCACACTTGGACGCGCAGAAGCGAAGCGCGGTGCACCGAACAGAACCAGCTCGCTCACACCTATCGGAAGCAAGACGCGCCGGAGAGTTGATGTGCCAAGGCCAATCATTGTCAGTCAGCACAATGGATCGCTTGGCTGTACTAGCCCTAATTTGCGAAGAAGCAGAAAAAGAGGAGCTTAAGTAAAACAGAAGATTCTTGGTGCATCATATAAACTTATCCAGGAATATAAAGCATGATTTTTTTACACTGTTTGATTGTCTGTTGCCTGAAGATAAGTTCAAAGTGTACTGATCCCAAGGTCGCGGGTTCAAATCCGGCCCAAACCTATGTTTTTTAAGTATGCTTAAAAACGACAGCTCCATGTCAGTAGATTTACTGGCATGTAAAAGAACTCCTGCGGGACCAAATTCCAGCACACGGGTGACACTGATGTGATCCCGGCAATTGACAATTGTCGTTGAAACAACAAAATAAAAAAAATTGAAAGTGTACTTTAGAATGAGCATAACAAAGTTTCAGCAGATATTTCATCTTACTCCATTACAATACAATACATTTCATTTTAAACTACTATTTTACATGGCCATTTTCCAAATTCAAGTATGCCTGTATCACTCGTATTGTTAGAAAGGTTAACTATTGTTTCCCTCACAAGATATTTTGTACCACCCCCACTACCACCACTAATTATTATTATTATTATTATTATTATTATTATTATTATTATTATTATTATTATTATTATTATTATTATTATTATTATTTGGCATTTAATATATTATGATGGTTTGAAACAATAATGCTATTTTAAACCATAGTAGATAAATGAGCTATTCTTATTTTTTAACTGGATGCCCAATTAAATAAACATACTTAGATACTTTTTAAACGTTTTGTTCATTCATTATAAAGTGATTTAGAATTACAGAGTTGTAAAAATTATTAGACTCAAAGTAAGGTTTTATTTATGTTATATTACATTGATCGAGGACTATGTTTTAAACATTGGTGGTTACTATAATAAAAAGCTTACAGCATTTTCGACGATTCAGAGGTTGTTGTCTATATTAAAAAATAAAGTAACGCTACAGACTGTCAAATTTTGACTTGTAGTCCTAGGCATCAGGAAATATAGACACTAATTTCCTCTCTCTGTAAAACAGGCTCATAAAGTATACTTTTGATGACCATTGTCAGTCAAGCATCAACTCAGTATTATCTGTAAATAATCCAGACCACACCATATATGGAAATTAAATTAAATATAATATTTGTTCATCATTGGAATCCATTTTTTATAGGGCTTTAAGCCTAGGAAAAGCTATCCGTAACAAAAACTACCGCTCAGAGTTGTAAATGGAGGGAAATAAATATTTACAGTGAGCAACAGTGGATGCATACTCACAGAAAGTGTTTTATTTTACCTTAGAGAGTTGTAAACTATTCTCAAGTTCAGATCTCGCATCCATTTTACCATAAGAAATGAACTTAAGTATAATAATTTTCACACGTGTGAGTGTATGAACAAGACACTGCACAAGCCCCTATGAAGCTTGTTCTGGTATGATTATAGTTTTTCTTGTATTTATATTTAATAAGAACATGCAATATAACATCAAATGTGTAGTAATTCCATGCAGCTCTTCCTTAAATTATAGCGTTTATATTAATTTTCTTAGAATATTTCCAATTTCCGCAGGTATTTGTTCCCAAGCTTATCCCAGGCATTGTTATTACTGTATAATTTGTGGCATTTATCGAACAAAAAGGTATATGTGTTGAACCAAAGTGATAAGTTTTCCTCATCTATTGCTGCAGATATATCAAGCGCAATGAATGATTTACTGCTACTGAATACAAATGTCACAGCCACACAGCACTAGAGATGACTTTTATTAGCACAAAGACTCCCGACAGAGACACGATTGATACTGATTGTGAAACCTCACCCGCGGAAGAAGAAGAAGTATTCTCTGCCAGCGGAAGCCAGTGGAAAGCTGAAATTCCACGTGTCGCACCGCGCTTAGGTGAGAGCTGTTCCATTTATTAACATGGAAAAGATGTTTTTCGGTGCACCACGCTTCGCTTCTGCACGTCCAAGTGTGATCCAGCCTTAAGTTGCAGAGTGTGGCCTAAGAATTGAGGACCTTAAGCAGAACATATCCGAGAGATTGAGGGCCCTAACCTGCAAAACATAGGCATGGGACCACAAGCTGTAAAATGTAGCAGAAGAGTTGAGGACCTTGAGCCACAAAGCTTTGAGGACCCTAAGCTTTAAAATTTAGCAGAGGTATTGGGGACCTTAAGCCATGAAGCACAGTGGAGATATTGAGGACTCTAAGCTGCAGAATGTAGCTGAGAGATTAAGGGCCCTAAGCCACAAAATGTAACTAAGGGATGCTCTAGTTATGAAGAGAAGTAGACACCAAAACATCAGTGTAGCTAAAACCCAATGATCCTGGAAACTATAATCTTCGCAAAAGTTAAAGGCATATGGAGGTGGACCGTACTGCAGACTCCAGCGAATCCTAAGCTTGCCCCTCCTACCAGCACTGCCGAATGTGGCATACACATCTCACATACTCTTATGTACAGAACCTCTGTCGGTACATGCACTACGCTTGGCAACAGCCCTGCTTGAGCATTGGCCAGCTTTCACGTGCCTTTAGCTTTTGCGAGCAGTATAGTGAATTGCTGTCAGGTTGGTACTCTCATTACCCCATGTACAGTATCTTGCATATGTTGATTTCTGCTATTTTCATGTGATAACTTTGCAGTAAATAGGGAGCGTGGCTGCACCAGATGACTTCACTGTGGTAACATCAACTACCTAAACACTTTCTAAGGTACTCTCAGTTATTCTATTCACTTTTTTACCATTACTGCATTGGAACAAAGTGGAAAAGAACATCTGTAGAAAAAGGTGTGAAGAGGTGTAACAGAAATAAGAAAAAGGGGCAAAGAAAGTTACTGTTATTTGTATTAGTGCGAATAAATTAGTTGTAACGCAGTTAAATGGGGCTTTCACTCCTATTATCTCAAATGAATATCTGAAAAATTATTATGTTAGCAAGTAAAGTGTAGCTGTATAACACTCCAGAGTAATTAAGGAGTAGGTTAAGCACAAGATATTGCCACAATGAAAATAACATAAGCTTATATAAAAAGAAAAGCTAAATCTAATGTAACCTGTATTGAATCAGAAACCTAAGCTTATTTAATAATCATAAGATAAAGGAAACCAAACTTGCACTGTGCAATGATGCATGTATATGCATAACACACCCCCCCCCCCCCCCCCCCCACACCCCACCTCTGCTACCCTGGATTATCGGATGTAGCTACAGTGTTGGTTTGGTTGCATTTGTATTCCCAGAAGGGTTGCAGTGTTTCTTACTCTCATGTTTACAGCTCTGTCAGCAGAATAGCAGTGTTTATTACTCTCATGTTGGCATCTCTGCTGGCAGGATGACTGTGTTTATTACTCTCATGTTGGCGTCTCTGCTGGCAGGATGACAGTGTTTCTTACTCTCATGTTGGCGTCTGCTGGCAGGATGACTGTGTTTATTACTCTCATGTTGGCGTCTCTGCTGGCAGGATGGCTGTGTTTATTACTCTCATGTTGGCGTCTCTGCTGGCAGGATGGCTGTGTTTATTACTCTCATGTTGGCATCTCTGCTGGCAGGATGGCTGTGTTTATTACTCTCATGTTGGCGTCTCTGCTGGCAGGATGACAGTGTTTCTTACTCTCATGTTGGCGTCTCTGCTGGCAGGATGGCTGTGTTTATTACTCTCATGTTGGCATCTCTCCTGGCAGGATGACAGTGTTTCTTACTCTCATGTTGGCGTCTCTGCTGGCAGGATGGCAGATTTTATTACTCTCATGTTGGCAGCTCTAGAGAGAGTATGACAGTGTTTGCTTACTCTCATATTGGCATCTTTGACAGCAAGGTGGCACTGTTTTTACTTTTTCTGCTACATATAGTAAGTAGAGGAAGTTTTGTATTCAATCGATTTGATGTCAAGCTTTCACAGGAAATACATATTTGGAGACCCCCTGAATTGAAAATAAGCATTTTTAGAAAAAGGCTTTCTTATGCCCACACATGTAGACAATTACATCAAGAAAAACAATTGCAACCCAATTTCACACCAACTGGCAGCATTTCGAAGCTTGATACATTGTTTATATAATGTCCCGTTAAGTAAAGAGGAATTTCTGAAAGAACAACAACACATAGAGGAAATTGCAATATTAAATGGATTCAACCCAGCCACTGTTAGAAATGTCAAAAAATGCAAAAAAGCTCAAGATAATTTCACAAACCACTACATTAACACCACTCACAAACAACTGGAAATTTAGGAAATTCATGTACCATCCCTGGGCCTTCAAGAAATTTGAAAAAATCTTCAAGAAACTAAACATAAAACTAGCACCGCAAAACCAATACAGTTTAAAAAACCTGCTTAATAAGCCACTAAACAGTGCCATCCCATACAATAAAAAATCGGGGATTTACCAGATGAACTGTAATAGTTGTGATAAAAGCTACATAGGGAAAACAAAGAGAAATTTGGATATAAGACTTAAGGAACACCAAAGAAACATAAAATTAAAACAAATTGAAAAGTCTGCTGTGGCCCATCATTTTTGGACTGAAAACCACAACATCGGTCTTAATATAAAACTGTTAAAATCTATTAATTCACCAATAGAATTGAATATTTGGGAAAAAATATACATAATCAAGAACAGTAATAAAGTTATTAATTTCGAAATACCAGCATTGAATGAAGTGTTAAAGCTCTGCGCCCCTAACACCATATGGCAGCAGAATAGAGACAACAGAGAAAAGGAACAAGAGAATGTCAGTCAACCAACGGCTAATGATGGGATCAAATGGTCCTGAAAACGTTTCCGCTTTAAAAAAGCAATTTAGTAGTGAAGGTGAGTGTATATAAGTGACTCAAAATAACCTCAAACTAAAGAATACTTCACTGTCAATATTGCTTCTATTTTTTAAATTCATACATTTTAACCTTATTTTTATGAAATGATAGAAGTTATTGTCATTGACAAGCAACAAAATAGGAGACTCTCTACAATCTGGTTTGAAAAAGAATTGAGACCGAATTAAGGAGATTGATAAGGGAAAAAAAAAACTAAATTTCGAGCCTTACGTTTCTTACTTAAGAGACAAATACAAAATTTCAAATTGGGAAGCAATTGGTCTACTTGTTTGCTTGTGGAGTGATTACAAAATTTACTGTTGATTTGTTCCGTTTTGAATTCCAATTAAGTGTTTCAGAAAACATTGCTTTACAAATTATTCATTTTAGTCAATTGTCTATATGCTACACTAAATTAAATAAATAATTCTAAAACGGTTGGCTGTCCTATTTCCAAATTTTATAATAATTTTGTACATTACTACACTTTATTTATCAAATATTTTTACATTATACAATTTTTTATCTTTTATCATTCATATTTAAAATTGTCTTCTACTACAGCTCTATTAGCAGGCATGCTTTTATGACAACCCTAAAATAGGACGCCATCCAAGTACTGGATTTTCTCTATTCCCCTTGTACCTACAAGAATACTAGCAATAATTTCTGCAAATGTTAATCTCGGGTGTAATGAAGAATATAGAGGAATAAGAGTTTGTAAGAATGGTTAGCACAAGAGTAGATAAAGCCATGTGAGTGCAACACATCAGATTTTTTAGTCTCATGTTAGCATGTGTGATGTCAGAGCCTGCACTGCACATAATGCAGCAGACAGAGGAACGGTGCCAGGATAGTGAAGAATGTCTATTTGGCCAAACTTTCCAACATATGCTACAATATTTTTTAAAAGTGCAATACAATCGACTTATTTAATCTAGTATCATGGCCATGGCATTGATATTTTCATTTTTGATTCTGCCTTTTGAAGTATGTGCCCATTTTGACAATTTCTGCTTTCCTGCTGTATGCTTTAATAACTTTAGCTCCACATATGGCATCATGAATTTTTGGCCAAAACTGGGTGGTAACTGCTAATTTTTCTGGATGTTTTTGTTTTGTACTTCTAAAGCGCTCCTTAGTTATTTTGAAGTTGCTCATTGATGTCAATATTTGATGGGAAGTACATGTTTTGAGGCTTCCGAGCCATTTTAGAAAAAGGTCTTGTGTGCGAGTATGGTTCCATAAGTTTCTGGTCTGCCCATAAAAAGAGCACCAAAGTGAAAATGCCTTGAGGAGGAGCTAGCAGGATGGGCATGCATTAATTTCAGCCAGCTACTAGCCTCAGTTGAGTGGTGGCTCTCATTTGAGTAAGATGTGTGCTATGCTGCTGAAATGTATTGAATTGAGTATCAGGCAATGATAAAGTTCCTGACAAAAGAAGAGCTTGTGCCAGTCGAAATCAACTGTTCATGGCAAAGCTTCCCTTTATATTCTACAGTAAAGAAATGTTGTAAATCAGACATATTCAACCTGGGGTACACAAAGACTTCTTAGGGTTGCATATAATTTAAAATACACATTAACTCAGATAAGTATGTTTCCTGAATGATCAGAAATAACAAAAAATTTTTTCAGCCAGAGAGATTTGAATTGCCCTCTGTCCAATAATCCATTTTGTTTACTCTACTGATCTACCCGATAATGATATTTTACAGCTGCACTCGTATTCTTTGTTTCAAACACAGACAGCAATAATAGTGTCTGCGAATGTACATTACTGACTGATTAATAATCATTCCGTACTCAGTATATTTTCGAGGCTGTAAGGAGCAGGCTTGTTTTCTTTACTCAAAGTCTCAAATCTCATTCTTTATATATGTGAACTGATTTTCAGATTATCATCATTGAGTTCCTTTTCTCTACTGTGGTAGCGGACTACATCTTTTAGCTTTTTTTTTTTTTTTTAAGATGGATAAATTCGTTATACGAGCAAAACATAAAATCAATGAAACAAGTGATAATGGTGATAGTGTTGAACCTCTGCCAGTGAAAAGTGCAACAATGCATTTGTTACTATGGAACATGGGTGAAAATAGTGTTGAAGGTGAACCCTCTGTGAGCAAGTTGAAAACATGAGAAATATGAAATACAGATATTACAGTGAACCTCACATAGACAATGGATTTGTATCAAATATGTGGGATTCACCTCTTTCACTCTGCATTATTTGCAAGCAACCTCTATCAAAACCATGAAACCATCCCTACTTCATAGATATTTGGTGACCAACCACAGTGATTATAGACATTTCAGTCAAATCTGGGAATCTGGAAATTTCTTTTGTCCACAGCTGTTCAGTTGTGCATGTTGGCTGCAGTATGAAAAGAAGTAGGACTAAAATATGATTCAATGGCTATGCATCACTACACCTGGCTAGAAGCCCGAGAACATCTTGAATAAGTAGGACTAAGTTGACATCTGCTATTTCAGTTTTCTTGTACTACTCATAAACTTTATCTCGAGTTTGCAAATGGCATTGTTGTTGAAGACTGTGAAATAGTAGTTTCCATTATTGTTTTTCCAGGTTACTCAATGGCTAAAGTAATAGGCAGACTGTGGCTCATTCATTTACTGTTCAGAGTTTGTGGTGTTGACGCTGGATCTACTTCAGATGGTAGTACTTGGAATTACTGTCCGAGTTGTTTAAACATAAAAGTACATCAGCATGATAATGGGTACTGTCAAGTGCACAAGCAGTGCCACTGGAACATGGACAACTATGCTCACTTGTTACTTTGTCAAAGCAAAGGCCTTCTTGACTCAGGCCGTACCTAGCACTAGATTCCAAGGCTCAAGATAAATGCGTGAGTAGTACTTGTTCGTTGGTGAACCTTTGAACTTAGAAATATGTATTGTGTGAGATGTTGGAGAGCTTCTACGATATAGAAGTATGTCTCATGTGAGATGTTTGGAAGTTTCTACATGTACTTTTGACATATAACTTCTATAATGTACAGGAATAACAACAGAAATGCTTAACTCCTGCAGTGAAGAAGCATTAGGATACTACTTAGTAATTATTATTATTATTATTATTATTATTATTATTATTATTATTATTATTATTATTACTATTATTACTATTACTACTACTACTACTACTACTACTACTACTACTACTACTACTACTACTACTACTGCTACTACTACTGCTACTACTACTGCTACTACTATTACTACTACTGCAACAACTACCAGGAGGGACCGGGGTGCTGACCACGTACTGCACCCCACTCGTCATGGCTGTGATTAGCAGAGGTGGGGAACACAACGGTCGGGTTGTATGCCTTGGCCTGGATGGGCTGTTGTACCAAGGGTTTTTTAATATTATTATTATTATTATTATTATTATTATTATTATTATTATTATTATTATTATTATTATTATTACTACTACTACTACTATTGTTGGGGTAATTTGTTAAATGTTTGCTAACCTCAATCTGAACAAAAATATAAATGCCTATAGATATGAATGCAAGAGTTAGTACAAGCTCTTTTGACTTTCAGGTGAGTGCTGGCGACCCAAAGCACATTTGTGAAGGATGTTACGAGTTATTACTGAAAGCTGATAAGTGGAGAAAGCGTGCTCAAATGTGCGAGCATACTGGGAATTTCTATCAGGTAAGTGGTTTGTCTGTTGAACACTAGACCAATACAGAGAGCATTTTGGGGAGGGGGGAATATCAGAGAAGTGTTATATTCTTTTCTCTCCACTACAATTATATGCTGTTGAGCATTACATATTCAATAAGCACTGAGAAAATGGGATTTAGGAGAATGAATTTATTTCGGCAAAACAACTGGTACTAAAATATTAGCGGCACTGATACAAAAGGTGTGTAATATAGTAGCAGGAACTTTACACATTACCAATCCCCTTCATTTGTATGCATTGAAATCTTCTATAATATATACACATAAAACTATTAATAAATCATGTTAACAAAATTTAAAGAATTTTGAACAGTCTTTTGAGGACCAAAGCTATTGAAATCATATGAATTGTTTATTTTATTTCTCTATTTTATTCTACATTGTTTTAAGTAAATGGTCATATTGCGATGAAGCTCTATGGAGATACCTTGTGGCTCAGCATCTGTTAACTTTCTAGGTCTCATCCCTGCACCATACCATCTTGCTTCATCACATGTCCACCGACCTTAGTGTTGGCTAACTATCTCTGCTTCTCTTATGGACTGACGGCAGCCTCAGTACATGCCCACAAGGGCTTAATGTAAGCTAATTGCACCTCTACTTCTCTGACAGGCAGAAGACATATTCAACACATGTCCACAGAGGCCTTAGTGTTAGACAGCTGTACCTCTACTTCTGTGATGGGCAGGAGGCATATATAATGCATATCTACAGAGGCCTTAGTGTTAGATAACTGCACCTCTACTTCTGTGACGGGCAGGAGGCATATTCAGTGCATATCCACAGAGGCCTTAGTGTTAGATAACTGTATTTCTATTTCTGTGATGGGCAGGAGGCATATTCAATGTATATCCACAGAGGCCTTAGTGTTAGATAACTGTATAGTATGCCCAGCACAAGAAGGCGAGGCTTAGGAATGTGTAACGTAATCATGTTTTGCTTCCCGCAGGGTGTTTATGTCTAGTTTCCGAGTATGCTAAGGATGCTAGGTTCGTTTAAAATACACAGTATTGTCACATAACTCACCTAGAAGTCCAGTTGTCATGCAAGATCCGAGTCGGAGAAGTCGCCACCTTCGCTGCTGTCACTACCGCTCTCTGGATCTTCGTCAGACCTCCTAGTGATATAATAAAATTGTCTATTGCATCTTCCACTAGCCCATCCTTTTGCCTTAACTCATCCTCAAGTTTCTTAACGTGCCTAACATAGCCCGCCCAATCAGCTGTTGTAACAGAGTTCACTGCACTTTCACACACTTGCTGTAGATTTCTTAAATGTAGATCGCCGGTTACATTATGCTCTTTTACATGTCGTGTTATTGCTGCCCATGCCAATTCTATAGCGTTCAACTCGCACATATAAGGAGGTAATCTAAGAACCGTATGCCCATGTATTTCTATTATTCTGTCGATATGGTATATTTTTTTCCTTTGGTTTATGTATTTGAATTAAATCAAACCAGTCGGTCTTTCGCATTGCAGCAGAATATGAAATATTGTTGTTCTCCAACCATTGTACCATTTCTTCCTTTAGAGCATATTTCGATGGAGGCTTATTTTCTTGTACACTGTGGTATGGAGCATTACCAAGCACGATGACACTATTGCAGGGTATATTAGGTAACAGTTTCTCCTCCAACCATTTCTGGAAATTTTCTCCATTCATTTGGCCATGATAATCGCAGCTAGCAAGTCCAGCTTTGAATATCAAAGAAGCTCCGGATATGAAACCTTCGTTGCTGCCTGCATTTACAAGAATCAGGCGGTTTGAAGAGCTAGTGTTTGTCGTAATCCCATAGGTATCATCACTCTGCCAGCACTTCCCAAATGTCAAATTATTGTCCACCCAGGACTCATCAATGTAAATGATATTTCTCCGTGCATTTCTGTATCCATTTATAGCTCCTAGGTATTTAGCTCTCCAGTTAACTATATCTGGACATTCAATAAGTAATTTTCTCTTGCTTCCACATCGCTTCCATTTGAAACCCATATCGTGCAATAGCTTCCGCAGAGTTTCTCTTCCCCAAGGAAAAGTTATTTTTTCCCTAATTGCTGCAAGCAGCTTCGGTACAGTGGGCACTTGTTTTTTAACCAAATAAAAGTCTCGAATTACGTTTTTAATTACTGTTCTATCAAAGTAATCACAATGAAATTTGCATTCCTCGGCCTTTGGTCTCTTTTTCCCCGGAGTATGAAGTGATTTTTCACCAGCTTTAACACCTTCTCTTCTTATTCTTGTTACACTATGTTCCGATATCCCACAATAATTTGCCACACGTAAATTTCTTTGTGTTAATAAACATTTCAATTGTCCTGATTTCGCTTCTTCGTCACACACTTCTATCACTTTTCTAATTACCTCCCTTGCTTCACTGTGAATACTTCGTCCCTTCTTTCGAACTGCAGCATGTGTAAATATTAAGCCAAGAATAAAACTAACAAAATACGAGTATATAATTGTAGCGCCGTAGCGCGTGTTAGCAGCGAGAGCCAAATAATGCATAATACTAAAAAATCTCTGCACCTGTAATACTGGAAAGCGCATTAGATCTGGCAACGTGGGTGACTCATATGCATTCTCATGCACTCATTTCCTAGTAAACAGATACGCTACCGGAGCAGATAAACAATTGAAGCCCCCTCTGCTCTTCATTCCCCTCTAGCCTTCTTGTCGTGGACATACAGTACTTCTACTTCTATGATGGGCAGGAGGCATATTCAATGCATATCCACAGAGGCCTTAGTGTTAGATAACTACTTCTACTTCTGTGATGGGCAGGAGGCATATTCAGTGCATATCCACAGAGGCCTTAGTGTTAGATAGCTGTACTTCTAACTCTGTGATGGGCAGGAGGCATATTCAATGCATATCCACAGAGGCCTTAGTGTTAGATAGCTGTACTTCTAATTCTGTGTTGGGCAGGAGGCATATTCAATGCATATCCACAGAGGCCTTAGTGTTAGATAGCTGTACTTCTAATTCTGTGATGGGCAGGAGGCATATTCAATGCATATCCACAGAGGCCTTAGTGTTAGATAGCTGTACTTCTGCTTCTGTGATGGGCAGAAGACATTGGTTTATGGGTATGACATAGAAACCAAGTGCCCTCCCTAGGCCAACTGCCTGAATAACCAGGATAAAACAAATGATAAATTTCATCACATGTGAAGGTTCTTGTCACGTTTTTCTTTGATTAGGATGGGGTAGTTCCTCATGAGTTCCTGGCTTATGTCATATGGTCATTAAGGAATACTACGGGGAAGTACTATGTTACAGATGGACTGCATGGTGTTTTGCCTGTCAGCATCCTCGGCACTAGCTGCTGTTTGGTGCTATTATAGAAAGGCATGAATGTAACTATACAACATTTTAAAAACTAGTTTTAAAAGCCTTACTTACCAACTTAAATGGAAGGAGGTTCTGAAACTGTTCACCGTTGTTGTCCATACAATTTTGACACCTCTATGAAACTACCCTTCATTCGCTGTAGTTCATATTGGCAATTTCGGTATTTTGTTTTAATTCTTCCAGAGCATGTGGGTTTGTCTTGTACACTTTATGTTTTAAGTTACCCCAGAGATAGAAATTGCAGGGAGTTAGGTCGGGGGACCAAGGGGCCACAAATCTCTAATAATAATTCTGTCCTGAAACACACCTTATGATGGTTCTGATTGAAAGATTGGCCGTATGAGCTGTTGTAGGCTCTTGTTGAAAAAAGGCAAAATCACTCTCCCTGTCTGTTAATTCTCTAAAAATAAAGGGGGCAAAATTGTGTTCACATATGTACGGCCATCAGCTGTTGACTTGAAAGAAATTAGCCCTGTAGCTCAGAACCTAATATTGTTCATGAAGTAACTGTTCATGACAAAAAATTTGCTGTATGGGATACCATTAGCAGAAAAAGGTTTCTCAGAGCTGCAATAGGCAATTTCTATCTCTGGATGATTGTGACCAGTTTCAACACCTTCCTTCATAAAGCTGGTCAGTAAAGCTTTTAAAAGCAATTTTAAAAATGTACCGTTTCATGCACACCGTTCTATGATAGCAGAAGACAGCAATGGGTGCCGAGGATGCAACCCGTTCAGAGGTTTTTTCCTCTCCCGGTATCTGGAAGTTGTGTGCCAGTTGCTTGAAACAATCTGAAGAAAACAACCAGAATTGCCGCAAAGCTGCTTGTGGAAATTGCATCATGATAATCTCACACCACATTGGTTTTTTGTAATTTTTTAGCAAAAAAAATGAAACTGTTACGTTGCCTCAGCCACCATATCACTGGACATGGTCCCCAGTAACTTCTTTCTATTCCGGAGGCTGAAGAGAACCATGAAAGGACATCATTTTGCCACCATCGGTTAAATAAAAAGAGAGGGTTGAAGGAGCTGAACACCCTAATGAAGAGTGTGTTCCAGAAGTGCTTCCAAGATTAGAAAAAGTGCTGGCACGAGTGCATTGTATCTGAGGGGAATTACCTTGAAAGCTATGAAGTTGATGTTGATAAATATTCTTTAAGAAAAATAAAAATTCCAGTTATTCTTTGATCACATCTTGTATACTCACCACTGGGCTTTTTTAAAGTTCCTGAAAATGAAATTGTGTTATGAGTTAGTAGTTTGAATTCTCTTAGCAGAAGTTTATCCAGGATGCTTGTTTGGCTCTCATTATCTAATATCTTTAAACGAGCAATTTTTGAGTGTATATACATATATATCATAAGCTTTTGCTTTTTAAGTTTATATACATAGGGTTGTTTCCTGAGAAAATGTTATTTTAGAAAAAAACTTTTTTTACTCTCTCTTCTACAAATATCTAAGTCATACAATGTTCTGTATGTTTGAAATAAATACGCTACACATTAGATTCACACTGTTTTCTCTTCTCACTTTTAGGTGACACATTCACATCTCTTTCTCCACCTACTCTTCTACAAGCAGTTTTCCTGAAAAAAAAATGTGATTTTACACAAAAAAAAAATTGTTTATTCTGTCTTCTACGAATAAGTCATACAATTTTCTGTATGTTTGAAACAGAAATGCTACATATTACATTCACACTGTTATCTCTACTCACTTTTAGGCAACACATTTGCATCTCTATCTCTACTCTTCTACAAACAATTCATATCATTTATATATAGAAAATGGATGTGTGTGTATATATGTAATCATTAATGTCAAAAACCACATGACTGATTGCTGCAAAATGCGGCATGTATATGTAGTTTCTCCTGGAGAAGGCTTTTATGCTATTTTACTATAGCTACACTGTATTACTTTCACATGTAACACATTCATATACCCTTCAACAGACAATTTTCTATGATTGAAATATAAATGCAACAAATTACATTCACAGTTTTCTCTGCTCACTCTTCTTTTACGAGACACGATCAGGCTTCTTTCTCTACTCACCTTTCAGCATACAATTCATACAGTTTCCTATATATTTGCAATACAAATGTAACATATTACATTCACACTACTTCTCTACTCACTCTTCAACATACAGTTCATACAGTCTATATATGTATGGATGTTGGTGTGTATGAGGTTAATAAACGATAAGCTTAAAACCGGTTTACCAATCACCATGGAAATTCTTTCTTCATGGGAAAGGTTTTTCTGTAATCCATTTTACTATGCAACGTATTATACTCATATGATTTTCTCTATCAGCTTTTCTTTTACATTGTACATTCACATGTCCTCTACTCCCTCTTCTACATACAATTCATACATTTTTCCATACATTTGAAGTATAAATGCTATGTATAACATTCATACAGTCCTCTCTACTCATTTTTCTTTTACAAAACAATAACTCTTCTTTCTCTATTCCTCACCACTTCCTGCTTCTAAATCATGGCATACACCTATAGGGGCAACAAATGGTTGCATTTGTTTAAAAATGAGCTGAGATGACTATTTGAAAGGTGATTCTGTTGCACTACCAAGTTTTCTTGTGTTTTTACAGAACAACAATATCCCTCCCAGCTGCGCTGCTGTCACTCTCCTCACCGCCATGTTCTGTATCACTTTTTGCATGGACTTGGCAGGCCACAATGTGTCAGAACTATCATTGTAGGTTTTCTTGATATAATTTCCAGTCAGCTCTTTTAATATTTATGAACTAATGAGTTTTTGAACCAACATTCAGACTGAAACAGATTTGGTTATGACCACATCCGTCACTCAGTGATCAATGTTACAATAAATTCTGTAGAAACTGTAATGTCCAGAACTTCCTCTCTCGGTTTATTCCTGAAACTGGATTTGTTCCCAACATTTTGGAGTACTAGATTAGTAGTAAAAATGAAGTTTAAGAGAGCTGTACTTCTAGGGTTTGTATTCTTAGAACCCATAATTCATGATGTGAGTTGTCCATTTATATTACAAACTATTTCCTCTTCATCATGCAGCAACTAGCCAGTGTCAAGTCCTCCAATTGGTGGAAGTTTGTCAATATCATATGATACATAGCAGGAACTTATAATAGCGTTCCTCATAGTTTCTCTGGAATCAAAAGTAAATCCTGCATAAGTTATATCTATAGAACAAATTTGTGAGCATCAAACGTGTATATCTCTTTACTAATAAGCATGTTCTCAAATTATTTATTGAGGTATTGCATATTAGTTTCCTTGAGCGTTTATAAGCTCCATTATTCAATCATTTCTTATTCATGTTTCTTGTGTAAGGGTTATGTCAATATCCTCTTGAAAGAAGGTTTCATACAGGGCTGCTGTGGCTATCTTACTTTGATGTTGTAGTTTCACTTGGATTAGTTCTGTCTTCTCCATCTTACTTTTTTGAAATGATGGCAAAGTTTACTTTCCCTAATCCAAAATAATTATTTGCTCTCTGGGATTTTTCTTATGGGAACTATTTTCCAATTAGATGTACCCAGAGTGTTACATTCAGAATTCTGGTAGGATCTTTGAATATAATTGTTGACACTTTAAAAGGCCCTTAGTTATTCTCAGGATCTCCTTGTGCTCCCCTGTCTGTAATTTTACATTTGGGAATAGTTTCTATAACCCAATTTTTTGCCTCATCATTTGCATAGATCAGGATAAAAGCTGCTGCATCTAAGTACAATGAAATAATTTGGGGACATTCTCCATGTGGCAGAACTTCAAATTGTTCTACAATACCTATTTCAATTTTCTCTGTCTCTTCAGGTGTGAGTTTACGATCCGGATAGTCATAAATTATAACTGCCACTGTGGTATAAGGGGCGTTCAAAAGGAAACCAGCTGGAGTCTGGTATGTGCAAACCTTTGACAGTATGGTAATATCGTGGTGTGTGTAATGAAGTGTTATTCCGACCAGAGCTTGGAAGTTCACAGCCCGTCGCTAGTGGGCATGCGTGCACGTCACATGACTATACAAAGCTAGCAGCAGCATGCATCAATCGTCCAACGCTGCCAGTTGCATTGCAAACAGTGAAATGGAGGTGTCAAAAGAAGAGGTGTTGTTCATTTTCTGAGAGCAGAAGGAGTAGGGGAACGGACATTCATCAACGAATGTCATTGGTGTATGGTGAACACTGCATGTCCCTTGCATGGCACAAGTGCTTCAGGGGAGGATGGGTGTTTTAGCCAATGATGCATGGTGTGGAACACCACACTGCATTACCGTTGACATCATCCAGATGGTTGATTAACTCATTACCGAGGACCGCCGAGTGACAGTAAAAGCCATAGCCGCTGAGGTCGGATTGAGCGTCGGAAGTGTTCACACCATTATGAAGGAACGACTGCTCTTGTGCAAAGTGTGTGCCCAATGGGTGCCCCACAGTCTTCAACCACACCAGGAAGGATGTCGAATGGCCCACTGTCTTGGTCATCTGCAGCGCTATGCTAGGGAAGGGAATGAGTTCCTGGCACGAGTGGTAGCTGTAGATGAATCATGGTGTCATCACTTCGAACCAGAATCAAAATGACAAAGTCTCCAGTGGAAGCATCCAGGTTCACCACCACCAAAAAATGCCAAGGCCATCCCCACAAGTGCAGGCAAGGTTATGCTGATGTTCTTCTTTGACCAAGATGGCACCCTTCTGATACACTTCTTGCAGCATGGGACAACAGTGAATGCCCAGCGTTACTCGCAATACTTGACCAACCTTCGCCAAGTCATCAAATCAAAACGACCAGGCACTCTCACCCATGGGGTCATTATGCTCCACGACAATGCAAAGCCTCATATGGCCAACAAAGTCACAGCACTCCTTCAGAAATTCAAATGGGAGGTTCTCAGCCACCCTCCATAGAGTTCCAGACCTCTCTCCCTTTGATTACGCCATTTTTGGTCCCCTTAAAAAGGCTCTGAGGGGCAAACGATTCACCTCAGCTGACGACATCCAGCTGTATGTTCAGAACTGGTTCACATCGCAGCCCCAGGACTTCTATGAGACAGCCATTCACCATCTTGTGTCACAGTGGGACAAGTGTCTCAACAGCCAGGGCCAATACTTCTAACATACAGGTACTGGTGTCTGTAATTATGTCTCTGGCTCATTTCTTTTTGAACGCACCTTATAGATAAAGTGTCTTTGAAGCTTACAGACAATGTGGATGTTATTGGATTTGACTCATCTTTACTTGGTTTCTTTAGGGTTTTCTTTACAGAAGGCGGGGTAGAATTATCTGAATGGCTACGTTTAGTGCCTCCAGATGTTTCCCTCTTTCCCATCTTGGGGGAAATCTCTTTAGATTTTTGCATTTTCCCCTTTGGGGGATCCCAAGGTACCCTTTGAGCAGCAAGTTCTTTTATCCTGGATTTATGCTCAGCTGTATTAGATTTTTTTATTTTGAGAGACGTTCTCCTAGTGGTGGATTCAGTGCCATTAGGGGAAGATTCTTTGATTTTGTCCATCAACATTAGTTCGTCCTCAGAAAGAGTTGGTCGTTTGGAAGGTCCTGGTATTGAAGTTGTTGTAGTCAATGCTTGAGTACAAATTCTTTGTCCAGATACTGCAGTGGACTTTTCAGTCACCTCACTACCTGTTGGATTACCTGAAACCTTGGGGGTTTCAGTATGCTGTATGGAAAATATATTAGACATCTTAAGCTGTTTGTCATTCTTGGTGTAGCAAGGAGTGGGCGGAGATGTGACTGGACATGCCCCGGATTTTAATCCTGACTGAGTTCCCTCACTCCATCTTATCTCACATGCCTCACTCAGACTGGGGAGTTGGGTATGCCCAACCTCCTATACCGACATCCTAGGAGCTCACTCGTAGCAGTAGAGGCTTCCAAAACCTTCACCCATTGTACACTACCTGCCACAGCTGAAGAGGATAGTGGATAAGCACAGTGCAAAACCTTGACAGAATTACTTCACAGCAGCCGTGTTTATAGTTGACCTTCCAATCAAACTATGACTTAGCTCTCCCAGTCTGCTTCCTATCCCCTACCAGTGAAGAAGATAGGAAGAAATTTAGAAAGACTTCCAAATAGCAAGAGCATTTGTTGTCAAAAAATCCAATGTTGTTCAAGGGAGACCAATAGTATAGAAGAGAAAAGTGAGTTTGGTATAACTTAGTTTAAGAAGTACCAAATCCGCTCAGAACCCCATGGTTGCCATCCATCTACTTACAAGATACAAGCCCCTGGGGCTAAATTGGACATTATGTATCTCAGTTTTCTTGTTAATGTTACACCCGCAGCTATATTTCTTCTCCTTTTGGGTGATGCTGTTAAATAAGATGTTCTCACACTCTCTGTGAAAAATCTCATTGTGCAGTTGAATACAGAATTAGACTTGCCAGCAGTTATCCAGCTGCAGAGCAACACATGGAATTAATACCACTTTTTATAAGGAAGAACTGCAATTCCCAGACCTTTTTAAATAAGATGATAAGTCTCCAATAGTTTGCTTTTTAAGTGGGCTAGCCCTTGTCAAATACTTCCACTAGTTACTAAATGCAGTATAATCATTGTTCGATCTTCAGTGAAGTTTGATATATATGAGTTACCAGTCCTTTCTATTTATGTACACTGAATTGTAAACAAAACAGAATACTGCTTCTCTTGTTGTGCTGCATGTGCTTGCTGTGCAGCATTAGCCTGCATCTTGTCTATGGACCATGGTTGCCAACTCGTACATTAATTATGGTGGCATACGATAGTTCTAATGTTTGTACACATGGTAGCTAACCAGTACGATAATTATGGGGGTGTACGATAATTTGAATGTATAATAGTTCGACACCAGCGAAATATCATTTTCACTGGTTTGTCACACGAGCGAAATGAAACTAATTGTAAATAGAGACACAACTTTGCCCTCATGATCTGTCTCCACCCCTCTAAGGCAACCATTTCCAACCCTACTAAGCCTCCCACCTTTTATCCTCTTATTGTCAGTGTGCCCAGGTCTGACAATCTCAATGAAGAAGGCACTGTTCAGAAAATTGATGATCAATGGAGAAAACTCGGAATAAGTGATATTCCGTGTGAAATAAAGAACATGCCTGAACCTGGCAGTTTCTGGAGTGCTGTTAAACACGTGTCACCTTGGAGGAAATACTGACGTCAAAGAACTGGCAGAGTTTGCATTATCAGCAATTTCGTTGCCCCGCACTTCTTGTAAAGGAGTTTTTTCTAAACTGGATTTAATAAAAACGAAAGTTAGAAACAGATTGGCACTAGATACGGTAAATGAACTTATTCTGTCATCTCAGCTTATGAAAGAATGTCGTAGATCCAAAAATCTGCAAGTCACAGAGATGTTAAGGTTTATACCAACAACAAATTTGTTTAATGCTGCAACAGTTGAGGAAGATGAACTTTCAAATTAATAGTGCGAGAAACATAAGTGCTAAAGTTGTAATACTGTTTGTGGTCATCAGTCTTATAAGTGAATATAATAAACATCATTACTATTACATTTTCATAAGTGTTATTCTGATATTTTATTGTTGTAGCATTTGGTTTATGATGTACGATAATTTTGAATCCAACTCTATAATTTTGTTTGGCTGGTACAAAAATTTTACTTTTAAATGTCGGCAACCCTGCTATGGACACAGAAAATAACAACCTGCATTCTTCGCACTGGTTTCATCAGGCCATTGAAACCCTAAAAAAATGGGTTGCATTTCTGTTTAGTTAAACCCCATTCTGATTACATATGACACCACAGGTGGCAGACAGTGGTAGTATATGGAAAGACAGTTGGGGAAGGATATGTTCCAGGCCTAAGTTCAGGGTATTTAGCTCCTCAGCATTTGCCAGTTATGAGGACTGAGGTAAACCTGGAAAATTGCTGAGTTCAGGAACAATGGTTCCGGGTGGAGTTCACATCTTATCATGGTGCTGTCAAGATGAGTACTGCAGAAGAAATGCCAATGCTTGTATGTCACTGACAGCACTTAGCTACAATCCTGTTTCTTTGTTAGATACAACCTGGATAAGAATGACCTTCACCAATAATATGGAGTATTTCCAAATGAATATAGTGGTTTTGAGACTTTGTCGTATTTATTACATTTAACTTTCAATTATACGATGTGCATCCAGAAAGTAAGTCCCGATCGCATCCAGAGATGGCACCACCAGACGGATAGGAATGCGCGTCTGCAGGAGAACAGAGGAAGTATATGGTAACATTGCAGTAAAGTTTCAGTTTTGTGACGGCAGTAGTTACTGCTCTGTGCTAGGAGAAAATGGCTTCTCAAATATTGTCTATATGCGAGGTTCGTGCAGTCATCCGATTTTTGCATGTTCAAAAGCAATCTTCAGCAGAAATCCATCATCAATTGTGTCACGTGTATGGACAGGGCATTATGTGTGACAGTATGGTAAGACAATGGTGCAGGCAATTCACGTAAGGAAGAACCAAGATTTAGAACGAAGACCGTAATGGCTGAGTGTCCCTGGTGACGCCAGAGGCATTACGCTTGTGCATTGCAATGCAAGACCCCATACAGCCAACGCCACACGAAATGTGTTGAATAAGTTTGATGGGAGGCCTTCTAACATCCACCCTACAGACCCAATCTTGCTACAAGTGACTTTCATCTCTTCCGTCTCATGAAGCGTTTTCTGGCAGGAAAACGTTTTCACAGTAACGCTGAGGTGCAGAATGAAGTGACTTCATGGCTGCGGACATTGGCAGCAGAATCCTATGAGTTGGGCATACAATTAATGGTGTACCATTACAATAAATGCCTCAACAATGGTGGTGACTATGTTGAAATGTAGCCAGTGAGTCTATGTAATTATTTCAATAAATATTTCTTACTTAGCGATGTTCTTGTTCTCTTTATCGGTCACCGGGACTTACTTTCTGGATGTACCCCGTATTACATTTAACTTTCAATTATAAATCATGCATCAAATGAAAGAGCAACTCAAATAGTTTATTCTACATGTTCAATGTGAGCACTATTCGTCAGATCACACACAGTGCATAAGTTCTTCCCAAACCATGATCAGTATGTCACAAATTTGCACAATGTATGTTTTCTAATTACACTTTTAATTACTTTTTCTAAATAGGTACACAATTTTAATGTAATAACACTAAGTTGTGACAAAAATTTCTTAGAACCTGATGGCAGCACCAAGTACCAGAAATTCTAAAACGCGATTGCAGCGCTGCTTACCAGATCCAGTTGTGAACCTAAACCAAACAAAGATCAACATCGCATAAACTAATGAATTAATTAAAAAGAACATGTTCTTTCGGGTCAAATTGTGAATCTAAACCATTCTCGAGTCACCTTAATCACATGCAAAATTTCATAAAAATCAGTCTAGCCATTTAGGAAGAGTTCACTCACATACACACAGACAGAAGAAATATATATAAAGATTGTGTGAATGGTACTTAGAAGAGTGAGTAGAGAAGAAACACGTGAGTGTGTTATATGAAAGAAAAGTGAGTCAAGAAAATTCTGTGGATGTAATATGTTGTATTTCCATTTCAGGCATAGAAAATGGTATGAATTGTATGCTGAAGGGTAAGTGGAAAAGGGTATATGAATGTGTTGCATTAAAGAAAAGCAACCAGAGAAACTCATGTGATTGCAATACATTCCGCAGTAAAATGGATAGCATAAAAACCTTCTCCATGAAAAAATACTTATAAGTATTAAATCTCTTGGTGATAGTCGATAGTGCCTACATACATACACACATCCAGTATAATCTCGTTAGTGTGAACTCGCTTAAGATGAACTCACGGTTAACAGGAAAAAAATATTGGCCCAGGCAGGAATACATTGGTTCTTATGGAAAGCTTTATCAGTTAGCATGAATTTCAGTTAAGGCAAATTACATACTCTTTTTCAGTCCTTAACATAATGAAATTTCATTGTAACACAAACTTCCAATGTTACAGTATTTTTAAAGTGCTAATTATTTTCTGAAATGAATGCAAGAAATGTAACTGCAAAGCTAACTACTGATTGTCGGCTCGTTTCTACCACATTCTAGGTCGGCACTTACAATTATCACCTCAGCGATCAGTGTGTATGGTACATTTAAGTAAATTCAATAATGTGTGCATTAACATTTAGAAATGTATTTGATGCAGTTGTTCTTTTAGTCATAGCAAAATCGAGTTCGAATACTGAGTAAAAATCTACAAACAGTAGGATGCAAAACATGGCTAAGAGGAAACAGACAGCTGTACTCGTAAATGTACAGGTAAAGCTTAAGGTTCTAGATGAAGTGGATAGTGGTACAAAGAAAACAGCAGTTACAGAACTGTTTGGAATTCCCAAATTTTCTTTCTCTGCGATAATTAAGAATCGAGAAAAAAATCATTAATGCTGTTTCATCAGGTTCTGGAAACAAATCCAAACAACTTCATAATGTTATGTATGAAGACATTGAGATGTTACTGCTAGAATGGTTCAATCATATGAATGTATCTAACATGCTTTTAAGTGGACCTATGATTCAGTCAAAAACAAATGAGATTGCCAAAAATATAGGCATCAAAGATTTTATTTGTTCTGATTGACTGTATTGGTTCCAAAAGAGAAATTCATTTTCTTTGTACAAATTTATGGTGAAGCAAATAAAGTTGATGAAGTGCAAACAGCTGGTTGCATGAATTCGATTGAGAGAGGGAAAAGTATGGCTAATATGAGGTGAGGCTCATATGGATGAAACTAGACTTTTCTACGATCTTTTTCCAAATCGCACCCTAGGGATAAAAGGTGATGAGTGTCACAGTGGAGTATATGGAAAACAGTGTGTAAATGTGGCCCTTGGATGTAATGTGGATGGCAGTAAGAGGTTTCATCCCTTGGTTGTTGGTAATTCCCAGAAACTGCATTGTTTTAAAAACTAAATATGGACACTTTACTACCCATCTACTCTTACCATAAGAAAGCTTGGATCAACGGCACATCATTTCGCAAGTGGCTTCTTCGTTTCAACAGTCGAATTGTTGCTCACAACAGACAGGTTCTTGTTACATTGGACAGATGTGCCATCCACAACCTACAGGATCTGAACCTAACCAACATAAAGGTTCAGTATTTTCCACCAAATGCGACAAGCCACCTTCTGCCCTTGGACGAAGGCATCATTTCTCTAATGAAGAGAACTTATTGCAAGCGACTTGTAAGAGCTGCAATTCGTGCTGCTGAAAACAATACTGCAACACCAAATTGGAATCTGCTTGATACAATAAAAGCTATCATAGCAGTCTGGAACTCTTTGTCGCCACATCATACATACAAGTATTTTAATAATCTGGAGACATAGCAAAACTGAATATGTCCCCCGATGCCACGTCACCTGATAAATGGACGGTTCTGCAAGATGCTGTGAACTCTGGGATTAGTTTTGAGGA
Organism: Tenodera sinensis; assembly: GCA_030765045.1. NCBI lineage: Eukaryota > Metazoa > Arthropoda > Insecta > Mantodea > Mantidae > Tenodera > Tenodera sinensis. Next base: position 370,407,371 of record CM060964.1, on the reverse strand, counting down.
ATTCATTAGTGCATACAACAGTGTTGGACATCACACTATGAAGAAGGGGAATGTTGCAACTCGGGTAATCAATTAGCTCATACAACAAAGTCACACAACTACAGTCACTAGTACTCATTTCAAAAAAATAACGAAAACTATTGCATGTGTGAACCAACAAGAATCTTTATTTAGGCTAGAAATAGAAAAATATGCCTTTAGCCTTTAAATTTTAATAAATGTGCATGCAAAATCAGTTTTTCCCAAAATTTGCAATCATATGCATTTTCAAACTGCACTAGTGACCTCTTAAAGGTGAGAATGGTAAAGAATACTGCTCATGCATACATTTAGATTATTCAAAAACTATGCATTTTGCATACAAATCGAGGCTCTGGTTATAAGTCCACAGTAACGTAAAGTGGTTGATGCTGTAGTGCATCATGCATTGCTGTACTTCTATACATATATACATATGAAAATCTATGGTTTTCACATAACACTTACAGTCCCTTTGGATTCGTGTTTAGCAGGTTATACTGTATACAGATTTAACATGCCCTCCTAACCAGCCTTTTTGTGTATTTATTGTAAGTGCAATGTCCTTTAACCTGGTAGGTCATATCAGACTGAAGGAGTAAAGTGATGCTGAAATGAGCCTGGTTTCTATTGAGCTTAAAGTTACCCAACACTTGTCTTTTCAGGATAAGGAAAAACATTGAATAAAACCATATCCAGATATCTCACCCTGACCTAGATTCAAACTTGGTGCCACAGAATGTGTGGTAGACACACTATCCCCACACCGCAGAGATGGGGCATTAACGAACTTGATACAAAGAGTATAAAGCAAAAGTTTCTTACATGAGGGTTATTAAAAGGTTTTGATTCCCAGAAACTTCAGTGCATACATCTATAGAATTAGAATAAAAGTTATGCAGACGTTTTGTCACTGGCAGGAAAACAAACAAATATAACACAGTATCAGTGGGCATTTATTAAACTCTGTGTTCTGTTTGTTGAGGTGGTCATTTAAGTACCTACATTACTTGCAATAAAATGTAACTGGGTTTTGGTTTTATACTGATTCTCTGTAGTCTACAGCAACTACTTTGTACTCCATAGCATTCTCAACAAAGGCTACTTTCTCTACTACATATTTACATTAACCTCTTCAGGGATATGGACGTGAAATCACGTCCATTTAAAATGACGGACGAGCGATATGGACGTGTATACACGTCCTGTGCGTTTGTGCATTTAACCCTTATTTATCCACTATCTAACTCAACTTATTTTAATTTTCCCCCGTTATGAAACATTTAATTAAATTCTATATGCTTTACTGGCTTACCTTTATATGTTCCTTCTGCAGTGATATGCCTCAAAACAGGGATAAACACACAAGGGCACATCTCCACATTCGCCACAGATCATCCCAGTTTCTTTACGGATTCCCTTCTTGCGGCACACGAAACACCTTCGAGATGGGCGGGACTTCTTTGCTGTTGACGGTATCCTTTTAGGATAATGTTTTCCTTGAAGTCTGAGGGGTGCAGGGGTTTTGGATTTTCTACCCCCAGTATGAAGAGGCCTCTCAACCTGGTTTTGTTCAATTAGGCTGCGAGCTATTGATAGTCGAAAGTCCAGGTAGGTCATTGTCTTGTGTGGGTTTAGAGCTCTCCAAATTACCAAACAATTGTATATGGTTATATCCAGCTGGTGCAAAAATACCTTTTTATACCATTTCACTGTTTTTCGTAAAGAGGGATATGCTTGCAATACCTGATCTACTAGATCGACACCGCCCATGTGCATATTGTATTCCTGGATAACGTCAGGCTTGAAAATGCACATTTTGGTATGGGCATCTGTTTTTCCAGTGTCAATCATCAAAATCTTAGAGCTGCAATTGGATAATGCCGTAACTACCCTCCTGTCCTGCCAGGCAAGGTAGGTCAAAGGTGGGAGCTGACGCACCTCCATTTCTCCTCTCCTTAGAGCCTTCGTATTCACATCTTTTGACAAACCAATACGATTTGAACGTACTGTTCCAATTGCATTAGTCTTTCTTTTGTGTAAGGCCATGAATAATTTAGGAGAGCTGTACCAGTTATCTAAGTACACAGTCCTACCCTGATCAAGCACAGGTTCCATTAGGTGCATTACTATGGAGCCAGATAAGCCCAAATCTTAGTCTCCAGTATTGTCAGTCCCTTGACCAGTGTAAATGCAGCTATTGTAAAGATATCCCATTTTACTTTCACAAACATCAAAACTCTTTATGCCAAATCTAGCCCTTTTTGTTTTGATGTATTGCTTCCAACCTAAGCGGCCCTTCCAAAGCATTAGGCTTTCATCAACAGTGACCTTTTCACCAAGCACATAATTTTCTTTAAATTTTGAAATAATACAATCAAAAACAGGCCTAATTTTGTGGAGTTTGTCATTTACATTCTCTGTGCAGGTGAAATGAAGGAACCGCAAAATTGACGTAAACCTGTTATTTGACATGCATTTTCCAAAAAAAGGAGTAGCTAGCATGTCATCTGTGGACCAATACATGTATAATGCAGGTTTACGAATAACACCCATAAGTATAATTAGCCCAATTAGCCTGTAAATCTCATTGAGTGTTACTTCTGTCCACCTTTGAATTCTGCTCTTAGGCCCTAATTTACCTTTAGAGAGCAGGTCTTCCTTCACCTTACTCGCATATACATTGTTTCTGAAACAATGAGAGACACTAAGTCTGTAGTAAAAAATTTTGTAAAAATGTCAATTGGTTGGCTGTCAGAAGTCAGCTGAGCCTGGGATTGAACACCAGACCCTGTGCTCGTGAAGATGTGCCTGTTTGTATTGGAATTGTTTTCAGCACACCACAATGCTGACTCTTCACGAACACCTGAAGGAAGTTGGTCACGTTCTTCCTCACTGCTACTTGTACCTATATCCTCCACACACCCCTCAAATTCAGAAAATTCGCCATCGATATCCAAATCGCTGTCACACAGCAAGAAGTCCTCCACATTATCGTGTGTAATTTCAGAAGCCCTTACACTTCCACCACTCGCTAACCTTTGTGCAACACTGCTTGTTGATGCCATGTTTTAGCTCTGAGATGTAACACTCAATAGCTTCTCACTTCAGCTACAAGCAGGAAAGTATACGTATGCATTTCAAGAAAGAAACAAACGGAGCCTGTAAGCTATATCCAAGTTACGAAACACGTGTAAGGAAAAATTGCAAACCTGCTTTATTCTGATGACTCATAAACCACGCATACAGTAGTGTTCTATTTCACATTGTGCTGTGATTTGCTGACGCATAGCTCACACATACAATGGGTCCACTACTGTTTCTTTCCGAGAAATTATATTAGATGCGTTCGACAAAGCAAAGTTAACTTTTTACCACAGTGAAACAAATAGTGCCATTTCAACGATTTGTAAATGCAACTCAACATTGCTGATGATGTACATGTATACTGCATATAATGAGTTTTATACCAGTTTTTGTTTCATTAAAATAACTTAAAATTTACGCAAAATACAGCTGTGTATTTAGGAAGCACTTTTAGTGCATTTAACAATTTAAATGCCCTGCGCTGGATATTGGGTATCCGTTCTCGGCCTGCAGAGCTTTTAAATGGCTGTCGCTCAAGAGGTTAAGTAGAGGAAGTATTGATGTTGAGTTTCCACTGAAAGTACATCATTTGAGACCTCTGAACCCAAAAAGGGGAATTTTTAGAGACATCTAATGTTGTGTTTGTGAACAAAATAACTAAACAATGAAAAATCTGGTACATACCAATGTTAATATTTCACCCGTAACTTGTGAGCTGCAGTCTCCCAGGGTACGATATTTCTTAACTTTTACTTTTGCACCTTGTTTTGCAATTGGTGCCACTCATCTCTGTCTGCCTTATGATCTAATGTCTTTGAACATTGTCAAGCTTTGAATTTACTTGCAGCTATTTGTGAGTGAGAACTAATAAGAGACAAACAAAATGTTGTTACGCATAAAATTATAGGGTATTTGGTTTTACTTATTTCATGCTTAGGTAAAGAATAAATAATAATATTTATTTGGCATAAATAAATAATAATTACCATCTGAAGGTTGTTTAATCCTGGGGCATAAAGCACTTGGAATAGTAAGTCACCATTGGTGTAATTGTCTCTGATGTGAGATTGCCTTTGTGGTTTACCGGGAAAAATACAAACTGGTTTGAGAATTCAATGTCATTCTGGCAGGTTGTCACAGTAGCTTAATGGTTAGAGCACCCGTCTGCTAAGGGGAGGGTTCAAATCCCAGCTGTGGCATTGAATTTTTCAGTTCCAGTTCTGCCTCTCAAACTTTGCCCACACACGGCTTATGTGTTTAAAAACACCAACAGTAAGTTTGTTGGCATAAATAAATAAGAAAGAAATATGTTGAAAAAAAGATGCAGATGTTCACCCCTCTGTCTCCATTCTTTTGGGAAAGGTGGTAGAAGGTTGAGCTCCTTCTATCAGTGCTGAACTGAAGAGGCAGGTATGAATAGACTTTCAATGTTTCTACCCTCAAAACATATTTTCTACCCCTGCCTTTAATTTGGGTGGTGGGACAGACCTTCCTTTTTAATGGTCCTAGAGACACGCTATACCACCACAACTATAGAAATCATTAAAGCAAAAGATTTGTGAATTTTTTGTGAAGCTGACCATCAGAGATATTCATTATTAGTGGTTTGAATTTTCAAATACTTATACTTCATCAAATAGGAAGTAATTTGTTTTTTATCTCTGGGCCAAATAAAGAAAACAGTATTTCATACCCTTCACATAGCTACCAGCTCTTAAAAGGTGTGACTGTTACTTAAGCATGTCTGATTTCCCTTTTCCGTTTCACATACATGGACATATGCAATTAGACAATTCTGCAAAATTTTGTCTTGATTAACACGAAGGAGCTAAAGGAATAAGTGCTAGTAAGAAAAGCTTGTACAAGAGGGAGTAAAGAAAGTCGTGAGCACAAGACATAGCTCATCAGATCTTCTTTCCCTCCTCTGCCATTTCAGTTGAGTGGGGTAGTATAGATAGTTATTTCTGGCACATCAAATTCAATCCTAAGCATAGGTATATAATCTTGACAGTTTACACGTATGTTACTTGTATTCCAGGAACAAGAAGAAAGAAAGGCAAAGGATTTGGGGTTACAGCTTGGTGGTCAAAGAACAGACTATGGTGAAACATCTGTTAAACATGAGCACAATTCAGACCAGGACCAGCAGACTGATTCTACGTGCAGCAGCACATTATGCGAAACATCTCTTAAGCATGAACACAATTTAGACCAGCACCAGCAGACTGATTCTACGTGCAGCAGCACATTATGCGAAACATCTGTTAAGCATGAACACAATTCAGACCAGGACCAGCAGACCGATTCTACGTGCAGCAGCACATTATGCGAAACATCTGTTAAGCATGAACACAATTCAGACCAGCACCAGCAGACTGATTCTACGTGCAGCAGCACATTATGCGAAACATCTGTTAAGCCTGAGCATAGTTCAGACCAGGACCAGCAGACTGATTCCACATGCAGCAGCATATCAGGTTCTCTGCCCCCAGAAACTACAGATAAAGGTTCAGCAACTCAAAGACAGTCAAAGAACCTTCCAGTTCACAGTAAGTCTGCCATACTGCAGTCAGAGGGTAATAGTTGCTATGTTTCTGCCCTGATTCCTGCAGGAAGCAAGAGGCAACAAGCAAGGGCACACCCCAAATCTCTAACTCCATCTAAACACAGGAAGGCTGACATAGCAGAACCTCAGACAGCAACCAAACCCGGACCGTCTAAACCATTCTTAGATGATAGCGTTTGCGTTAGATCTGAAGAAGAACAGGACAAAAAGGATTTGGGGTTACCCCTTGGTGGTCAAAGAACAGACTATGGTGAAACATCTGTTAAACATGAAAACAATTCAGACCAGGACCAGCAGACTGATTCTACGTGCAGCAGCACACTATGCGAAACATCTGTTAAGCGTGAGCACAGTTCAGACCAGGACCAGCAGACTGATTCTACATGCAGCAGCATATCAGGTTCTCTGCCCCCAGAAACTACAGATAAAGGTTCAGCAACTCAAAGACAGTCAAAGAACCTTCCAGTTCACAGTAAGTCTGCCATACTGCAGTCAGAAGGTAATAGTTGCTATGTTTCTGCCCTGATTCCTGCAGGAAGCAAGAGGCAACAAGCAAGGGCACACCCCAAACCTCTAACTCCATCTAAACACAGGAAGGCTGACATAGCAGAACCTCAGACAGCAACCAAACCTGGACCGTCTAAACCATTCTCAGATGATAGCGTTTGCGTTAGATCCGAAGAAGAACAGGACAAATATTCCAATGTTTGACTTGATCCTGAAAGAAAAATCAACATTTCATGTAAGTTGCATGTTATGGCTCCTCACTTACCAATTAACTACATGTAAATGTTTGCCAGCAACTACAGGAGTAAAACATGGTTCACACTCTTAACAGGTAAGTCAGGAAAATTTTCTGAAGGATTCTTTTACTATACATTGTGCAAAAAGATGCAAGATGCAGATGCTGGCTCATTTGAACTGTTGAAGTTGAATTAGTTTTACTGATTTGTTTGCATTTTGAGTTAACATATGTTTAATGTACATGTAACACAATAGTTTATAATTTGTATCATTGATATGTAGTGCTACTGAGGAAGGTTAGCAATTCCAGCATGCAAACCTCTGGGGCCAACCAATGTGACCAGAGGTTTCCTTGTCCGCCTCAGTAGCGTGATGGTTAGCATGTCTGCCTCACATTCAAGAGGTCGCGAGTTCGAATTTCGCTTAGGGTAAGTTATCCGGGTAAGGTTTTTTTCCGAGGTTTTCCCTACCCTGAGAAGACGAATGTCGGATAACTTAAAGCTCCATGGACCTCGGGCTCATTTGAGCATCATTTCACCCGTTTCATTTCATTCATTCGTCTGATATGACGCAATGTTGGAGAACGTAAATTAAAAAAAAAAAAAAAGGTTTCCTTGCCATTTTTCTCAGTTGCTAGTTGCTGAGTTGAATAAATACATGCACAAAGTTTTCTATCCCTTTCATCAGTACGTTTCATTTCTGTGGTCTTCACCACCACATGAGGCATAGGGTTGATTATCCAACCTGAGTATGCTAGGATCCAAAGTTTACTTGCTCCTCAGCAGGCATTATCTTGTAAGAGGGAGGTCATCCAAAGAAGAAGAAATTATGCAATGAATTTGCTTAAGGTGACTTAGAATTAGTAACATTAAGATCTTTTATTGTCATATGACAAATTCACAAACAACTGCTCCGTGGTACGAAGCACAAACAATTGAACGGAACTCTTCACATCTCACAGTTCACGAACTCGTTAGTCTGTCGACTAGCTTGTATAGATCAGAACTGCTGGTGAGATCTGAAGTTTCACGGATCATGTTGCAAATAAAACCCCTGTATACCTTGAAAGCTTTTAGAAGTGCGTGCAATTGCTTTTGTCCTTCAACCGGTACATTTTCACTTTTGCCTGCTGGTGATTATAAAGGCAGTTGTTTGAGGTAACTGACACTAAATTCCTCTCTGAGGCGTGGCCACTACGACACTGCTCTTTCCTCAGCACTGGTCATCCCAACTGGTACCATCTTGGGCCAGACAACCGAGTGTGCCACCAGTATCTTCCCATATGGCAGCCTCTGGATGCAGTAGACTATGTCATTGGTCCTTTTCCCCATGTGGCACAGTCTTTATAATGGTTGTTGCAGCTTGGTGCAGCGCCCCTTTGGGGTAAGGTGATACACCCACACCAAGTCATCCTGCTGAAACCCTAGGCTGTTGGCTTGCCGGCTGTACTGGATCTTAATCTGTTCCCTTACTACTTGGTCATGCTGATGAGCCATCACATGCACATAGTGATGTAGTCCACAAAGTTCTCCATGTAATCAACTACTAGCTGTCCTACCCAAGGGAAGGTCCCTCCGAAACATTAGGTCACACGGAACATGCCAAAACCCAAACTAGCTGGCGTCATCCTGGTGGTATCATGGTTAGAGGAGTGATAGGCCAGCAAGCAAAGTGGCACTCTGGTATCCCAATCTTTCTAGTGGTTGGCCACAACCTTCCTCAGATGTTCTTTGAGGGTGCTAATGTTGCACTCGACCATGCTGTGGGTGAAGAGGCATCATGCGCGTCTTGTGTACTCCGAGTCTGTCTAGCATTTCTCTCATCAGGTTCTATTCAAAGTTTCTATCCTGATTGCTGTGTAGTTCCAGTGGCACTCCAAAGTGGTAGAACAGTTTTTCCATGAGGCAGACTGTGATTGTCTTTGACTCTTGATTAGGGACCACATACACCTCCAGGCACTTGGTGAAGTAGTTCATGGCCACCTGCAGATATTTGTTGCCCCTGTCAGAGACAGAATGGCCAAGCAGCCCCGGCTCCTGTTCAGTGGGCTGCAACTTGCTGCATACACATTACATTGGTGGCACCACCTCTCAGCACCTGCTGTCGCCTCAACCAGTAATACCTCTGTTGCAGCTTGTTGATCATGCTGTTGTATCCAAGATGCCCTCCCAAGAAACCATGGTGCACTTTCTCCAGGGTTTCCATAACCTTCCACTTCTTTGATGAGCAGCCCTAAGTGGGTGTCTGCAGCTACTCCATCCTCAGATCTTCATTATCCCATCCATCTGCAGGCACCGCCAAAACTACAAGGACAGTTATAGCGCACTACTTCTCAATCCTATTGTAGTAGCAACACTCCTCTGGACAAGGTCTTCTCACTAAGGCATCCACATTGGAGAGTCCTTCCCTTCTGGTGCTCTGAGGTGAAGTTGTACTCCTGGAGCCTCTGGACCTAATGGGCTGTCCTCTAGGTTCTTGAAGCTCAACAGCCAGGTGAGGGTGAAGTAGTCAGTCTTCAGGTGGGATGGTTGATTGTACAAGGTACTTACGGAAATGTTCCAGTGGTTTCATTTCTGCCAGGAGCTCATGCCGGGTAATGCAGTAGTTTTGAGGCTTGTATAGCGTCTTCCTGTAGTAGGCTATTACTCGCTCCTGTCCATCTTGCATCTGGGATAGTAAGCCTTCAATCCTGCTGTTGCTGTCATGAGTGTCCATACTAAAATAACCATCCGGTTGTGGGAAACCTAAAATAGGCGCACTGCAAAGAGTTGACTTAAACGCCTGGAACAGGCCCTCAACCTCTTCTGTACACCTTAAGCCCAGTGAGAGGTTTTGCAATGTTTGTGAAGCCTCCTAGAAACTGGCAGTAGCAGCTGCACAGACCCACAAAATTCCGATTGGTCCTTCGGGTGAAACAATCCCCCACAGCCTGAGCCATGTTCGGATCTGTGGCCACTCCAGTGAAACTGTGGCTCAAATAGTAAACCTTCTTGCAGAAGTGCTGGCACTGCTTCGCATTCAGCTTCAGGCTGCCTGCCTGTAGTCTGTAATACCTGGCTCAGGTTCTCCATATAATCCTCGAAGGTGCTGCCAATCATTTTCCCATCCAGATGTAGCAGGCAGCTGTTGTAAGTCAGGCCCTTCATCACTGACTCCATTAATCCCTGGAAGGTGGTTGGCATGTTGTACAGGCCAAAGGGCATAATTCTGGCTGTATGTCCTGCACCTCTGCTTGCTTTACCAGAGGAACATGTCTTGGTGGTTGCCAGATACTTCGGGTGTCTGGTGCTGATGTGGTGGAGCACTAGGCCAGTGCAGGCATAATCACCATCCCCTTGGCTGGTGGCAGGTAATGTCCAGGTAGATATGGGACCCTATCAAGTTGGCCCACAGTTAGATGGTTGGCCGTCCTTTTCAATTAATCTTTCAGCCAGGGTCCCCAGTCTTGCAGTGGTGTTGGCTACCAGATCCGTCACATGATGTCACGCTAACAGCTTGCTTGCACTTTCCAAGCTCTGCTCCAGCCTGTATGTCCTGATCACTGTCCGATGAATTCAGCAGCCTCACAGGCACTTGCTCTCAGACAGACTATCCCCTGGCAAATAGTAATCTATCCAATGACATCTTGTGTTCCCTTAACAGGTTCCTTGACTGCTGCCCTTCCAGGCATGCCGTCATCAATCACCTCACCCTTCACAGGCACCAACATGTTCTCAGGGTGACTGCAGATTCCTAGGTGCTTGTTTGGGTTCTGAAGCTACACCTCATCCTGGTTGAGTCGCAAGACAAAGACCCTCCTGCTGGCATTGACCTTCACATTGTGGCTCCTGAGGGCACCCAGTCCTTGTATCTCCTTCTCACTTGCCCTTGCAACAAACACCTATGAATTCACAATGCTCCACTGCAAGGTCAACTCCAGCAAGACCTTCTTCTCTACAGGCAAGGTGTCACCCAATTCTTTTACTGGATAGCGGGGGCCAATTGGTTTTCCTTGGTGGCAATTCCTTCACCACATCAAGCATTACTCCATCTGCCACTATCACAGAAAAATCCACAACATGGATCTGGCAAACGTCTTAGGATGGTAACAAACCAAAACCTGAAACAGGTCAAAGAGTAAAATAAGATATCGTTACTTTGTCTGAAGCTTGATATAGTGATGTTTAAATAATTTAAGGTATCAGTGTTACCAATTCCAACTCACTTTAAGTGAGTTGAGTAACATGTCACTGTTTCCAGTTTCTCTCACGTATTAAAATATGTAACGCTTCCTCAACCTTTTCTCTGCCACGCCCGAGTATGGCTGATGCAACTCATGCTACGCCCGAGTATACCCAGATTCAAATTTTGCTACTTATAGCTTGAAAGATTATGCTCCCAAAGTCATACAGACTGCTTCTTTTCAATTGTCCCATCTATTGGGATTGCTTGCAAACGGTATTCAAGAGGGATACTGCATTGTGGTGCCATGTAGAGAAAAACATTTGAGACAGTGCATCAGCAAGATGCTGCCATGTGTTTAGCTACCTGAGCAGTCACATGACAGGCAGCGAACACGGCAAACTAGGGATAGTAAAATGGCTTCTACAGGCCATTTCCTGACGACGAATTGCAGGAAGTTTTCATGGTAATATCATCTGATTTATCTAATTTTAGTGATGATGGGATTTGTATACTGGAGAGCAGTGAATGTTATGTGTGCGTTAATACCAACGGAGCACAGAAAAAAAGGAAGGGAAGTAGGTACATGTCTGTCAAATGTGGCTTAGGGTTGTGTGTATATCCTTGCTTTGAAAAGTGCAAGACACATGCATTTTTGAGTTCATATCAAACCAAACAGTATATAACTGTACACAAGTGAAAATCTTCTCAATTCGGGTGTGATGTGACAGGTATTTTAACTACTTGATGCTGTGGACAACCCTGTTTCAAGATTCAGTATCATACCTTTTAGATTTTAAAGTGCTACAGAACAGGGGCTAGTGCAAAATCCAAACTAATAATTAGTATAGAAGAACACATTTGCACTCCCTTGATAGCCTCTTCTAGACAACCCTGTGCATGTGTATTGCATGCGGCATACAAACAACTTTACAGATGGGCAAATTTTAAATGTCGACTTCGTTTGAAAACATCAAAACATCTGGTGAGTCACTAACACATTTGGTGTAATAGATGGCTGGGTGGATGGATGGACGGACAGACAGACAGGCAGACGGGGTCGGTGGGTGGATTTTTTATTGTTCATCCATTTGCAATTTCTGCTATGTACAAACGCATTAAAATTCAGCATTAAATTCCTCTCTATCCTTTCAGTGCACCTCTAGCTGTGACACCCTGGTCTTCTTGCTAAAGAGCTATTGTTGACCCTGTGCACACATCCTCAGCTTTCCTCTTTTCTCCCTACCCTTCCCATTTCTCTTCTCTCTGCTTTCCTCAACTTCTCCATGACTTTAGCTAGGAAATTCCCATTTCCTTACACTTTTGCTTACCCTTAACATTGATCACTCTAATAACCACTGTTTTTATCATCATTCCAGCTCTTCCTCCATATTTTCTGTCCCCATATTTCTAACTCTTTGCATTTTGTTAAACAATGTATCTTGTTCTCTTCTTCTCCACATAAAATACACATTCCATAGTCATTGGGTCACAGTCCTTTTAAAAAATTTGCCCTCATTCTCATGCAGGCAAGAGAGGGTTCTCTTTCCCTTTGATTAAAAAAGTCAACATATTTTTCTTTCCCCCATTGTGTGTTTATTATTCTATATAACTCATAGATTTGTTCCCCTCTATACTTCTCCAAGTGTCCTACCTTTCAATATTCTCTAATCTACCTTTTACTGCTTTCCAAAATTCCTTAACACTGCTCTCCTCAAGGGACGATAAATCACTCATTCCTATTCTTTGTCACTTGTCCCCTATATTCATCCACCAACTACCTCTCCTTAAGTTAATCCTTTGTTGTTTTATACATATTTTTATCATCTCATCCTCACTCCTCAAACACCTGTACCAATATTTCAAAATTCTCTCAAACTTTCCTTGTCTTTCCTTCCTATATTTCCTAATTCTATCAATGTTACCTCTCTTGGTGCTGACTTTATTAAACCTAGAATTTCCTTACAAAATTATCTACACATATGATATATACTTTCTGTAGTATCTCTAGTTCCCCAAATTTCTACTGCATGTGACTGCTTGATTCTACTATGGCTTCATACATTCTTTCTATCCACTTCATTGGTATTTCCGAAGATTAAATTTACAAATCCTTCTTCCTCCCATAGCTGCTCTGCTTCATGTCATGATCTTATGAGCTTCGCAACCTCCATTAGTAAATCTAATTCTTAATTAATCAAACTCGTTTACCATGTCTAGTTTTTGCCCATTTATATCCCATTTCTCCTCATTACCTAATTTGTTACCCTTCTTACATACCACCACCTTGGATTTATTTTTATTAACCCTTGTCTCCCATTCTGCACAAAATCTACTTACTCATCAATTGCTTTGTGTAAACCTATCACAGTGAATGCTCCTACCATTAAATCATCTGCATATAATAGACCAGGTATCTCTGTATTCCGTATCACCAAGCAATGTCTATTACATTTTCTGACTCTTTCTATTACTATGATTAATTTAAAGAAAATAGAACTCTTTTACACCCTTGCCTTAACCCCACTTTTTGGTCTATCCTTTCCATTACCCTATTCTGCTTACATCTTACACAAAATTTTATACCTTCATACATCTTTGCAATTTCCTTAATGAAGTCACTTACCCCTTTCTTATGCAGCTTCCATATTAATGTATCGTACCAAACGCCTTTTCATAATCTGCGAAATATATGTGTACCCTCCTTTCCTTATTGCCTAGATGCTTGTCTATTATGGTTTTTATTACTAAAGTATTAACTGTTTGTTTCTCGATCCTAAATCCTGCCTGAAGGTTAGACAACCTAGCATCTAATTCCACCCAGTCTTGCAGTCTGTATGCCATTATTCCTGAATATATCTTACTCAATACTGGTAACAAACTAATTCCTCTATAATTTTCTGCTCTATTTGTTCACCCCCTTTACGTTGTATATTGTTGTTAGCTAATGCTGGATTTCTGACAATGAAGTCATTAATCCTCTTGCTCTCCAATATTTTTCACTGATGGATGGGGCACTGGATGTGGCCGGGCATATTTGAAGGTGGTCTCGATCCATTTCCTCTTGCAGTTACTATTACTGCTATTGCTCTCTTCAATATCAAATTACATTGTATATAGGCACTATCATATTAGTTTTCCATAACTCTGGTATCTCCTCACTTTCTATAATTTTACTTAGCACTCTTGTTATGAATTTTAAACCATCCTCTACTTTACTAAGCTCTTTCCAAAATTCTCATGGGTTCCCATCAAGCCCCACTGCTTTGCCTTTCTTCAGTTTTTCTATTTGACGCCCAATCTCCACCCTTGATATTTCCCCATACAAATTTTCATTTACTATTGACAAATTCCACCTCCTAGCCAACTTCTTCCTCAACTGTTCTTTCCGTAATGGACTACTAAAATATTCCTTCCATCTGTCTTGTGTAGTATCCAATCCCTTTCGTTTCTTATATAATTTCTTCAAGTCCCACATTTTCACTTTCTCTATTATGTTTAGTGAAGCAGAGGATGTACTGTATTCCACCCAAAATTTCAATGTCGAGATTTCACCAGAAATATATGGTTTCAGGCCCCCGGAACCCAAAAAAAGCATTTTTAGAAAAAGGTCTGTGTGTGTGTGTGTGTGTGTGTGTGTGTGTGTGTGTGTGTGTGTGTGTGTGTGTTTTCTATGGACAGCATAACTCAAAAACGAAAAGTCTGTTAAAAACCATAGTATTTTAAGTTTAATGTCTTTCAAGGATGCAGCATAAAGATTTTGAAGTAAATTGCTCCACCGTAAACTACCCTTTACATGCAAAATTTTTTAAACATTTTGATTTTCTTGAAAATGGCTCTAATAATTTTTAATAAAATGCCACATGTTTGAGATATTTTTGTGACAAATGGAATGTATATCTTGAATTTTCTGGCTATAGCCCATGAATTGTAGAAAGAAATATCTTCCGGGCTGTTATGCCGTGGTCTGGTGGAGATGTCTTCCAGACGTTTCGTCTACAACTGCGGTAGACATCCTCAGTGGCGTTGTCGAAGTCTCCTCGTGGAAGGTACTCGAAAGTGTTCGAGAAACTGTTCCTGTCCCGCCTTGGACCTCTTTTGGAGGAAAAAGGTCTCCTACTGGAACACCAGTTTGGTTTTCGTTCTGGTCATTCCACGACTGAACAACTACTGCGTGTAGCCGAGAAAGCTTCCCTGGCTTACCAGGAGAGGGCTAAAACGGTGGCAGTGTTGCTCGACGTGGAAAAGGCATTTTCTACCACTTGGCATGAGGGGCTTGTCTACAAGCTCATACAGCAGGAAATCCCCCCTCCATACATTTACTTGGTGGCTAGTTTCCTACAGGAACGTAGCTTCCGGGTGAAGGTGGAGGGATCATTTTCTAGAGAAAGGCCCATTGGTGCAGGAGTCCCCGAGGGCAGTGTACTGTCACCGGCACTTTTTGCAGCTTACATGGCCGATCTCCCGACGCACCCCAACACACACATCTGTCAGTATGCGGACGATCTCATGATCTTCGCTACTAACAAGAACCCGCGCTACAGTTACCGACAAGTACAAGCCCACCTCTGTGCCATCAATAGATGGTGCGAGAACTGGCGTATGTCTATTAACCCGGAGAAAAGCTCTGCGATTCTCCTGGCTAATACGATAGCCAACCGGCTCCCGCTGGACCTCGTGCTTCGGCGCCGTCGGATCCCCTGGGTCACTACGGCGAAGTATCTCGGGGTCACGCTGGACCGGCGGCTGACGTATAGACATCACGTCAGGGGCAAAGTACTGCAAGGCCACGCTGCCCTGCGGCAGTTGTACCCCATCCTCAGTTCCCAAACCATGCCCCTACGCCTGAAGCTTCGGCTGTATCGAGCGATCATCCCGCCTCTGGTCCTGTACGGATGCGAGATCTGGGGAGTGGTGGCTAGGTCCACCTTCATCAGACTCCAGACGTTGCAGAACCGGGCATTAAGGATGATCTATGATACAGGCCGAAGATTTCCTGCCCATATCCTACACGAACATTCCGGTATCCCGTACATTGTCGACGTGATCAAAACTCGCGCTCGAACAATGTACAATAAACTCCAGAACCACCCTAATCCTCTGGTGAATACCCTGGGCCAATACGACCAGAGACAGCCGCGCCGACTACCATCCAAAAGATTGCCGAAGGACATCTTAAGTCCGGCGATCTAATCTCAAGATGGGCAACATGATGCATCGACTGTCTGTGGGGCTCCATTTATACCATGCGCAACGTGCGCTGATTGGCCCGGGGCGTCCAGAGGCTGGTGGCTGGTGGAGGGGGTTCTATCTCTCTTATGCTGCTGGTCTCTTCTGATTGGTCAGATTCCATGATTGGAGCTCGTAGCGTCTACACCTCGATTCTGCGGGACCATTGGGAGCTTGGAGTGCTTGGAGTGCTTGGATCCTCTCTTCAGGGGAATAAGCGGGAGAACGACCGCGGCGACGTGGTGGTGGAGCAAAAAACTACGCACCTACTTAGGTGAAAGCACAGTTTCGCGGCACGCTGCAAGAAGTTTGACAGCAAACGGTAGCGTGTCGCACCAGTCATCACTTGCGCTTCTTCGACATCGATCCTGCTCCCGGAGGGGTGCGTGCTGGTACATAGCGGAGCCAGGTAACTATACCCCTTCCTTTCATCACCATTCCCGACTCAGACAAACTGACTGACGGACCACGTGACTACGGGCTTGCAAGGCTGCAGCCAAAGGTGAGGACCCCTGGTCCAACACCTCAAGCCGTAATGGCTTGCCCAGGCGCCTCCTCCTCTAAGGAGGGGGTCCGGTCCTCTGCAAGCAGCCGGAGGGCAACCGTGCTGACCGACGGACCAACTACATCATCATCATGCATCTCTGTCCCCGAGGCGGTACCACCTGCGCGTAAAAAGCGCAAGTGTTCTGCCCCGCGACAGGTCATAGATAGTGAGTCACCACCACTGGTTTCCTATCATCCTTTCTCTCCCTCTGACTCAGAGGCAGACATGGAAACTGACACCGAGGGCTTCACTGAGGTGAAGGGACGCCGGAGCAGGCGTAACTCCACGGGCTCTCAGCAGCAAGAACCACAGGATACTACCCAACCCCCAACCAAAGGGGGGGGAGAAAATACCGCCAATAGTAGCGGATGCTTTCAAGGAGCATACAAAAAACCATGCGGCTCCTAGCTTCGCGCCTGAAAAGACGCTTTGAGGCAATAAGGAGGCCACGGAAAGTTAACATCAAGACCTCCTCACTTGAGGATTTTGAGGCAGCCAAGGCTGTACTTCGGGAATTAAAAATCCCGTTTTACAGTTATTCGCCCACACGTCCTTACGTGGAAAGGCGAATAATCAGAGGCCTTGCCTCCGACTGCTCTACCGAGGAAGTCAGGCTGGCACTCCTCGAAGAACATGACATTACAGCAACAGTGGCCCAGTTGAAGAAGACTATCGTCTCCGACAGTGGACCTGAAAAGGTGCCCATGCCACTGTTTCTGGTCGTGGTGGACAAAGTGCGCGACCAACAAGTTCAGCCCATTGACACTGTGCGTCACCTAATCTACACTGCCGTAAAGGTGGAACGCTTTTACGGCAAGGAGGGTCCCGTGCAGTGTCGCAATTGCTTGGGATTTCACCATTCCAGCATGGCATGTGAGCGCCCGCTTGCATGTCTGCGATGTGGTGGAACCCACAGAGTGCAGGACTGCCCTAAGCCGGATACAGACAGGGAATGTGTCAACTGCAAAGGCGCGCACTGCAGTGTCTACAAAGGATGCGCGACGCGTCTGAAAATCATAGATAGCCGTCGCAAGGGACGTGCGGAAGCGGCAGAGGTCCGCCCCGGCGTTTCCTTCTGTCACGCCCTTAATAGGGCAGAAAAGACACTGGTCCAGGCAATAGTACCTGCCCCTGCCACGACTGAAGTCTCGGCACCACCTCCAGGCCATACAGAGAAGTCTGTTGTGGCCAATGCTCCTCCTAAACCTAAGCGGCGAAGGAAACACAAGAGCAAGCGTCAAGCCGCGGAGAGAGCAAGCACAGCTCCTCAACAGCCTCCCAAGGCGCCGGCAGAGCAGTCCACTGAGGCAGCTCTGGCACCAAGGGATACTGCTGTTACAGCCGGCCCACAGGTGGCACCTGTGGTCCCCACTGTACCCATGACCCCCCCTGCATTAGGGGGAACGCTCTCGCAGGCGGACCTGGAGGAATTTCAGGACCTAACCGTGTGGTTCAACAACTTAATTAACCGAATCTTGCCTGCACTTCGTAAATTCAAGCTGCAATACGAAAGCCCTAACCTGAGCCCCATGCAGAAGCATGCCCTACTGGTCCAAACCCTGGCCCAGCTGTTCCCTAACTCAGCCAAATAATGGCCTCCAGACTTGTCCGGAGACCATTCAGGGCTGCGTTCTGGAACGCAAATGGCATAAGGGGCCATTACCCAAGCCTCGTTGAGTTTGTGCAGTCGTATGGAATTGACATTCTGATGGTCTGCGAAACCCACTTGGATGCTGCAACCAACTTCTCGCTGCCGAGTTACGTCACCCATCGGTCTGATCGGGTCGGCCGACCGGGGGGCGGTACAGCCATTTTCATCAAGAACCACATCACTCACACATCCTTCCCTATCCCACCACTACAACACGTGGAGGCCTGTGCCATTAGGCTTGCCATTGGCGGGGTGGACACGGTGTTGGTAGTGGCATACGACCCTCCTGATAACCGCTTCTACGAAGCTGATATTAACACCCTCCTGAACCTGCATCCTGCGGTTTGCATCGCCGGCGACCTCAACGCTAAGCATGCACATTGGCATAGCCGCGCTACCAATGCCAAGGGGCGAGGGCTCTACCGCCTGATCAGCGGTAACCCAAGCATTCTTGCGCATGGACCGAGAGGACCTACGTTCCATCCGGCCCGAGGGAGGCCAGATGTGCTCGATATCATGGTCACCAAAAACATCCCTTTTCATCTAGACCTCTCAGCGGTCAATGAATTGGACTCCGACCATGACCCTGTCTTGGTGGATTCCAACATTGACCTGCCAGCTCTGGTCACTCCAGACTGGACATACGAGGTCGACTGGGATGCAGCCATCCATGAACTCAACCAGTCTGTGGACCCGCGTCCGCGTGTCGATTCTATCGATACACTGGAGGCGGCAGCCACGGCATTCTCCCAACACATCCGGGATGTAGTGCGTGCCCACACGCACCGCATTCCATCCGACATACCTAACCCTCGCACCATTCCCATCGAACTCAGACAGTTGCTCAAAGCCAAAGCAACTGTCCGAAGGCTCTGGCAGCGCTTCCGCCATCCCAGGATACAGGCCGTCTACCAGCGGTTCAAGTCCCTGTCACGACGCCTGCTGCGTTTACACCGCAAAACAGCCTGGGAAAACACGATGGCAAACGTAGACCTCTCCGAGAAACAACCATGGTGGATAATTAGGTCCCTTAGAAAGGACAAAAACGCACATCAGCATCCTCTACATGGCACTCGCGGGAGACTCTCTTTTGAGCCCCAAGAGAAAGCCACGGCTTTCGCAGACCATCTAGAGTCCCAATTCGAACCCCGGGAAGATGTCCAGGACGAAGACTTTACTGAACTCGTGGAGGCGACGGTAGATTACCTCTATGAGGCACCTCCGCCGCCACGCGCAGAGATCCAAATCCCCTTAGTCACCCCAAGACAGGTGGCTTCTGAAATCAGAAGATTAAAACCTGGCAAATCCCCTGGACATGATGGCGTCACGGCGCCCATGCTCCAGCACCTTCCCCGAAAGGCCGTAGTCCACCTGACGAGGATTTATAATGCATGTCTGCAGCTTCGTCACTTTCCTACTTGTTGGAAGGAGGCGAGGGTGGTCTGCATTTTGAAGCCCGGCAAGGACCCGGTTTTCCCTTCCAATTACCGTTCCATAAGCCTATTACCCATCGTTTCAAAAATCTTTGAACGATTATTCCTATCCCGCCTCACTCCTCTCTTCGAGGAAAGGCAACTTATCCCGGATCATCAGTTCGGTTTCCGTCATGGACATTCCACTACACTACAGCTGCTGCGGCTGGTTGAGAAGGTTGCCCTGGGTTTCCAGGAAAACTTCAAAACAGTCGCGGTGCTTCTGGATGTAGAAAAAGCCTTTGCAACCACATGGCACCAGGGGTTACTGTACAAACTCAGAGAGGCTGAAATCCCTCCCCCCTACCTCGCCCTGATTGGTAGCTTCCTTCGGGATCGCTCTTTTCGGGTGCGGGTGGAGGGGAAGTTGTCCTCAGTCAGACCCATAGCGGCTGGAGTTCCGGAGGGTAGCGTGCTATCGCCGCTGCTCTTTGCTGCCTACATGTCTGACCTACCCGTGGAACCACATACTGTTACGTGCCAGTATGCTGACGATGTCCTCATACTGGCACAGAACAAAAATGTTCGGTACTGCTTCCCTCCACTTCAGCGACAGCTCGACGCTATCGGCAGGTGGAGTGAACAGTGGAGAATGGCCATTAGCCCACAGAAGAGCCACGCTCTACTACTGGGCAAAGTTCGAAACTGGCGGCCGGGCGTATCCCTGGCAATGCGGCGGAGAAGAATCCCTTGGGTTAACTCTGCCAAATACCTGGGGGTACTACTTGACCGTGGTCTAACCTTCACTCCACATGTCAGAACAAAGGTCGGTCAGGGACATGGCGCCCTGAGACAGCTATATCCCATACTCCAATCAACCATGCCCACATACCTGAAACTACGCTTGTACCGTGCGATCGTCCCGCCCCTGATCCTGTACGGGTGCGAGGTCTGGGGTACGGTGGCTCGTTCCACCATCCGCAGGCTGCAGACCGTGCAGAACAGGGCGCTTAGGATGATCTACGGTACCGACCGTAGGTTTCCATCACACATCCTTCACACTCATTCCGGCATCCCATACATTGTGGAAGTATTGCGGGACAGGACTCGCACAATGTATGACAAACTCATACCTCACCCAAACCAGCTGGTGAACAGCCTGGGGCAATATGACCATCGCCTCCCTAGGCGGAGACAGAGCTACCGTCTACCCAAGGACGCCCTTGGCTGGTAGGTACCGCTTTGCCTTCATCATCCTCCACACCTATCACCTATTCCCCTCGGTTTCCTGTCACTGGTACTGCATTGCTCGTCGGCCATGGCTGACGAAGTAATCAGTAGGGAAATGGTCGCTTGGATGGCTAGACATCCAAGATCCGACAGATCCCGCCGCCGGTGACAATACAGGAACCCACCCTGCACCATCACACATTACAAAGACAAAAAGCCTGCTACATATACCAACCTATACCACCACACGGGTAAATCCGTATTTAAACGGATAGGTACCGTGGCCACCTTACCATCCGCCTGGGTTAACCCAGACGACTAGTACTCACTCCTGGACTCTTCTGATTGGCTTACCTTGCTATCCTGCTTCTTATGATGTTCTATGACCGGATGCCAGTTGCTGTTTAATCTTAAGGCCTCTTCCTTCTTATTATTCTCCAGCAGACCACGGCATAACAGCCCGGAAGATATTTCTTTCTACAATTTAGACGCCGGCCGTGAAAGCCTACGTAGCTTTATAGCCCATGAAGTTCTATTTACTCTGGATGACTTTTGCATAACTGGTAAACCGTAAGAGACAAAATCTTACTGTACAATAAATGAACATAGATCTTGCTAAACCACACAATTTATGTTCAAATAAATTTTTTGTAGAGTGAACTATTGCGGACATATTCCTTGTTATCTTTGTGAGTTAAACCTTTCTCAAATGGAAGGTCGTTATTCACTTTTTTATCTTTTGGTCATGCAAAGAGAACGTATTTCAAAGCCTTCATATAGGGACCAGCTTTAAAGGGTTTGACTATCGCTCAAAGTCTGCTGTATTCCCATACTCCCCTTGTACCTACAAGGAAATAAGCAATAAGATAATTTGTACAAATGTTTATCTTGACCAGCACGAAGAAGATAAAGGAATAAGAGTTTGTAAGAATGGTTAGTACAAGAGTAGAGAAAGTCATGTGAGTGTAACACATTAGATTTTTAGAAAAAGATTGTGTGTGTGTGTGTGTGTGTGTGTGTGTGTGTGTGTGTGTGTGTGTGTGTGTGTGTGTGTGTGTGTGTGTGTGTGTGGACAGCGTAACTCAAAAGCGAAAAGTCGGTTAAAAACAAAAATTGGTATTTAAATTAAATACCTTTCAAGGATGTGACACGAAGACTTTGAAGAAAATTCCTCCACCCAGAACTACTCTTTAAATGGAAAATATTTCTGAATTTTTATTTTCTATAGCGCGTCTCACCCTTAAAAGACAGTACACGTTAAATGGAGCGCAGTGTTTCAACATGTACTAGTTGCGAATCTCTCTCCGCGAGCGACTCGAGGTGGCCTGAGTCCTGTACTTAGTCCTTCAATTGCTGCTTGACGAGACGGACACTTTTAACTTTGGTATCCCTCCACGCCTTTGTTACTGTATGACCTAAATTTACAAATGACTCGTCTGTATAAACAATTGATTTCCCCTGGTCCCTAAAACTTTTACGTCTTTTAGATATTTATGTCGCCATCTGATGATATCGATATCGTCTCTTTCTATTAATATGCACTTGTTACCCTTTCTTTCATATTCGAACCGCAAATCAGAGTGGCCCTTGAGAAATTTGGTAGGGTCTCATCACTGTTGAACTGTGACAAAATTATATTCAGCATGGGTGGAATATTTGCAAACTGTAAAGAACGAACAATTCGCCGCAACTCCACCTTGCACTATTCAATCATATTGCGTTAACCTAGCGTTTTGTGTAGTCCCGCCCCTTTTGCTTTCTTTTTCGATGGCGTTCTTAGAGGTCCTTCCATTAGTTCCTTTTTAATCATACACACTACTGCTTCTGAACACTCAATAGCCTTAGCTGTTTCTTTTACTGCCTTTACTGCCAAGCATTTTGCTTCAAAAAAAATCTAACACATTCATAATTATTTGGCGTTCCTTACTTCTTTATTTACCAACATATCGTCCCTTCCTAGCTTCCCCCTCCATAACTACAAATATTTACAAAAATATTAAACAAATAACGCAATAACAGCTCACAGTTACACACACGGCTTCTTTCGAACTAATGTTAGTGCTGCTCCATATACTATCTTCTGTGTCAGGCCTGACGCTGAATAGATGAATACCTTTTGTTTGCCTTATTGGATAAAAGAAAGAGGTTACTGCCTTTTGGTTTATTTTAAAAACTTTCTCCAACCTTCCTCAACATTTGTTCTCGCTGGTTCCCTGATGTAAACTCAATAACAAAAAAGTTTCACACTGCGTAACTTTTGCAGTGCACAGATATAAAATTTTCCGAAAACATTTAATTTAAAAAATTATAACACTTAACTGGGTAAACATAGAGAATTCAAAGTAGGCAGGTAGTAGCACTATAGTTTACTCTACCTAAGAAAAAAATATAGATGCATTCTAGCAGTTAGTTTGTTAGTTAGTGCGTGATGAGTGTAGAAACAGCAAATATCGGACTTCTATTGAAAAAAAACGTTTTCTGAAGAAATTTGGACCTATAGAAATGTATAATGACTCTGAAAAGGATATAACCTGATAGAGAAAAAAATTCTGCATAGGATAATGTGTTCAAACCTGAAATTTATAACAAATGAATATTTATACCATGCTATTAGGAATGTGGCAACAGAGCGAGGGTAGAAAAGGACGCGGCTAATGGCAACTTGTATGCGCTAGATAGAGACAGAGATATCCCATTTAACTCCATACTGTCTTCTAAGAGTGAAACGCTATATAAAAAATGGCTCAAACAATCCTGATTAAAATGCCATAGTTTAAGATATTTTCATGACAAATTAAATGCATATTTTGAATTTTCTGTCTATAGCCCACGTAATCCTGTTTACCTTGGGCGACTTTTGCATAACTGGTAAGCCGTAAGAGATAGAAAAAAATCTTACGATACCAAAAACATAGATCTCGTTTAAACACACAAGTTATGTCTAAATGCATTTTTTGTGGAGTGAACCGTTACGGAGATATTCCTTGTTAGTTGTGTTAGTTTTGCAGTGCTTAAGCTTTTCTCGAATGCAAGGTTGTTATTCACTTTTTTATCTCTTGGCCGTACAAAGAGAACGGTATTTCAGAGCCTTTATATAGCGAGCACTCTTAAAACATTTGACTATCGCTAAAAGCCTACTGTATTCCCATGTCCCGCTTGCACCTACAGGAAAATTGGTAATTAGATAATCTATACAAATGTTTATCTCGATTAGTATGAAGAAGATAGAGGAATAAGAGTTTGTAAGAATGGTTAGTACAAGAGTAGAGAAAGTCATGTGAATGTAACACATCAGATATCTGTATTAACATGAAGAAGATATAGTAATAAGAGTTTGTAAGAATGGTTAGTACAAGAGTAGAGAAAGTCATGTGAGTGTAACACATCAGATATCTGTATTAACATGAAGAAGATATAGTAATAAGAGTTTGTAAGAATGGTTAGTACAAGAGTAGAGAAAGTCATGTGAGTGTAACACATCAGATATCTGTATTAACATGAAGAATATATAGTAATAAGAGTTTGTAAGAATGGTTAGTACAAGAGTAGAGAAAGTAATGTGAGGGTAACACATCAGATATCTGTATTAACATGAAGAATATATAGTAATAAGAGTTTGTAAGAATGGTTAGTACAAGAGCAGAGAAAGTCATGTGAATGTAACACATCACATATCTGTATTAACATGAAGAATATATAGTAATAAGAGTTTGTAAGAATGGTTAGTACAAGAGCAGAGAAAGTCATGTGAATGTAACACATCACATATCTGTATTAACATGAAGAATATATAGTAATAAGAGTTTGTAAGAATGGTTAGTACAAGAGTATGGTTAGTACAAGAGTAGAGAAAGTCATGTGAGTGTAACACATCAGATATCTGTATTAACATGAAGAAGATATAGTAATAAGAGTTTGTAAGAATGGTTAGCACAAGAGTAGAGAAAGTCATGTGAGTGCAACACGGTTTTAGTTTAACGTCCTTTTACCCGGGTAAACGATACGGACCATGAATGAATAAAGTGAATGAAATAGTGCTCAGGACTTTGTAATTTTCCTCTTTGGTAGGTAGCCCTGACCGAGATTTGATACTTGAGACCTCTTGAGTGTGACCCACACACCACACAGAGGCAATTGTTTAATTTGTTGGGCAATAATGTAGAGTGAATAGTGAGCAATGCTTGTGACAAAATTGTCTGTTACACATAGCATGTTTAATCAAAACACCCCCTAAACGGCTCCAAAAACATAGGAGTACGATTCCAGCAAGTAATTTTTATCTATTGTTTCATTAACGTTATTTAATCGATATATTATACAATAATTACTTCTCCCGAAGTTGGCACTGCTCATAAACCACGCAAATAATGCGCTCGTGTGCAAAGCAATGAGTGTGAGACATCTAACAATTGCCGGAGATAAAACAGCGCACAGAATATTAAAACAAGTTCAAGTGGGAAGACATACATACATACATACATACATACATACATACATACATACATACATACATACATACATACATACATACATACATACATACATACATACATACATACATACATACATACATACATACATACATACATACATACATACATACATACATACATACATACATACATACATACATACATACATACATACATACATACATACATACATACATACATACATACATACATACATACATACATACATACATACATACATACATACATACATACATACATACATACATACATACATACATACATACATACATACATACATACATACATACATACATACATACATACATACATACATACATACATACATACATACATACATACATACATACATACATACATACATACATACATACATACATACATACATACATACATACATACATACATACATACATACATACATACATACATACATACATACATACATACATACATACATACATACATACATACATACATACATACATACATACATACATACATACATACATACATACATACATACATACATACATACATACATACATACATACATACATACATACATACATACATACATACATACATACATACATACATACATACATACATACATACATACATACATACATACATACATACATACATACATACATACATACATACATACATACATACATACATACATACATACATACATACATACATACATACATACATACATACATACATACATACATACATACATACATACATACATACATACATACATACATACATACATACATACATACATACATACATACATACATACATACATACATACATACATACATACATACATACATACATACATACATACATACATACATACATACATACATACATACATACATACATACATACATACATACATACATACATACATACATACATACATACATACATACATACATACATACATACATACATACATACATACATACATACATACATACATACATACATACATACATACATACATACATACATACATACATACATACATACATACATACATACATACATACATACATACATACATACATACATACATACATACATACATACATACATACATACATACATACATACATACATACATACATACATACATACATACATACATACATACATACATACATACATACATACATACATACATACATACATACATACAAACGGGGGATGAAATACTTACGTAGGGGTTTCTCTGCCTGTGATGTTATTCGCACTGAGACTAAAAGACAACTGTTTAGGGTGAAGAGGGGGCTCTGCCGCGCTGGGAGCTTTTCTAAAATTAGGTATTGGCATCCCAAACTGTCTTCATTTTAATACAAGAGCAACTGTGTTGCTGGTGCCATCTGTTGCAACAACTTGTAAACTGTTTTATCACTACAAGAAGGGCGTAAGCTCTGTGGATGAGGAACGTATAATGTATGGGCAGAAGGAATCATGTCATACTGCAATATGGACAAATACATCAGAATGCAACAATCATTACACTGGTCAACAACATTTTGTTGCATTTTTATCAACACTTGTTCTTGCCTAATTTAAGGGTGCTGATTTCAGATCTGAGGTCGGTTTTTGTCTGAAAGCTCTCCAAATGCCAATATTTCATGGCTTTATGATTGAATCCATGAAGTTGGTGGATAAATATTTTATTGAAGTGCCTTCAACTTAGCTGGGTAATACAAATTAAATAGAAATACAACCTAAGTCTCTTCAGTGGTACGAATTGAAACACATAGCATCATAAAGAAGGTTAAGGTTAGATAAAAACAACTTATAACTAACACGTTCTATTGAGGCAGAAATTTGTGTTTCAAGCTGTTCTGTTTGTGGACTGCTTCAGGGAGGTCTTGTTTAATACTCCAGCAATGGTCTGCCATCATATGTTTGTCCCATCTCCCTCGATAGTGCTCTTCCATAATGTTGAGGTCCTGATGGCACTGTTTGCATTGCTTGCCACTGACGTGTCCTAAGTTCTCAGGGGGTTTATCATGATGACTGTA
This sequence comes from Tenodera sinensis, assembly GCA_030765045.1. Taxonomy (NCBI): domain Eukaryota; kingdom Metazoa; phylum Arthropoda; class Insecta; order Mantodea; family Mantidae; genus Tenodera; species Tenodera sinensis. Next base: position 370,380,176 of record CM060964.1, on the reverse strand, counting down.
TAGGAAATGGAGTTTGACACTAATGAGAAATTGAGGACTGTCGGGGATGAAAAGAATACACGTCCATATCCTGTCTCCGGGATATGATCGCTATCAGTATCTTCACATGGAGTAAATCCTTTAAATACAGGAATTGGTACCTCATCAGAGTGCATAACAGGTCTGATTGCAGAGGGGATATTAGTATATGATATTTTATCTCTGTTTTTCTTACCAATTCCCTTTGTATTGACAAAACAAAAATGTGTGTGATCAACTGGCTCTCGCCAGGACATGGGGATTCCTAAAGGTAAACTCTTACACTTTCCTGTCATTCAGTCACACAGCCTTTCCTCACAGTTGTGACATATTGTATGTGGGGCCCTTGTTTTGTCTTGGTTGCCAAGAATAAGTTCAAAATAAGCTTTATAAGCTTGCCTCACAAAGGATGTTATATTGCATCTTTGACAAATAAGAGTGTAGGATCCACAAATGTAACAGAAACTGTCTTGTGTATTGCTACAATTGTCTCTTTGTAGCCATGATCAAATGTTATCTGCTACGAAACAAAAGAAACACAAACCTGTAGATGAACGGTTGGAATGGAAAAGTTGAAATTGCATGAAAATCAGTGCAAGGAAAGCAAAATCGATTTTGAAATCAGCACACCAAAGACATTAAGAGTGCATTACAAATCTCATGCAACAGACTTCGAACAAATTTGTTGACCAGTGTTATCTGTTTGACACAGAAATCATAATACTTGTAGCATTGCACTTTTACTTAATTACACTCAGTTCGAACCAGTGCTGTAGATAAGGTAGAGGGGCTCCCCATTCTTCTGCACCTTTTTTTCCCCCAAAATTTAATGACTTAAAGCAGGTGCAGGCAGAATAGTGTCTGCTCCAAACCCACAGTGCAGGCAGGCAACCCGTGTAACATTCTTACTGTTTGGAGTGAGTGAGCAGGGTTTAAGGGCCCGTCGACAGCTAGGTCATTAGAGCCCCTGCTGTTTGGAGGAGTGGTACTTCTTCACTTCTTCAACTTTTAACAGTGGTGGATTGATACAGTTAAGGGAGCAATGAAGTGATATTTTAGCCTGTTTGTTCCGGAAAATCAATTTTTGAACTTTTATTGTAAAAACTGCACCATACCTTAAAGAATATATCTACAAAGTTTTAATCCCACATATTTTGCATATTTTGGACGCCATTTTAAAAGTGGTGTGCCTCTGCCCTGCCTTCCATTTCAACTTTAAACTCACTTTTCTTGGAAACAATTTTTTAGTTACTTTCTCATATTCAAAATCTATCTTCTCCCACAAAAATTTTGCCAGAGATCTAAACTTTTTCCCAATAGAGTTCAGAATATGGGTAATAAAATGTAGTATTGGAATATTTATATTGCTTATATCTTTCTTTAAAAAAAATTAATGTAATAATGCGGTTTTTATGGCATTTTTACACTTTGCAGTATTAAACATTTTCAAAGAAAAACTATTCACTATATCAGAATTTCCTTCCTTTAATTTGTTACAAAGGTAATAAGATATGCAATTTTAAACAATCAACTGTGTTGTTCAACATCTGTTGGAGGAGATAGATTTTGATTATACCCAATCAAATTGATATAAATTAATCAATATATTAAGAATGTGATTAGATATGAAAATGAAATTTGGTACACATTCATTTGGTTACTATAGCGCGTTTCACCCTTAGAAGACAGTACACGTTAAATGGAGCGCAGTGTTGCAACATGTACTAGTTGCGAATCTTTCTCCGCGAGCGACTCGAGGTGGCCTGAGTCCTGTACTTAGTCCTTCAATTGCTGCTTGACGAGACGGGCACTTTTAACTTTGGTATCCCTCCATGCCTTTGTTACTGTATGACCTAAATTTACAAATGACTCGTCTGTATAAACAATTGATCTCCCTGGTCCCTAAACCTTTTACGTCTTTTAGATATTTATGTCGCCATCTGATGATATCGATATCGTCTCTTTCTATTAATATGCACTTGTTACCCTTTCTTTCATATTCGAACCCCAAATCATGTAAGAACCGACTAAGAGTGGCCCTTGAGAAATTGGGTAGGGTCTCATCACTGTTGAACTGTGACAAAATTATATTCAGCGTGGGTGGAATATTTGCAAACAGTAAAGAATGAACAATTCGCCGCACTCCACCTTGCACTATTCAATCATATTGCGTTAACCTAGCGTTTTGTGTAGTCCCGCCCTTTTTGCTTTCTTTTTCGATGGCGTTCTTAGAAGTCCTTTCATTACTTCCTTTTTAATCATACACACTACTGCTTCTGAACACCCGATAGCCTTAGCTGTTTCTTTTACTGCCTTACACGCATTTTGCTTCAAAAATAATCTAACACATTCATAATTATTTGGCGTTCCTTACTTCTTTAGTTACCAACATATCGTCTCTTCCTAGCTTCCCCCTCCATAACTACAAATATTTACAAAAATATTAAACAAATAACGCAATAACAGCTCACAGTTGCACACACGGCTTCTTTCGAACTAATGTTAGTGCTGCTCCTTATACTATCTTCTGTGTCAGGCCTGACGCTGAATAGACGAATACCTTTTGTTTGCCCTACTGCATAAAAGAAAGAGGTTACTGCCTTTTAGTTTATTTTAAAAACTTTCTCCAACCTTCCTCAACATTTGTTCTCGCTGGTTCCCTGATGTAAACTCAATGACAAAAAAGTTTCACACTGCGTAACTTTTGCAGTGCACATATATAAAATTTTCCGAAAACATTTAATTTAAAAAATTATAACACTTAACTGGGTAAACATAGAGAATTCAAAGTAGGCAGGTAGTAGCACTATAGTTTACTCTACCTAAGAAAAAATATAGATCCATTCTAGCAGTTAGTTTGTTAGTTAGTACGTGATGAGTATAGAAACAGCAAATATCGGACTTCTATTGAAAAAAACGTTTTCTGAAGAAATTTGGACCTATAGAAATGTATAATGACTCTGAAAAGGATATAACCTGATAGAGAAAAAAATTCTGCATAGGATAATGTGTTCAAACCTGAAATTTATAACAAATGAATATTTATACCATGCTATTAGGAATCTGGCAACAGAGCGAGGGTAGAAAAGGACGCGGCTAATGGCAACTTGTATGCGCTAGATAGAGACAGAGATGTCCCATTTAACTCCATACTGTCTTCTAAGAATGAAACGCTATATAGTAATCCCTGTGCAAAAAATTAAGTCTCTAACTTCAGTACTTCAGAAAATCACCTTTTTTCTCTTCGGTGTGTCCTTAAGCGCGGAGTAACTCAGAAGTCACTGTTGCATTTAAAAAATTGACATTAGCTCATTATGAAAGGTATCCTTTTGAAATTCTGCACACTGGTTATCTATAAAATGTAGTATCTAAACACAATTAATGGTGACTTTTTCTTACACAGGTTGGGCAATACGCTAAAACACATAAATGGAGGTATGATTAGAAATGATTAAGAGGTTGTATCAGAAACTGAAAAATTCAATGGCATAGCCGGGATTTGAACCACGGATCTTCCACTTATCGAGCGGCTGCTTTAACCACTAAGCTACCATGGCCAGCCTGCCAGTACGAAATTGAATTCCCGCCCCTGCACCCGGAAGGGGAGATGTATTCATTTATTTATTTTAAAAAAAAAAGAAAAAAAAACTCTTGTGTTCTAGTTTCGTGTATTGCCGTGTATTTTCGTGTATAGTCGGGTCCCGCATAGCACCCCGTTAAACTGGCAGGCGCTGCGTGCAAGGGCGTCTACTATTACTTCTTGGTAATATCCATGAAACCTGCACAGGACCAAGCGAATTACATGTAATTATGTAAGGTTTCCACAGGTCGCCAATCGCAATTCTATGTGCTACTACATAATGATAAACATTGTTAGTAATAGCTTACAATTCTAAGTGTGTCTTTCTGCAATCTTTGTGGTTATACCTAGTGCTGCGCAGGGATAAACCGGCTACTGTGCTTCTCCAATGAGAAGAGTTCTGATCAGCAGCCAATGAGATGCGTTTATGTGCACAGCGTTGCAAGCTCATTACCCCCACTGTACATATTTCTTAGCGCGCGTCAAGACCCACTTAAGGGGAAAGGAATATGACAACACAGCAGGACTCCGATTAGTTACAGGCCTGGAGACGCTCAAGGACAAACTCCTTCCCATTTGAAAAACACAGTAGTCGTCAGCTCATAGCTAGTGTTTAATGATTAAATTTATGTATTTGCGCTAGAAATTCTAGTTATGTCAGTATTATTGCTGTTCATATCGTACCGGTCTTGGCGTTCGGTTCTTGGAGATCGCTCAGTCATTGAAGCGAGGCCCACTATCGCCACTCATGTAGGACACTGGTGGGCGGCCCCTGATCTCCCGATCCGCCTTAGCTAAGGACTCTGCAGCAGGCTGCGGTCTGAAACAAGGAAAAGGAAGGTTTAGAAGCGTGGCCCACTATCACCACTCACATAGGACACTGGTGGGCGGCCCCTGATCTCCCGATCCACCTTAGCTAAGGACTCTGCAGCAGGCTGCGGTCTGAAAGAAGGAAAAGGAAGGTTTAGAAGCGTGGCCCACTATCACCACTCACGTAGGACACTGGTGGGCGGCCCCTCATCTCCCGATCCGCCTTAGCTAAGGACTCTGCAGCAGGCTGCGGTCTGAAACAAGGAAAAGGAAGGTTTAGAAGCGTGGCCCACTATCACAACTCATGTAGGCCACTGGTGGGCGGCCCCTGATCTCCCGATCCGCCTTAGCCATCGCCAAGGACTTGCAACAGGCTGCGGTCTGAAACAAGGAAAAGGAAGGTTTAGAAGCGTGGCCCACTATCACCACTCATGTAGACCACTGGTGGGCGGCCCCTGATCTCCCGATCCACCTTAGCTAAGGACTCTGCAGCAGGCTGCGGTCTGAAAGAAGGAAAAGGAAGGTTTAGAAGCGTGGCCCACTATCACCACTCACGTAGGACACTGGTGGGCGGCCCCTGACCTCCCGATCCGCCTTAGCTAAGGACTCTGCAGCAGGCTGCGGTCTGAAACAAGGAAAAGGAAGGTTTAGAAGCGTGGCCCACTATCACCACTCATGTAGGCCACTGGTGGGCGGCCCCTGATCTCCCGATCCGCCTTACCCATCGCCAAGGACTTGCAGCAGGCTGCGGTCTGAAACAAGGAAAAGGAAGGTTTAGAAGCGTGGCCCACTATCATCACTCACATAGGACACTGGTGGGTGGCCCCTGATCTCCCGATCCACCTTAGCTAAGGACTCTGCAGCAGGCTGCGGTCTGAAAGAAGGAAAAGGAAGGTTTAGAAGCGTGGCCCACTATCACCACTCACGTAGGACACTGGTGGGTGGCCCCTGATCTCCCGATCCGCCTTAGCTAAGGACTCTGCAGCAGGCTGCGGTCTGAAACAAGGAAAAGGAAGGTTTAGAAGCGTGGCCCACTATCACAACTCATGTAGGCCACTGGTGGGTGGCCCCTGATCTCCCGATCCGCCTTAGCTAAGGACTCTGCAGCAGGCTGCGGTCTTAAACAAGGAAAATGAAGGTTTAGAAGCGTGGCCCACTATCACCACTCATCTAGGCCACTGGTGGGTGGCCCCTGATCTCCCGATCCGCCTTAGCTAAGGACTCTGCAGCAGGCTGCGGTCTGAAACAAGGAAAAGGAAGGTTTAGAAGCGTGGCCCACTATCACCACTCATGTAGGCCACTGGTGGGCGGCCCCTGATCTCCCGATCCGCCTTAGCTAAGGACTCTGCAGCAGACTGCGGTCTGAAACAAGGAAAAGGATGGTTTAGAAGCGTGGCCCACTATCACCACTCACGTAGGACACTGGTGGGCGGCCCCTGGTCTCCCGATCCACCTTAGCTAAGGACTTGCATCAGGCTGCTGTCTGAAACAAGGAAAAGGATGGTTTAGAAGCGTGTCTCACTATCACCACTCACGTAGGACACTGGTGGGCGGCCCCTGATCTCCCGATCCGCCTTAGCTAAGGACTCTGCAGCAGACTGCGGTCTGAAACAAGGAAAAGGATGGTTTAGAAGCGTGGCCCACTATCACCACTCACGTAGGACACTGGTGGGCGGCCCCTGGTCTCCCGATCCACCTTAGCTAAGGACTTGCATCAGGCTGCTGTCTGAAACAAGGAAAAGGATGGTTTAGAAGCGTGACTCACTATCGCCACTCATGTAGGACACTGGTGGGCGGCCCCTGGTCTCCCGATCCACCTTAGCTAAGGACTCTGCATCAGGCTGCGGTCTGAAATAAGGAAAAGGAAGGTTTAGAAGCGTGGTCCACTATCACCACTCATGTAGGCCACTGGTGGGCGGCCCCTGATCTCCCGATCCACCTTAGCTAAGGAGTCTGCATCAGGCTGCGGTCTGAAACAAGGAAAAGGAAGGTTTAGAAGCGTGGCCCACTATCACCACTCACGTAGGACACTGGTGGGCGGCCCCTGATCTCCCGATCCGCCTTAGCTAAGGACTCTGCAGCAGGCTGCGGTCTGAAACAAGGAAAAGGAAGGTTTAGAAGCGTGGCCCACTATCACCACTCACGTAGGACACTGGTGGGTGGCCCCTGATCTCCCGATCTGCCTTAGCTATCGCCAAGGACTTGCAGCAGGCTGCGGTCTGAAACAATAGAAGTGAGTTCGATGAGGGAATTTGTCTTGAGCCATAGTCTGTGTCAATCGTGTACTAGTAGATCGTTCAAGAATTCTGTACTTCTGTGTTGTTTTCTGCTAGATTTCTATCGAAAAGTGATAGTATTCGGGCGTGCTTGTAAATTTCCATTGTGTATTTTCCTAGATTCGCTACTAGTAGGTTGTGCTGCTTGTGTAAGTGTTTATAAGTGTCGTGTGAGGGCTTATCAATGAATTGTTCTATTGTGTACACTTCTAATTCATCATGCAGTATGTCAACTAGAGCTGTGTAAGGCACTTTTGCAATCATTCACAGTATATTCGCAGCATATGTGAATATTGGACGAATTAACGTCTTGTATAATGTTAGTGCCAACGGCCAATACTGCACCAAACCAATGATGCCTGTAGTGGACAGAGGTGGGGGATGCAGCGGCTGGGCGGCAAGCCTTGACCCTTCATGGGCTGTTGCGCTGGGGTAAAAAAAAAAAAGTTAGTCCCATTTTGAGGTTAAGCTGTGAGTTCATGTTTATAAGGGGATAGAACTTGCTTAATTGGGCGTTTGCTTCTCAAAACATGCTGTTTCCATGTGACTTCCTTGTCCGTTTAAAGCCCTGGCCAGTAGGTAACTGCTTTTCCACTTAATGTTTTCTCCGAACATGGTGAGTGGGGGGAGTTGGTGTTTCGCTGGTTTGCGATTGACTCTTTTGGTGAATGTACCATAATAGCCTGCGTTTTCTTCACATTCACTTTGATCCGCCGTTTGGTAGCTCGCTGAAGGCGTTTCGTGGTCTCCTGTGTATCAACTATGTTTTTTCCCGACTGCGCAACAATTGCTGTGTCATCTGCATAAATGAATAAGTTCGTGTTTTCTCTTTTTGTAATGTTGTTCATTGTTATGTTAAAGACTGGTGGTTCTTTATCAAAAAACTGATTGTTGCACTCACATGACCTCCTCTACTCTTGTACTAACCATTCTACAAACTCTCATTTCTATATCTTCTTCGTGTTATTCGAGATAATCACTTGCAGAAATTATCTTATTGCTTATTTCCTTGTAGGTACAAGGGGAATATGGGAATACAGTAGGCTTTAAGCAATAGTCAAATTCTTTAGAGCTTTCAAATTCCGTTCTCTTTGCACAGTTAACATATAAAAAACTGAACAACGATGTTCCATTTCACGAAAGTTTGTTTTCCGAAACTGGCAAATATAGCAAGGAATATCTCCGAAATGGTTCACTCTACAAAAAAAAATTATTTGCACATAAATTATGTGTTTTAGCAAGAACTACATTTTTTGTGTAGTAAGATTTTGTCTATCACTTACAGTTCACGAGTTATTCAAAAGTCATCCAGAGTACACAGGACTACATGGGCTATAGCCAAAACATTAAAAATATACATTTCATTTTTCATAAAAATATCTTAAACATGTCATTTTAATAAAAAACGTTAGAGCCATTTTCAATAAAATCAAAATTTTCTAACAATTTTACATGTAAAGTGTAGTTTAGGGTGGAGCGATTTTCTTCGAAATCTTAGTGTCATATCCTTAAAACGTGTAAAACTTAAATACCAACTTTGGCATTGTTTTTTATTCAGGGGGCCTCAAAACATTGCCGGTGAAATCTCGAAATCAAATTTTGGGTGGAATACAATACTTCCTCTACTTTACTATGTGTAGTAGAGAAAGCAAAAAGAACTTATGCACTTGAGAGCGAATTGCGCACTTGACAAAACCGTCTACATTTCCTAACACTGTTTAGGCGTCTTCCTCTACGTACATGGAGTTTAAACAGTGCTTGTTTGTTTGAACTAACTCCTTACGGACATGCACAGACCGGTATATGCTGAGGTGAGTTTTACTAAATCATACCTACACAAGTACATACGGATGCTCCTCCGTTAGCTTCTGAAATACATTCAACACGATTTGTTTTTCATCACTTTTTAACAGTTTCCCATTGCGTGCTTTCTAACTCTCAGCGCTCATTTTTTACGCAGTCATGTTAGCCGCCATATTCCCTAGTATCACCGCTCACTTGTTCACAATTTAAAAACGAATCGATTCTTGACTGTTCTCAAATAAACCTTGTAAGTGTGGTATGCTACAGGAGAAACATTAACCATAAGCGAACAGATTTTAAACAGTAGTAACATTAAAAGGTCGTGGATCCATTTGCTTTTGTTCCTCAGAGTACTTTGGTCACGAACCAATCAAAGCGTTCAATGCGGTCACGTGTTTACAGCCGCTACTAGTGTTTGTGCATTTCAAGTGGCTTTCTTATTTCGGCAGCACTATAGCATTAAATCTGACGTCTTTCAGTCTTTATTTCTTTCTCTACTGCGTATAGTAAAGTAGAGGAAGTATTGTATTCCACCCAAAAATTCCATGTCGAGATTTCACCGGAAATATGTTTTGAGGCCCCCGGAATAAAAAAAAAAAAAAAAGCATTTTTAGAAATAGGTCCGCGCGCGCGTTTGTGTGTGTGTGTGTGTGTGTGTGTGTGTGTGTGTCTGTGTCTGTGTCTGTGGACACATAACTCAAAAACGTAAAGTCGGTTAAAAACCAAACTTAGTATTTAAATTTAATGTCTTTCAAGGATGAGACACGAAGACTTTGAAGAAAATTGCTTCACCCTAGACTACTTTTTACATGGAAAATTTTGGTTTTCTTGAAAATGGCTGTAACGATTTTGCATAAAGTGCCATTTGTTTGAGATATTTTTATGGCGAATGAAATGTATATCTTGAATTTTCTGGTTATAGCCCCTGTAGTTGTATTTACTCTGGATGACTTTTGCGTAACTGGTAAACCGTAAGAGATAGACCAAATCTTACTATACAAAAATGTAGATCTTGTTAAAACACAGAATTTATGTCTGAATAATTTTTTTATAAGAGTGAAGCATTTCGGAGATACTGCTTGTTTATTTGTGTGAGTTTTGGAGAACTTAAACTTCTGTCAAATGGAAGATCGTTATTCATTTTTATATGTTAACCGTGCAAGGAGAATGGAATCTCATAGCTTTAAAACATTTCACTATCGCTCAAAGTCTACTGTATTCTAATATTCCCCTTGTACCTACAAGGAAATAAGCAATAAGATAATTTCTGCAAATGTTTATCTCACTGGTACTAAGAAGATATAGGAATAAGAGTTTGTAAGAATGGTTAGTACACGAGCAGAGAAAGTCATTAGAGTGTAACACATCAGATATCTGTATTAACATGAAGAAGATATAGGAATAAGAGTTTGTAAGAATGGTTAGTACAAGAGTAGAGAAAGTCATGTGAGTGTAACACATCAGATATCTGTATCAACATGAAGATATAGTAATAAGAGTTTGTAAGAATGGTTAGTACAAGAGTAGAGAAAGTCATGTGAGTGTAACACATCATTTTCTCCGAGTCAGACACCTGTTGAACAGAAAATTGTGGTTACCTCCTTACGCCTATGCATACTAAATCGTTTTTCTAACCCATCAGTTTGAAATTTTCCTGGCAGAACATACAGCACCTTCAGCACTTCTAAGGAGTGTCTAATGACCTAGTGCAGAATGAAAGTTAAGAACCCATTCCCCTGATTAACAATACTCATGCTTTCAACCAATGCGAAAACTTCTCTAGAAATGTTAAGCGATCTTCATCTATTGAGGTGAATGGTCTCTGTTTAGTATCCCTTTAACGGCTGCGACTGCTCACAGTTTTTCCATCGCTTGTGTAGATATACACTGAAGAAACATAAGCGTACCTGACTTGCTGTTAATTGACATCAGATTGTACCACCTAGCAAAGCCATGAGGCGTATCGGAAAGAATGTGAAACTGCCCAGTTGTTTATGCGAGCTTATCGCACACACACGGCGAGACAGTGAGTGTACACACTGTTCATATGCAGTCATATCTTCAAGACAGCAACGTCCCATATATCAGCAGACGTGAGAAATCATTCATTTGCATTGCATTACTGACTGTACGCCATCTTACTAGTATTTCGCTGTTCTAGTAAACAAGATAAGAAGCGATCACAGCGCTCGACAGCCAAAGTACGTCTCGTCGTTTTGCCAATAGTAATTGTAATTTCATGGAATATGCTGTTTACCAAGACAGTCTTGTCTGTCCAAAATGTTAGGATAAACAGAGTTGTGGTTTAGCTTAGGAGCTGCTTTTAACAAATATTTTTATAACTATCCCTAACTTCTGAAAAATTAGCATATACACAAAAGTCTATATCATCCTCGGAGCTGGTACACAGGTAATGTTGAATCGAGCCAGAAACTGCATGTCTTGATTTGCGACGTGAGGCCATCCATTGTCATGATGAAGTTGCCACCCAGTCCGAGAAAGCTAGGTCGTTTCTTTGCAATGTGCTTCCCCAGTGTAGCTAATACTGACGTGTAGTATGCTGCTGTAACAGTAGTGTGAGGGGGAATTGCATGCTGCTAAATCATTCCATTACAGTCAAAAAATGTGATGACCATCACTTTCCCTGCAGATGGAACAACTTTTGCCTTTTTTGGTGTTGGAGAACCTGGCGATTTCCACATTGTGCTGACTTGTTTTCCTTCAGGATCATAATGATGCAGCCATGACTCATCACTGGTGATAATCAATTTAAAAAATGCATCCCCTCCATCAGCAAAGAGACGCAGCACCTCACGGCTTGTCTCCATTCGCACAGCCTTTTGTTCGGGAGTCAACAGACGTGGCACCCAACAAGCACAAATGCAGGTCATATGAAGATGGTCGTACATAATTGTGAACACACTGCCATATGAAATTCTCAACACTTCACTGAGGTTAAGTAATGTTATATGCCGATCCTCTCGGACAATCATAGCTGCGTTAATGTTGACTTCAGTCACAGCAGAAGCCGAAACACCAGGCCCACCTTGCTTAACACTGACAAGTAGGCCTTGAACCACCTAAACACTGTTGCACCAGGTAGTGCATCTTCACTGTACGCTTGCTTCAGCTTTCATAAGTTTCAGTGGCTGTATAGTTTAAACGAAAACAGAATTTGATTGCGCTGTACTGCTCCTCTTGCGTCACCTCCACTGTCTGGTATGCAAAATGCACGTAGGGTCTACAAAATAGAGCATTACTACCAGCCTGCCAGTATGAGAGTGCTGCTGCCTACTCTTTTCAAATATTTATGTTACAGATACGAAACTATCACAGAAGCTACAGGAAAAAATCGGTCTGTCTTTTTTGATCAGCCCTCGTAGTTTCTTGGGCTGACAGCCAGGTCAAATTTGGGTAACTGCCCAAGCTTTCAGTGACTAACACTGCCACCATCCTCAGGGGAACTGAAGCTAGGCTACTGATATTGCAATATTAATTCCTAGCCATTCGTCGAGCTCCAGTCAATGGGGACACAAGCGTGGAGCCAATCAGGTGACTGCTGGGGCTTCTTTACGCTGTGGTACAGACACATGCTGAATGACTGGCATCCATGCTTTGCTGATTGAAAGGCCCTCATCCATGTTAAAGTTGTTATTAACTTTAATGTATAGAGCTTCTTTAATCAGCCTGTCGTAGTACTTAGAGGACTTCTCTAGCAATTTTATAGAGGCAAAGTTGATTTTGTGCTCAGTCATTCCCAATCTTTCTGGGTAACCTAGTCTAATACAATGCTGATGTTCTTTGATGCAATATTCTAGCTCTGCCTGTCTGTCCTATATGAACTCTTCCACAGCCGTGAGGGATTTCATAAATGCCTGGTGCACATAGACCCATATATCATCTTTAAAAGACCCTAAAAACTGTTTTTTGTCGGAGGCTTGACGCCAGTCATTCGGCATTTCCCTCCACCACAGCATAAGGAAGCCTCAGCAGTCACCTGATTGGTTCCACACTTGTGTCCCCATTGACCGGAGCTCCACCAATGGGAAGAATGGAGGCAGATCTTATCTGCCGCTGGGTAGGAATAAATATTGCAACATCAGTAATCTAGCATATGTTCTCATGAAGTTAGCAGCAGAGTTAGTCGCTGAAAGTTTGGGTAAGTGATGCAACTTATATTCTATACTTTGAGTTGATGGCCGCAATGTAGCCGACTGGTTAGACCATTTGCTCCTCACCAAAGTGGCCCAGGTTTGATCCCAGGCTACTACATGTGGGATTTGCTGTGGATAAAGCGGCACTTGGGGCAGGTTTCCTCTAGGTTCTCTGGTTTCACCCACCATCTCATTCCACCGGTACTCCATCTTCATTCCATGTATAATCAGTGTCACCGCCTGCAGTGCTGTAGTAGTAAAAAGTATTAAACACTACAAAAAAATTGAGTTGACACACACTTTGTGCTTCATATACATTAATTTGTCAACTGGCAGGAACACTGCTGGTCGTGTGGGTGTTCTATCTCTGGAGGGGAGACATCTGACTGAGATATAATGAGGTTGAGTAACAGGTTTTCTTCTGAAGGAAGGTTCAAACTCATTAGATGGTTTTCAAATTTTTTCATATGTATCTTCGCCAGATATTTAATTCAAAGTAAATTTGGACCAGTTTTAGAAGTTGGTTTTTTGCACAATATTGTGGTAATCATTCCAAAAGTGTGCTGCTAATATGGACTCACCTTTTAAATTAAATGGATTTGCCTGTTTCATTGTTTTTGTTAGAAAAATGCTCTTTTAATCTGGTTCCGATATTGCCTTTTTTCTTTCAAATGCACACCTTTTTGCAATCAGAACGGTTAATTTTGGAAAACAAGCTAATATCACAAACATGTGGTAGACACTCTTTAATGACAGGAAGGTTTGGAGGCATTCGCACTCTCATTAAACAACTCTAAATCATTAGACATTTGTACGTTTGCTGCTTTTCTGCAACACACTGTGTATTCCAGTGCTTTGATAGATACTATAATCGGCACCAATCAAGAAAGGGATTGACAGTTTGCACTGAGATAGAGGCGACGTTCCCACTTATCGCAACCAGGTGGAGAGGGTGTTAGGATTATGTGCATGAAGACAGTTGGATTACGCTTTTAACGTAGAGCAGTTATTATTTATATTCGTGTTGTAGGACAGTAGTAAAATAGTGAATCTAACTTGCAATGGATAGAACATCCACGTTTATATTAATGCAAAGACTTGCATTAACAAAAGAGGTCCTACCTGTGAAATACTGATGCTCATTCTAATAGGAAAATGCTACTGGTATCCGAATCGCTCGCATCATTGCTGTTGTTGCTGGAATTATGCATAGAAATGACAAGCTGTTCTATCCTTTCTTCCAAAACTCCTTCACTTTCCCATGTTGCACTTATTACGGTGTTTGCACGAGTCACCACTTCTTCCAAGTTTTCAGCTTTTATTGCTATTAGAGCCGCTTCTCTAGCTTTATTACAGGTGACACAGTGAAATCTTTTGTTAAGTTGTCCAACATAACCCTTTACTTCAGCCCAAATTAATTAAATGGGATTACACTAGGAAAAGGGGAAGCCAAAATATTTTGTGACCATGTTGTGCAGTAATGAATACAACGTACCTTACCAAACACTTTATTTGCTTCCCGAGTACGTTAAGTTGGTTGCGCTATCTTTGCAAATATGTTTGGGCATAGTTAACATTCATTAAAAGTGTAAGGAAATTGCAAATGCTCACAACTTACACACACACACACACACACACACACACACACACACACACACACACACACACACACACACACACACACACACAACACACAACACACAACACACAACACACACACCACACCACACCACACAGACACACAACACACACACAACACAAATAACCATATAAATAGAATGATGCAAATGAACTTGTCAACACACAGACGATCTGCAACTGATTACAAGCTGGCACTGCAGGAAGGCATTGTATATATTGCAACGGAAACAGAAGATAAGATGCACAGCTTATGTTAGTGCTGGATTGCACATGCCAATCATGTCTTTAATACTGACAACATTGATTTCGCATGTACCATTGCTATGGAAACGTCTTAGCTCTAATTTTTCTTCTTTTCATTGCTATCACGACCACAATGATGCATCATTTAGACTTTCGTGCTATGTGGTAAGCAACTGCCACCAAGTATAATAGATGTCTTGGTTGGGTAGGTTACCAGGTACTGGAATACAGTGCCAGTCCAACAATGAGGTCGGTCTGGGTGGCTCAGTTGGTTAGACGCTGGCCTACTGATCCCAAGGTCGCGGGTTCAAACCCGGCCCGGGTCGATGGTTTTTAAGTGTGCTTAAAAACGACAACTCCATGTCAGTAGTAGTCGTCGGTCTGGGTGGCTCAGTTGGTTAGACGCTGGCCTACTGATCCCAAGGTCGCGGGTTCAAACCCGGCCCAGGCCGATGGTTTTTAAGTGTGCTTAAAAACGACAGCTCCATGTCAGTAGATTTACTGGCATGTAAAAGAACTCCTGCGGGACGAAATTCCGGCACACCGGCGACGCTGATGTGATCCTGACAATTGACAGCGTCGTTAAACAACAAATAATCCATGTCAGTAGATTTACTGGCATGTAAAAGAACTCCTGCGGGACAAAATTCCGGCACACCGGCGACGCTGATGTGATCCTGGCAATTGACAGCGTCGTTAAATAACAAAATAATAATTTCCAACAATGAGCTTGGTCCACTTCTCACTGTAGCCTACATTAGCTGTTCCTTCTGTGCTGTCTAACAACTATTCAATAACTTCCATTTCCAGTGCACTGCATTTTATTGTATGTACCTTTACGATAAACTATGCACGTTTAGAAGGCACTACATATGACTAAGTTATTGATTGTACATTTACAGGAAATTCAGCCTGCCCACAGTACAAATCCATGCTTTGCCCCAGTGGCATATATTGTGGGCTATCAAAGCTATCAACAAAGTCCATATCCAAAGTAAACTAGAAATTAATAAGCAATATTAATAATAGTTGCAATACCAGCCAGGTTCCCCCATGGAGAATTAGCATGCAGAATGGAATGTCTCGTTCTATAACACTGAACAGAGGGGAAAATAGGGCTTTGGATACTTGCTGCCACAGCCTTCATTACATTGTGGGTAAGGATGGGTGACACCGAGGAGTGCAGGAATAAGCATGCCAAGGCTTCGGAATCCTGCGTTGCTATACCCACCCAAGCATCTCCGAAGTGTGGTGTGCGAATCCAACTGGCTTGTAATTAGCAAGAAAACCCTGTTTTTAATATTGTGCAGTTGCTAAGGTCCTCAACACCTATATTAGTATTATTTATTTCATAGTGTACAGTGTACCAAGACAGTTAGTTGCTAGTACTAATTCTTGGAAATAGATGAACAATGTGTAATAAAACAATTAGTAAAACAACCATACTTGCAGTTGAAATACGAGGATAATTTAGTGATAGTAAAACAGGGAAGACCTATTGCAGCACTTCCACACTTGCAGTGTGAACAGAAGGACAAAATAATACGAATCCCTAGAACATATAAACAATTATGATAAGCATTTGTGGCTGACTGGTTCATGCAAATTAAATAAACCTTATTTCTGGCCATGCTTTTTGTTTGCAACTGAGAAAATGCCCTGAAATATGACAGGTTTCTCAAATTTAGCGTATTTAATCACAGCTTCACATAGGAGATCAATTTAGAAACAGAGGATTTGGAGAAATACAGTCAGAAACTATGTGCATTCAGTTTCAGTTTTATTCTGCCATTTGCAATATTTTTACAAAGCATCGTCAAGTTTATATAAAATAGAAAACATATTTAAATTATCTATTAATCATGCAATTTTACACAAGTTAGGAACATATATATGCACATTATTGATTAGGTAAGTAATTTTAAGTACAAAGCTGAGCAGATATAGATACCTAGAATTAATTAAATACCTAAAATTAATTTAACACAAATTTCAGAAGATTAATGTTTTAAAACCAGGTTACGGCTCAAGATTTTGTTTCATTTTGTATTCTTCGATTGAGTGGAAAGCATTTTTAATCAGGTAAGTCTTTATTGTATTAATTTTCTTCACTTCTTCATGTAGTTCTTTGATTGGGTGAGGTAAGTGATTGTATAGGTCTTTTGCAACACTTTCAATACTTTTGGAAGTTAATGATCCCCTTAGCCTATTTCTAAAGTAGTTCTGTTTTGTTCTCGTGTTATGCCCATTCACATTCCTATTTTTTGCTTCAGTGTGATTTCTTATTGTGTGCTTAAGACATTGAAATATATATAAGCATGGTACTGTGAGGAGTTTTAGTTTTTTAAAGCTGCTTTTACACGATTGTTCCCTTTGCAGTTTTTCCATTATTCGAATTATTGCTTTTTTCTGTAGCCTACATATTCTCAGTATACCCGCTGCTCCCCATAAAATAATCCCATAATTTAGGTGTGAATGTACAAATGCATAATAAACCTTTAATATATTATGTTTATCCATAATTTGTGTTATCTGTTTCAATACGTATATGCCCTTATTGATTTTGTTACTAACCTTTTCTATATGTTTGTGCCATTTTAAGCTATTGTCTGTGACTATTCCTAAAAAATTTGTCTGTGTAACTTGGGAGATATTTTTATTTTGTATTGCTAGTGTGATGTTACTTTGTGCCTTATTACTAATCGTAATTTGCATCCATTCGGTTTTGTTTGCATTAAGTGCCATTCCTAATGTCTCTAAGTAAGTTCTAATTAGTTCTTCATACTAAAGGATTTTCTGTGAAGTCCTGGACACATTAATAACTCAAACTAAATTAAGATTTGAATCACAGAAACAGTTGAAATTTCTGGCCTTACGTGATTGTAAACATTTTGCAAGTTACAATAAAAGTTTTCCAAGAAATGTATTATGTGAACCAAGAGAACCATATGTTTCTATTTCAATATACTGTCTTTGAAGAACATATTCACCTCAAACATTTTCTAACAAGTCCGTTCAAACCATTGCAAATAATATGAAATCAAATGGACTTGAGTTTGGGTACAGTGAAGTTTACAAGCCATATAAACTGATATTAACATTTCCTTCCACTACTACAAGCACAGAAAGGAGTTTTTCAACCTTGAAAGGTATGAATTTTTTTTACGCGTAATACAAGGACAAATTTGTTTGAGTAACTTGGCTCTTCTATCCCTTTCATTGAGAAGACACCCCGAGGAATTGTTTTCTGATAGTGTGACAATGCAGTTTACTGGTAAAGAAACATGGCTGGAATATATAAACAGGTATGGCAAAATTGTTCATTTTACTTTTATAATTGCTTAGCTTGTTTCAAGAAAAAGATATTTAAATCCACTGTTCATGAAGTTAAAATTTAACAACCCCTTATTGTCTGGATCTGGTAGGCTTAGCTGTTTAACACCTGCTTTTACTGCATATGGCATCGCTGGCGGTGACACATGATACATGGAATCAAGGGGGAGCACTAGTGGAATGAGATGGCAGAAGAAACCGGAGGAAACCCACCCTGTGACACTTTGTCCACCACTTGGTATCGAAGCTGGGTTGTTTTGGTGAGAGGGGAATGGTCTAACCATTTTGCCACAGCATGGCCATAGTAGATCTACTGATAGCCAAAGTCGCAATCCCAACATACACCACTACTTTGCCCATATAATAATTCACCAACAGATATTCAGTTGGATATTGTTTAGCTTAGGTGACGCGAGCACTTGGTCAGAATTTCGGCTAAGTCCAACTCGGCAGTGTGTACGAATGGTCACCAAAGTTGCCAAAGTTGCTGTGTTAATTCAGCACTGCCAACAGCACAATTTCCCCAGGAGTTTGTTGCCAATAGTAAGTTTGAATGTTTTAGCGGGACCCGGCAGTATGCTGGTGACCTTCTTAGAAGCAAGTTGTGAGAGTGCAATGGATCGCTTCATTAGCATAGTAGATTTAGCTCCTCTGTGCTATAATGAGGAGGAATGCATGCAATTTCTTTACGACGAGGGCCTGCTAAGAACTCGAATGCTATGCAGGGAATGTGATGCCGTGCTACATACCGTGAGGAGGATATTATAATATAAATATAATAAATATAATATTATATATAAATAATATAATATAAATGTAATAATAATAAATAATATAATAATATAAAATAAATAAAAAAAGAACGAGCCAGCATTTCGTGGACCCAGTAACAAGGCAATAACGATAATGTACACAATAATTACCACAACAATAGTATGGAGTTGCACTAGCGATATATCTGTGTGAGCAAAATAATGTACACAATATCTGGCCGGCAAGTGCTAAGTCACCTATTCAGCAAAATAATAATGTACACGGAGTAGCGCTAGCGGTATATGTCTGTAGCGGCAACGACGCGAGTGCATTTGTGTTTAATGTGTTGGCAACGAAAATTAGTGTAGTGTAAAAAGCAATGTTGGCAGATGTGAAAATCCTCTGCTAGTGACAGCTAGCGCATGCAGCGAAACCTAGTGGCGATTCTGAAACTACTGTCGGCGCATGCGCAGTAAGTAACTTTGGACTTGGAATCTGGCTGGCAAGTGGCAGGTAAACTAAGCTAAACTTGAGCCTATTCAGTTAGCTTATATACCTAACATTAGTGTGCAACCCAGATATATCAAACTGAGTAATAGGAATTATTTATTTATGCCAACAAACTTACTTTTGATGTCTTTAAACACACAAGCTTTGTATAGGCAATATGATGCAATCATATCTTCAAGACAATAATGTCTCATATATCGGCATGTGTGAGAGATCATTCATTTGTGTATTGTCACTGACTATACCCCAAGTTACTATTATTTTGTTCTTCTAATAAACAAGATAAGCGATCACAGCACTCGACTACCAAGGTCAATACGCCTTGTCACTTTGCCACTAGTACTTGTATCATTCCTACATCAAAACAAATTCTTGTAGTTTTGCTGCCCCTCAGAGAAACAGTTTGCAACTTTGTCAACAGGATCTATTCTTATTTATTTATGCCAACAAACTTACTGTTGGCATAAATAAATAATAATTACCATCTGAAGGTTATTTAATCCTGGGATATAAAGTACTTACAATAGTAAGTCACCATTGGGGTAATTTGTCTCTGATGTGAGACTGCCTTTGTGGTTTACCAGGAGAAATACGAACTTGTTTGAGAATTTAATGCCATTCTGGCAGTTTGTCACAATAGCTCAGTGGTTAGAGCGTCCGCCCGGTAAGCGGAAGGTCTGTGGTTCAAATCCCAGTTGTGGCATTGAATTTTTAAGTTCCAGTTCTACCTCTCAAGGATCTATTCTTGATAGTTAACTGAAATCAAACTGCCACATTCTTACAGAAAACGAAGGAACAATATAAGAGCAACTTATTAATCACAAAAGAAGAAAAAAGAGACTAATTGTAAGGTGCATGTCCTGAAAGAACTGCTGACAGTTAGATGCCTATCTTGTATGATTTTCTTCGTATGCAGGAAGTATTGGATATCATAAATGACTGGCATATGTAACTGCTGAGCTGCTTACTAACTTGTAATCTTAGACTGTTTATTCTAAACAAAACCTCTGTAACATGCAGGAATTCTTTTGCTGTGTATGGATGTATGTGTGGTCACTGTGCTGCACGTGCTAATCATGATGACAAGAAAACCGTTTGTTTCGGACTAAGAAATATTAAACATATTTTTACTTTCTCTGCTACGTATAGTAAGTAGAGGAAGCATTCTATTCGACCCCAGATTTCATGTCAAGATTTCAGTGGAAATATATCTTTACGGGCCCCCTGACTCAAAAAACAAATCATTTTAGAAAAACGTCCGTTGGTGTGTGCATGTGTTTGTGAGCAACATAACTCAAAAACGAAAAAATCGGCTAAAAGCCAAAGTTGGTATTTAAGTTTAATATTTTTCAAGGATGCAGCACAGAGATTTTGGGGACAAAATCCTCCACCCTAAATTACCCTTTACATAGAGAATTTTTCGAAATTTTGATTTTCTCTAGCAATTTTGAGTAAAATGCCACATGTTAAAGATATGTTTATGGAAAATGGAATGCATATTTTGAATTTTCTAGCTATAACCTATGTAGCCTTATTAACTCTTTATGACTTTTACATAACTGGTAAGCTGTAAGAGATAGACCAAATCTTACTGTACAAAAAATGTGGATCTCGTTAAAACACACAAGTTATGCCCAAATGCATTTTTTGTGGAGTGAATCATTTCAGAGATATTCCTTATTTGTGTGAGTTCTGCAATAACGTCAAACGGAAGGTCATTATTCACCTTTTTATCTCTGGCTGTGCAAAGAGGGGAGTTTCAAAGCCTTTATATAGCGACCAGCTTTAAAATATTTTATTACCACACAAAGCCTATTGTATTGCCATATTCCCCTTGTACTTACTAGGAAATTAGGAATAAGATAATTTCTGCAAAGGTTTATCTCAACTAACATGAAGTAGTTATAGAAATAAGAGTTTGTGAGAATAGTAAAAGAGTAGAGAAAGTCATGTGAGTGCAACACATCAGATTTTTTAAAGCCAGTATTAAAATACAGGTTTAAATACTGTGATAGATGCAAATTCAAAATTATTAAACTAAAACATTAATATTTGTTTTTATAAGCTTACCCCCATTACATGACACCTTATTGTACCCATCCGCATTCTCTGAGGTTGTTCCCCCCATAAATGTGGTTTACATAGCACGTGGAATGAACATAGTCATTGCTGACCAACACCTGTATTACAATGTCATATTTCTGTCACAGAATGTGAAAAAACCTTTGATCACATGATCTAGTCTCATTTAATGATGTTGAGTATGTTACACTATGTCAAAACTTTTATGATATATGTTATTGTAGTTTTAAGATGGATACCCAACATTTAGCAGGAAGTGCAGCAAATGTGAGTGCAATAATAGATATTGCATTAATAGTAGACAAGAAATAAAAGCAAAACACGTTTTTTCCTAAATATTGACTTAATCCATTTAATTTCTTCCTGACATTATTTGCTGTACATCCTTCATGTACTTCACTAATGGCTTCTGCTATGATTTTACATATTTCCAGTCCTTTGTTTCTGGTTTTAGGATCTTTGTGTTTTGAATTGTACAGCATTTTATGTCACTCATAATAGGAAATTAGAAGTTTGAAGGTAGCCACTGAATAGCCAATTTATCTATTTTTACCTTCTCTACTGGCAAGTAGAATAAGTATTGTATTCCAAACAAAAATTTTATGTCGAGATTTCACAGGAAATATATATTTTGAGACCCCCTGAATAAAAAAAAGCATTTTTAGAAAAAGGTCTGTGTGTGTGTGTGTGTGTGTGTGTGTGTGTGTGTGTGTGTGTGTGTGTGTGTCAGACTTTGGACAGCATAACTCAAAAACGAAAAGATGGTTAAAAACCAAAGTTGGTATTTAAGTTTAACGTCTTTCAAGGATGTGACAAAGATTTTGAAGAAAATAGCCCCACCCTAAACTACCCTTTACATAGAAACATATTTTGAAAACTTTGATTTTCTTGAAAATGGCTCTAACCATTTTGATTAAAATGCCATATGTCTGAGACATTTGTATGACAAAGAAATGTATATTTTGAATTTTCTGGCTATAGCCTATTAGAAAAAGGTCTGTGTGTGTGTGTGTGTGTGTGTGTGTGTGTGTGTGTGTGTGTGTGTGTGTGTGTGTGTGTGTGTCAGACTTTGGACAGCAGAACTCAAAAACGAAAAGTTGGTTAAAAACCAAAGTTGGTATTTAAGTTTAACGTCTTTCAAGGATGTGACACAAAGATTTTAAAGAAAATAGCCCCACCCTAAACTAGCCTTTACATAGAAACATATTTTGAAAACTTTGATTTTCTTGAAAATGACTCTAACCATTTTGATTGAAATGCCATATGTCTGAGACATTTGTATGACAAAGAAATGTTTATTTTGAATTTTCTGGCTATAGCCTATGTAGCCCTGTTTACTCTGGATGACTTTTGAATAACTCGTAAACCGTAAGAGATAGAAAAAATCTTAATATACAAAAATTGTTGTTAGCTAATGCTGTATTTCTGACAATCAAGTCATTAATCCTCTTGCTCTCCAATATTTTTTTATATTGAAGAGAGCAATAGCAGTAATAGTAACCGCTTTTTAGAGAGCACCATATTTTTATGTTTTGGCGGTCACATTGCTCTCTCACAACCCCCAGAATGTCTGGAGGACCACACCTGTCATTGGTTTACGGGTCTCACCGACCTGACCGGGAGACTTAGCAAAATAAATTCACCGACCATATCCTCTGATTACCAATCAGAGGACGTATTACATGCCATGACAGGTCAGCATGTTAGGGGTTAAGATTTTATAGAGAAATTAGAGAAATGGAAAGGTTGGACAAATAAAGACTCCCTAGCCCTCAGGAACCCTAATAGCATCGGGGTCGGAAGAGAACTAGAGGTGACCAAGGTAAGGTCAGATAGAAAAGTTACAGTGAGGAGTAAAACACCAGTAAGTGGAAGTAATGTTCTGCTCAGCTTGGGTACCTTGTGGTCGCTATTCACATATCCCCTAGACGGAGACCCCTGAGGCAATATATGAAAGTGCATTATATGATTCTAAGGTCGGCATATGGTGTGCAGTGATTGCGACAAGTCATTGACCCTATTTTTTTCATGAAATGTTTAATGCAAAATGATACCAATCCTTAATTTTGGAATAGTTTGTCACTCAATTGTTTGGAACACATGGTGTGTTCCAACAAGATGGGGCTGCATCCTGTTCAGCTCAGACTTCACTGTATACTATTGCTTACATGTTTGGTGACAGAGTAATTGGTGTAGGGAAGTGGGTCCCCAGACCTCAGTCAGCGAGAGCCAACCTGGCACCCGACAGCCACATGATTCACCCACCTATAAACAAAGCCAGCCCTATCTCGTCCAATCACGTTACAAACACACAGCGCAATAATTAGTCGATTGGACAAGACAGGACTAGCCTCGTTCACAGGTGAGTGAGCAGCCAGCCGTCAAGTGCCAGGCCAGCTCTCGCTGACTTTAACATCCTGTAATTATTTGTGGAGCACTTTAAACCAGGATATATAAAACAAATCCCCAAACATTAGATGAACTGCTACGTAACATACGGGAAGAAATAGCCAACTTGTCAGAAAAAGAATAATGTGTGAATTAAAACCTGTTAAGACGTGTAACACATTCTTGCAATGCAAGAACGTTTTCAACATCATATTTCAAAAAAGATAAGCAATCTAAACGCAAATTAAGTGCTTGTAATAATGAATAATGTTATTAAGTTAGCCTTCCACGTTCTACTGCCGGCCACATGGGGAGTAGTGTTGGCAGACAGGAGCTGTATGCCCCACTGTCATGGTGCTGTGAGGGGCAAGCCCATTTAAACTAATAGCACTGTAGTTACAGTATTGTTCAGTCATCCTTCTATGTTTGTGTCCACTATTGAAATTATGATAATCTGAAATGCGTCGGAGTTGTACTAACAATTTTGAGCTGTTTTAGAAAAATAAGTCTGAAGATGTTATGGAAGAATAACGAAACTAGTCACTGTACATTCCATCTTAAAATAAGATAAGTGAAATCTAGTCTCTAGATATTTATGTACATTTATTAATTTAATTTGCTTCACTGTTAACAGCTTAGTTTTCTCATTTATACAATTTATTGATGGTATTATGGTCAAATACATTTATTTTGATATTTTAGGGAACAACATAAAGCAGAATACCCAGAAAATGAAAATGGACATGGCACATGGTTACAGGCTTCAGCAGATATGGTAGTAAACACAAGGTGGGACTGAAACGAATTGGTTGACATGGAATGTTTCCAATTTGCTACAAACACCTCCTCAGAATCCAGACTTGAATCCCATTGAGCACCTGCGGAGAATTTTGAAAATAAACTATCTAAAAGCAAAATCCTTTCTAAACAAGAGCTTAAACATATTGTAGAAGAAGAATGGAATAAAAATCAGTCCACAAGAATGCAAGAACTTCTTACTTCTATGAAAAGAAGGTCTGAAGCAGTTATTTAAGCCAAAGGGTACCAACAAAGATATTAGATTTCATGCTATCTTTGTTATTAAACTATTACTTCTAATGTACAAATGGAAAAGCTATACAAAACTGGTCCTGTTTCTTTCACAGTTTTAATTTAATTTGTAACTTTATAAGTTGATAATTATTTAATTCCAAGATATGAGATGAATTAAACTGTTGTTATACGCTTGACAGTCCTTGCAATGAGTAACAGCAAGACACTGGGCACATGAATAAAGCAAATGTTCTTAAAAATTGATGAAAAACTGGAACTAACCTTAGACAAAACAGCCTTCAATATTCTAACAAACAAAGCTGCTTACCAACTGCTTTCCTCATAAAAAATCATTAAAAATGTTAAACACTGCTTTTTGTTCTCAGCACAAGATATACTTTAAGTACCTGTTTTCCAAGTGTAAGCACCAATTAAGATATCCCAACTATTTTATTATAATCAACCTGAACAAATTTAATTCTCAATTTCATCCAAATATGAAATCAGAGCAAGTTTTACACTATTTACTAGAGTAAGTTTTTCATATTCAAATTGTATAAGAAAATTTACTTAGTAATATTCTCTGTAACCATAGCAACCATTAAGTTTTGTAGCTCTAACCTTAAAATCCTGTACCTTACCCAGTAACTTCATAGCTCTATTCCAACCTATAGCCTTTTAGTAATTGGCACAAAGATGTTATCTTAAAATCCTATGCATTATCCAATAACTTCATAACTTTATTTTAATGACATGTCTGTAATTTTTTAGTCATTGGCACGAATTAGTTAAGTTCAAAAACACCAAATAAACTTGTAAACTAAACACTGAACAAAACCACTATTTTCTATTATGTACATTTCCTGTATCAAATAATACACCCATTCTATGAAAGTACATTATTGCTGTACCCTTTGTATTTACTTATATCTAAATAAAATACACATAAGGTAATATTACAGATAGCACAGATTTATGTATCTATTTTGCATTAATTTATGGCTTTGCTTATATGTTCAGCATTATGCAATAAAGGCCTACATCCTTAACTTTATCTAATGAAAATGTACCTGTGGTTCTTCTCTGCCTGAAAAGTTAGTGATGAAAATTTGACACTGTATGCAGTAGAATTGTGAGTAAATTACAAAAATTTAAATTTCCTATGCATTTCCCCTCTAGATATAAGACTACACCGTATTTCTGCAAATACAAGTGATGTTTTACTCCTCAAACATTGAAATTAAGTTAAAAGTAGAAAATGGGTAGATTAATAACACAAAACACTGTATTTTATTCCACTTAATATATACAAGGGGGCTTGCCAAGCTTGTGAAGAATATATGTAGTGAAGGTCAAATTTTATATGATATATGTAGTGAAAGCCAAGTATTAAAGGTGATATGTGAGATGAATGTGAAACGATCATTAACTGACAGGATTGTGAGAATCAAGAAGAATTGTTAATGCCAGGTAAAGTTAAGGGGTTGTTTGTGAAATTTAGCTCAAGCAATGATTAACAGGACTGTAATTAATAATGAGAAATAGGAAATGTTATGTTGAGAGATTGTTCAAGCGTTGAAGGTTATAATGTTTGAATAGTGTATATTATTTCTTTGAGTTTTCACGTAATGTTACTTTCACCAGTGTTTAATGTAATGTTTAGTAAGGTTCACCTTGGCATAGTTATATATTGTATTAACCATTAAAATTATTTTAATAAATTGTTCTGTAATGCACGTGTTGGTTTGTGTGACCTTGCTCTATCCTGAAAGATCCTGCAGATAGGAATTAGTCGAAAGGGGCAGATATTTAGAAGGGGAATGTCATGTGTAAGATATTTGTATGACAAATGAAAAATTGTAGATCTCGCTAAAACACACAATTTATGTAGAAATAAATGTTTTTGTAGAGTGAACCCTTTCGAAGATATTCCTTGTTATTTGTGTCAGTTTTAGAAAACTTAACTTTCGTGAAATGGAACATCATTGTTGATTTTTTATATGTTACCCGTGCAAAGATAACGGAATCTCAAAGCTTTAAAATATTTCACTATCGCTCAAAGCTCTAAGTAAATAAACTATTTGACTATCGCTCAAAATTCCCATATTCCCCTTGTACCTACAAGGAAGTAAGCAATAAGATAATTTCTGCAAATGTTTGTCTCAAATAACACGAAGAAGACATAGGAAAATTCACACACTCCTACATTTCCTTCCATGCACTTCCATACTCCAAGTCTAGGGGAATGGGGAATAATCACATCTTCTATAAGTGGTAATCAAACACGGGACCTCTGTATTTGAAGGTTACGATAGATGCTGTCTGCCATTGTCACAGATGTAATCAAAGGTGTAATGGTGAGTAGAACTTTTATGACAGAAGTATGCCATGGCTTGATGTAATCAAAGATGCTATATTGCACTGTAAAATATTTTATCATATGTGTGTAGTCACATTTTTCTGTGCAATATAGGCCTTATGTACGTTAATCATATTATTATCAGGAAGTAAGATAACTGCCCCGTAGCGCAGTTGGTACAACAACTGCCTGCTGTGCAAGGTGTCCTGGGTTCGATTCCTGGCAGGGGGGTAGGAATTTTTCTCCTTCCAGGATTATTCCTCATCCTTCCCTGAGTCTGTAAGTATAATGGGTTCTCCGGTTTCCCCTGCCATTCATTCCACCAATTCCTCCATTATCACGCTTCCAATCATCCATTTTGCCTGCATTTAATATCATCCTCTTCCTCACTATCATACCTGGTGCTTGGGTGACCATCTGCTTCCAGGTCTTCACTCTGTCTGGTCCAGAGTATTGCAACAAATTGTGGGTTCTTTTAAATTTAATTTACACAAAACCTGTTGAATCTATTGAAATACACCGAAGGAAAAAGTTGTCATTTATTCAATTTTCTAGAATATAGTCATAAGTCAACCTTCAATCGATAATTCAGCTAGGTGGTGATAAAAATATTTTTTCTAGAAAACTATAAACTTTTCAACATTTTGGTATTAGACTTTCTTGAGAGCATGAGAAATTCGCTGTTAAAGTCTGACGGATCATTTCACTTCCACACTGTATAAACATACACACGTAACTCGCAAGAGAGAAGTTTCTGATGTCGAGTATTGCACCATGTAGTTGAACTCAACACGATTACACGTTTGAGTTAATCTTTTTCCTTCAGTTCAGATCAGAAGTGCCGGGCAATGCTAAATATATGTGTTGAGTGTGTCGTTACCAAAATGCTGAAGGCAAAAGGTATGTAAGTTTTCGGTTGCAGCAGTACGTTAAACAATTCTCAGATACATTCAGCACAGATAGAAAAATTCTAGATTGTCAGCCTTGTTGAAAGTCTACAACAGCCAATCAACGCTCCCAAGTAATCTTCTATAGATATTTACACAAGCAATTATTCTTGCATATGAATATATTCCGCACACCGTACGTAGCGCATGAACAATGCAAGTCACATGTATTAGTTTCAGATAGCTGAAGCTAAGAGCTTCTGCGGCTTTCTTCATGTAAGATGCTGCGTCGGACAGGAGAATAACCACTTTACCGTACTTAAAAATAATAATGTACACGGAGTTGCGCTAGCAGTATGTCTGTGGCAGCAACGACGCGAGTGCATTTGTGTTTAATGTGTTGGCAACGAAAATTAGTGTAGTGTAAAAAGCAATGTTGGCAGATGTGAAAATCGTCTGCTAGTGACAGCTAGCGCATGCAGCGAAACCTAGTGGCGATTCTGAAACTACTGTCGGCGCATGCGCAGTAAGTAACTTCGGACTTAGAATCTGGCCGGCAAGTGGTAAGTCACCTGATCTAAACTTGAGCCCTAACATTTATTATTTATTGTTGCTGTTCATTTCTTAGTGCTTCAGTGTCCAATACGTGGTTTGTAAAAGTAATTTCAGCAAGGAAGAAAAGGTTAAACATATCACGAGTACACTTGAGATTTTAATCTAGGGGATATTCAGAGATTAAATTCTCCATTCCACAAAGATTAATTTATTATTATTACTGTCTCTCTTCCTCTTACTATTATTATTATTATTATTATTATTATTATTATTATTATTATTATTATTATTATTATTATTGTTATTATTATTGTTGTTGTACTTAATGGAGTGTTTCATTTCTGCAATAAAAAATAGGTGACAAACGAGCCACACATTGTAAAATACCTAATATGTATGTTAAGTGGTTAATCCGACCTGTAATTTCAAGATAAACGGCCTAATATGGAACTAATAATCTGCTAATAAGTGATATAGGAAACAAATATAACGTGCAATAAGGGAAGCTAACAATGTTAGTGAAACAACCTATCTGCAGCAGATTTAACACGGAGAAAAGTGATTTTCTGTAATCTGCATCAAAATTAAAAACGAGTTTCTAAGCCATACAATTAATATTACTGGATATTTCAAACATATTTGTTACTTAAATTGTGGGTTTTAAGTGTACAAAACATTCAAACTCTTACATATTCTCAAATAAAGATGATAAATCATATAACATTATTATATGATACACTACCACTACTTTCTGATATAACAATATGTTTATATGCAACTTCATGTTTATAAGTCTCAATGTTGTTTCATGTTCCAGCTAAAATGTAAAAAGTTAATACTACTGCCATCTGTTGTGTTGCAGTTGACTATTTCATGGTTTAGTAATTTGGTGCTGTAGATTAGTAAATTACTTTAATCTGCTGCTGTTGAAGAAACAGTTGTTTATTTTAACCATTAAGAATTTAACAATGCAAAGAAAAGAGAAGTCAAGTCTAATATTGTGCTCAGAAAAGGTTTTCATTTTCACAACTTCTAAAACAGTTATTTGGTCAATGCTGTTGAGTATCATGATCTCAAAGTCGAACTTAAAAAGGTTTTGGTACTTTACTTTTTGTCCATTGTGCTATATTTAAACTAAACTAAAGTACTATGATAAGAACGACAAAATCAGTCCTATTAATTTTCTATCGCTTTATTATCCTCTAAAATTATATCACAAATGTACAGCTTGATTATCGTCATTAACAGTCTTGATTTATAAAGAGCCCTGACCTGTCAATTCTTTTTGAGAATGTTAATGATGATTCAGAACTAGCTGTGACGGCAAGTTATGTTGTTCCCCAGATATTAACCAAAAGAATGAAGCCATTCAAAGATGGCGAAAGCTTTGCAAATATTATTTGTTGATAAAAACTCTAATGTTTTACACTCACATGACTTTCTCTACACTTGTACTAACCATTCTTACAAACCCTTATTCCTCTATCTACTTCGTGTTAGTTTAGATACCAATTTGTACAAATTATCTTATTGCTTATTTCCTTGTAGGTACAAGGGGAATATAGGAATACAGTAGGCTTTGTGCGATTGTCAAATCTTTTATAGCCTTGATATTCTGTTCTCTTTGCATGAGTCATATAAAAAAATGAATGATGTTCCATTTCACGAAAATTTTAAGTTTTTTGAAACTCGCATACATAACAAGGAATATCTAAATGGTTCACTCTACAAGAAAATTTATTTGGACATAAATTGTGTGTTTTAGCAAGATCTACATTTCTTGTATAGTATGATTTGGTCTATCTGTAACGGTTTACCAGTTATGCAAAAGTCATCCAGAGTAAATACAACTACAGGGGTTATAGCCAGAAAATTCAAGATATAAATTTAATTTGCCATAAAAATATCTCAAACATACAATGTTTTAATCAAAATCGTCAGAGCCATTTTCAAGAAAATCAAAATTTTCGAAAAAGTTTCCATGTAAAGGGTAGTTTAGGGTGGGGCTATTTTCTTCAAAATCTTTGTGTTGCATCCTTGACAGACATTAAACTTAAATACCAACTTTGGTTTTTAACCGACTTTTTGTTTTTGAGTTATGCTGTCCACAGACACACAGACGGACCTTTTTCTAAAAATGCTTTTTTTAGATTCAGGGAGCCTCAAAACATATTTCCGGTGAAATCTCGACATCAATGGTTTGGGTGGAATACAATACTTCCTCTGCTTACCAGTAGAGAAAGTAAAAATGAATAAGGATCTTCCATTTGACAAAAGTTTAAGTATTCCAAAACCCACAGAAATAACAAGGAGTGTCTCCGAAATGGTTCACTCTACAAAAAAAAAAAAAAAAAAAATAATAATAATAATAATAATTTAAACATAAACTATTTGTTTTAAGGAGATCTACAATTTTTATAGTATGATTTGGTCCATCGCTTACAGTTTATGTTAGGTAAAAGTCATCCAGAGTAAACCAAACTACAGTGGCTATAGCCAGAAAATTCAAAATATATATTTAATTTATAATAAAAATATTTTAAACATATGGCATTTTAATCAAAATTATTTGAGTCATTTTTGAGAAAATCAAAATGCTCCATGTGAACGGCGTGTTAAGGTGGAGGAATGTTCTTCAAAATCTTCATGTCAGATCTTTAAAAGATGTTAAACTTAAATACCAACTTTGGTTTATAGCTGGCTTTTCAATTTTCAGTTATGTTGTCCACAGACTGACAGACACACACACACACAGACCTTTATCTAAAAATGCTTTTTTTAGACTCAGGGGGCCTCAAAACATATTTCTGGTGAAAGCTCAACATTGAATGTTTGTGTGGAGTGAAATACTTCCTCTATTTACTATACATAGTAGAGAAAGTAACAATTTAGTACTGCTTGCTGTTAGACCCCATATAGTTTTAATTTTATTTTCTTAGCTAATTATTTGTTTATTATTGTGCAATATTTTGGCTGTGGCCTTTGGTTTCTCTGAGGAGTTTGCAGTATCTCTTGTAATAACATTCTAAGTTTTGGTTGTTAATTTTTGTTTTCTGTTATAATTCTCTCTGATGTTTACATGAAGTTTTAATACCTAATGTAACCCAAGAGTGAGGAAGTAGCAGGCTAACAATTGTAACTTTGGTTAGAATGAAAAGTGCCATTCTTTGAGCAAGTTGGTGACGTGCAGTTACTACAAGACGCCTCATGTTGGAGAGTGAACTGTCCGGAAGAAGAGGCTACGTCAGGAGCATATCGTTCCGCCGCTACATTGTGAACCAAAGTGGTGAATGGGAAAACAAAATTAAGTGACAGTGAAACTAATTGAAGTAACAATTACTATATTTTCATGGCAAATTCAAGTCAATTTGAGTTCTCATTCTGGATTGAATACTACATGGAAATGCAGATTCAAATCAAGCTGAACCACTGGATCCAATCTGCTTATTAGTAGGATCAGATCAAAATCTTGTTGCTTGGATGTGGTAGGATCTCACTTCTAGATAGACTTCAACATGGAAATACGGAAATGGGAATGGACTCAAATCGAGTTGGAAATGTAGTATGAGATAAGTAAAGTTTCAGCTAAAGTTGAATTAAGTAGTGACAGTATGAAAATACACACACACACACACACACACACACACACACACACACACACACACACACACACACACACACACACAGCTATCTCTTTTTTAAAAATGCTTTGTTGGCTGCTAAAGACCTTGAAACATCCATTTTCATTGAAATTGTTTAATGGAATCTACCTAAGAACGTGGTAGGGAGTAAAAATAGCTGATGTTTTGACTGTTTCATATGTCTATGATTAATGAGAATGTTGAATTTTATACAGTTGGTGTGTGAGTATAAGAGTTAATTAGGTATCTATTGCTTCTTTCACTTTTCTCATCATCCTATTCTTTGACTTGTATCTTCTGTTAGCTAGCAGTGCTGCCATCTTTTTTGTTACTTCTCCTCCCCGTAATGATTTAATCTGTTTCTTGGCAGTCAGTGACAGTCGAATCAGTGAATAGATGAAGTAACTGTAGATAACGTTATCTGATGCTTATCACACACTTCATCAAGAGCCTTCAGCTATTCAATAATTCAGTTAGTGTAATATAGGTACTATTTGAATGTTGTAATACAAATAAAGTAATCCTTCAATTATGACCTTTTTTGGCAACTGGCTTTAAATAAAGAAGATTAGGTGGAAAAATATGATGTGTTACACTAGCATAACTTTCTCTACTCTTGTACTAATCATTCTCACAAACTCTCATTCCTATGTCTTCTTTGTTTTAGTTGAGATAAAAATTTGCAGAAATTATCTTATTACTTATTTCCTTGTAGGTGCAAGGGGAATATTAGAATACAGTAGGTTTTGAGCGATATATAAATCTTTTAAAGCTTTGAGATGCCATTCTCTTTGCACGGGTAACGTATAAAAAACTGAATAACCATGTTCCATTTGACAGGAGTATAGTTTCTTCAAAACTCACACAAATAACAGGAAATATCTCCAAAATGGTTCACACTACAAAAAAAAATGTATTTACACATAAACTGTGTATTTTAGCAAGATCTACATTTTTGTATACTACGATATGGTCTATCTCTTACGGTTTATCAGTTATGCAAAAGTCATCCAGAGTAAATAGGACTTCGAGGGCTACAGCCATAAAATTTAAGTTGCACATTTCATTTGTCACAAAAATATCTCAAACACATCGCATTTTAATCAAAATCGTTAGAGCCATTTTCAAGAAAATAAAAATTTTCAATGTAAAGGGTAGTTTAGGGTGGAGGAATTTTCTTCAAAATCTTTGTGTTGCATCCTTAAAAGACATTAAACTTAAATACCAGCTTTGGTTTTTAAGTGACGTTTTGTTTTTGCATTATGCTGTCCAAAGCCTGACAAACACACAGATTGACCTTTTTCTAAAAATGCTCTTTTTGGATTCATATATTTCTGCTGAAATCTCAATATCAAATTTTTGGGTGGAATGCAATACTTCCTCTACTTTGGTATACATAGTAGAGAAAGTAAAAATGACACCTGTGCTATGGATGATTTGGGTGAATAAAGAATATTGAGAATTTTTTGTGCGTTACTTTTGGACTGCACCTGTACAAACAAGTGTGTCAGTGGATAACAGAATCATGATCTAGAGTGAGTGATGACACTATTGTTACAGCTTTCAAGAAGTGTGGCATCATTAATGCTCAGCGAAGACCATCTTATATACAAAGAGAACAACGATGACGATGGAGAAGAAACTTCTGGAGGTTTTCTGGGATTTTCAACATCAGCTCAAATTTATAAACCAATAAAAACTTATTTCTTTAATCTGGCTTGTCAATCTAATTATAATGCTAAAAATCTGATGTGTTGCACTCACATGACTTTCTCTACTGTTGTACTAAGTATTCTTGTCAACTCTTATTCCCTTATCTTCTTCGTGTTAGTTGACATAAACATTTGCAGGAATTACATTATTGCTAATCTTCTTGTAGGTACATGGGGAATGTGGGAATACAGTAGGCTTTGAGCGATAGTCAAATCTTTTAAAGCTGGTCGCTATATGAAGGCCTTGAAATCCCATTCTCTTTGCACGGGTGGCATGGTCTGGGTGGGTCAGTTAGTTAGACGATGGCCTACTGATCTCAAGGTCGTAGGTTCAAATCTGGCCCAGACCAATGATTTTTAAGTGTGCTCAATGTCAGTAGATTTCCTGGAATGTAAAAGACAAAATTCTGGCACATCAGTGACGCTGATGTTATCCTAGCAATTGACAGCGTCGTTAGACAACAAAATAATAATTAAAAAAAAAACATAAAAAGTGAATAACGACCTTCCATTTGAGAAAACTTGCACAAACAAGGAATATCTCCGAAATGGTTCACTCAACAAAAAAATGCATTTGGACATAACTTGTATGTTTCAACAAGATCCACTTTTTTTTTTTTTTTTTTTTTGTATAGTAAGATTTGGTCTATCTCTTATAGTTTAGCAATTATGCAAAAGTCATCAAGAGTAAACAGGACTACATGGGTTATAGCCAGAAAAGACAAAGTATACATTTTATTTTCCATAAAAATATCCTAAACATATAGCATTTTAATCAAAATCGTTAGCCATTTTCAAGAATATCAACATTTTTTAAAAGTTTCCATGTAAAGGGTAATTTTGGGTACAGGAATTTTCTTGAAAATCTTCATGTCGCATCCTTGAAAGGTATTAAACTTGGACTTCATGGGCTATAGCCAGAAAATTCAAGATACACATTTCATTTGTCATAAAAATATGTCAAAGATGTCATTTTAATCAAAACCATTAGAGCCATTTTCAAGAACATCAAAATTTTTGAAAAATTTTCCATGTAAAGAATAGTTCAGGGTGGAGCTATTTTCTTCAAAATCTTTGTGTTGCATCCTTGAAACACATTAAACTTAAATACCAACCTTGGTTTTTAACTGACTTTTGATTTTTGACTTATGCTGCACACACCTTTTTCTGAAAATGCTTTTTTATTCAGGGGACCTCAAAACTTATATTTCTGGTGAAATCTAGACATTGAAATTTTGGGTCAAATGCTATACTTCCCCTACTTACTATACATAGTAGACAAAGTACAAACGGTATCTTTTAGAAAAGTTGCCTACAAATTAAGGACTTTCTTATGCTGATGTCCCACAGTCCAATCTTTTGGTCCAAAGCATTGTGTACAACAAAAGTGCATTGTGAGACATCGAGAGTTGCATACAATTTCTAACCTATTTTTTGTATCCAACCTGTTTGTATACAATGCGATTGAGTTGCATCTAATTTTTTCGCCCAACAACTTGAAAATAGCCAATCAATCTGTAACGTAACAATATGGCAGACTGCGCAGGCAACATGTAGTCAGCTGTTGAGTATGTACAGCTCGTGCCAGTTTTAATGTCATGGGTACTTCAATAAAAGTTTTAGTTTTTCTGGAGGATTCATTAACGTTTTTCATGACCATTAACATATATTACTGAGGTGAGTATTACATACCTATATTTCATAAATAATAAGAAATCCAGTTAACAGCATGTTTAAATTTTACGTTATGAAATGAGTTCAAATCTCCTGTCCATCCGTAGTAAGATAAAAAAAATTCCAGTTGTTCCTTACCTATTTCGTGTTTGTCTCATATTTGTATCCTGGTGTGTAATTTTGCCTTCTCCATGATGTAAAAGGTTGAGAAATAAATTTTTGCCAATTCATAGAAAAATGCAATAGTTTTTCGTTCCCTCTAACCTCAATTCGTTTTGTACTAGACCCAATATACCTCGGCCGTGCCCTGTTCTCATGACCGTCTCCACCAACGTCTTTTACTTCTAATACATCTTTTCTTCCCACTGAGACAGACTCGTGGAAATATATCCCAAACCTATACTTAATATAGCAATCGCTAAATTAATATCTGCATCCGCCATGTTTAGTTCTCACACTTGCTCTGTGAACTGTCATTTGTTTTGGACCAAAATGAATCATACTATGACAGACACTGTTTATTTTGTGTGCAATTCCATTGGATACAAAAATTTTGGTCATAAAAGTTGGATCGTGGACACCAGCTTTATATATCTTCCTTTCTTAGAAGTTTGAAAACAGTGTTGTTATAATCAATTTAATTTAAAAGGCGAGTCAGTTAATAACACTAAACAACACTTACATTTATAATTTTCCGGAACGTGTTTCGGAGGTTAACTTTCCTCCATTATCAACCAGGCAATAACTGGGTTTCCATGGTGTGGGTGGCCATGCTTCTTCTGATGTTTCTTCTTTCTTCCCCAGAAAGATATTTTCAGCAAGTTCCTTGAACCGTTACCAGAAGAAACATCAGAAGAGGCATCGCCATCCATACCATGGAAACCCAGTTATTGTCCGGTTGATAATGGAGGAAAGTTAACCTTCGAGACGCGTTCCGGAAAATTATAAATGTAAGTGTTGTTTAGTGTTATTAATTGACTCACCTTTTAAATTAAACCGGCTTTATAGTTTGTAGTGTCTTATAGTCCATAAAATATGGTAATATTTTTGGTTTCTGTATAATTCTACTCTCCACTCTGTGGAGAAAATTTCCCTCCCATTGATGTGTTTTTGCCCCTATGACTAGATCATCTCCATATATTAAACAAGGTATTCTTTATTAATTAAACAGGAACAATACAACAAGAAAAAATTCTTTGAACGCAAAAACAAATTCTTTGAATGCAAAAACAAATTCTTTGAACGCAAAAACAAAAACAAATTCTTTGAATGCAAAAACAAATTTTTTTGAACACAAAAACAAATTATGACATGAGTAGATCTCTCAAGGTTGCACTGGATTGTGCAACATGGGACTTGCTGAATGCAATGCTGCGCTGGAGTGCCTCGAAACTTAGGGAAGCATCGTTATCATCCACTGGAGATTCTCCTGATCGATTAACCTTGAACCAAAAACAAGAAAACTCTCAGAATCAACATTTTGTAGCAACAAATTATGAATTATTTACACTAAAATACAAACCAGTTAATATTAACATAAATTATAATGGTAAACCACTCAAAGCAGTTGATGATGCCAAATACTTAGGCATCACTTTCGACAGAAAGCTAAGTTGGAAAAAGCATGTAACAAACATCTCAGAAAAGGTTGAAAAGAAACTGGAAATCCTGAAAAGGTTAGCTGGTGCTAAATGGGGCTGCTCAAGGAGAGTCCTTAACACAACATACAAAATGTATGTTAAACCAAATCTCTTGTACTATTCTGAAGCTTTAATAACAGCAGCAAATGCTAACATCAATAAACTTGAACAAATACAAAATCAGGCTCTTCGCCTAATCACTGGAGCAGTTAAATCCACACCTATTGATGCAATGCTTGCCTTAACACGGACCCCATAAATAACAACAAAAATAGAAGAACAAGCATTGCTCCAACACGAGAAAATGTTAGGACTGCCAAACTCTAAATGGACAGAAGAGAACCTCCCCCCTTCAATCCTTAAAACTCATAGTAGTTTCCTAGAAAAGGTAACACAGATTAAATCCAAATTGAACATTCCTAACACCAGAGAAAATCTACTTATAAGAGAAAATCCATTGCAATTATTGCAAGCTATCTTCAGTTTGGAATTAATAGAGGAAATAAGTAAATCAGACACACCAAAAGAAATACAAAAACTTCTAGCTCTGGAAACAATCAATACTAGGTATCCCACAGAAGAATGGCTGCACATATATACTGATGGATCCTCCAAGGAAAACCTTGCTGGAGCTGGAGTTACGTGTTCACATTTTTCCTTTTATCATTCTGTTGGCAGAGACACAACAAATTATGATGGAGAAATAGAGGCTATACACATTGCTCTCTGACAATTATTAAATCTTCCCTTAAATAAATTTAACAAGGCAGTAATTCTTTCAGATTCTAAAGCTGCAATTCAGGGAATATGTTCAAATACTACAAAGAAGTCAACAAAAATTAGAGAATGCTACAAAATGTTAACACAACTCCAAAAAGTTAATAAGACTGTTCATCTCCAATGGATTCCAGCACACTGTGGAGTCATGGGAAATGAAGCTGCAGACTCACTTGCAAAGAAAGGCACAACAATAAAACAAAAGTTTAAATTCAATTTCTCATATTCCTCAATAAAACGCTTGATCATTAAAAATTTTCTCATTCATACCTACAAGAAATAGAAACAAATGCCAAAGATAAAAAATGGATTACACTACTTTCCAACCCAGATATAATCCCCCAGAGACCAAGGAAAACAGCGGTTGCAGCCTTCCGACTATTGACAAATCACGATTGCTTAGCAAGTCATCTCTACAGAATAGGTATCTCAGCTTCACCAATATGTGTCGTGTGTAACGATGCAGCAGAAATGAACGAAGACCACTTAAAGACCTGTGAAGCATTAAGATCAGAAGAAACTACAGTTCAGAAGTATTGGAAAGCACGAATGCTAATGGCTTCATTGCCAGATGCAAGGCACTAGAAAACAACAACATTTTGTAGCAATGAGAAGAACTGCTCATGTTCAAATCAATTCTGTTTTCTCTTATAAATGTCAAATCAGATTCACAAAGTCAATGTCATAAGCAGGATTTGACCCAGAGATCATGAGCTTTTAATGCACATGCTGTAATCAACTGAGCTACAATGGCAACATGCCAACACAACGTTAAATTCCCCAACTGACTCATAAACCAACCACAAGGCAACTTAGACTCTCATAAGCACTTTAAGTCTCAGGTTTCATTATTAACTACTACAAGGGAAACCTGATAACTCAACCTAATATGGACTGAGAGGCCGTCGAGTTACCGAAACGTCAAGCTTTATGGAATAACGGGTCTGTTATCCACAACTCATTACATAAATACATATTCTAGCACAATTTAGGAAACAAAAGTATAACATATTCTAAAATTTA
This sequence comes from Tenodera sinensis, assembly GCA_030765045.1. Taxonomy (NCBI): domain Eukaryota; kingdom Metazoa; phylum Arthropoda; class Insecta; order Mantodea; family Mantidae; genus Tenodera; species Tenodera sinensis. The sequence goes on along the minus strand of CM060964.1, from coordinate 370,341,285 downwards.
TTACGTATTAATATGTTTCCCTTTGTCCGGTCTGTTTAACACAATCAATTTAATTTCCATTGTCATATTGACTTGTCTTTTGTTCTCATTCTGCATTTTTACTAGCACAAACAACTCAACACAACACTAACAGTAAGCCTGAAATCTTGGAAGCTGCACTGTAACCAGAAATACATAACTGAAAGTTTAGCTTACCACGTACAGGGATATTTTTAGACCTGTCGAATGACCTTGTTAGGATCTGCACGAGTGACATCATGCAAACTGATAATGTGGGTAACGTCTCTGTTTCCATCCTTGAAATGAACAAGACACTGCTTGAGAGGTAGAACTGGAACTTAAAAATTCAATGCCACAACTGGGATTTGAGCCACAGACCTTCCGCTTACCGGGCGGCTGCTCTGCCACTGAGATATATCAAACCAGTTCGTATTTCTCCTGATAAACCACAAAGGCAGTCTCACATCAGACACAAATTACCCCAATGGTGACTCACTATTGTAAGTACTTTATGTCCCAGGATTAAATAATCTTCAGATGGTAATTATTATTTATTTATGCCAACAAACTTACTGTTAGTGTTTTTAAACACACAAGCCGTGTGTGGGCAAAGTTTGAGAGGTAGAACTGGAACTTAAAAATTCAATGCCACAACTGGCAGTTTGTCACAATAGCTCAGTGGTTAGAGCAGCCGCCTGGTAAGCGGAAGGTCTGTGGTTCAAATCCCAGTTGTGGCATTGAATTTTTAAGTTCCAGTTCTAGCTCTCAAACTTTGCCCACACACGGCTTGTGTGTTTAAAAACACCAACAGTAAGTTTGTTGGCATAAATAAATAATAATTACCATCTGAAGGTTATTTAATCCTGGGATATAAAGTACTTACAATAGTAAGTCACCATTGGGGTAATTTGTCTCTGATGTGAGACTGCCTTTGTGGTTTACCAGGAGAAATACGAACTGGTTTGAGAATTTAATGCCACAACTGGCAGTTTGTCACAATAGCTCAGTGGTAGAGCAGCCGCCCGGTAAGCGGAAGGTCTATGGTTCAAATCCCAGTTGTGGCATTGATTTTTAAGTTCCAGTTCTACCTCTCAAACTTCCAAACAGTGTTTGTGCTGTATATCCACATTATTAGCAGAACGTTTTTGGTTTTGTGACAATGGTGTGCTGGCTGCTTATGTTCTCACTAGATATCGAAGGTCAATACACGGCCAGTCCTTTTGTCGCTGTAGTAAATCTGGCCTCAGAAAGATACTTAATGTAAAAACACAGTAGTAACATTAAAAAATGGATTTATTTAGTTTTGTTCCTCAGGGAGCTTCGGTCAGGAACCAATCAAAGTGTTTTCTGCGGTTAAATGCTTACAGCCACTACGAGTATTTGTTTACTTCAAGTGGCTTTCTTATTTGAGCAGCACTATAGTTTTGTTTGAACTTTCCTGTATCATCAGCTGCTCTTGGCTATCAAATATAATTATATATCCTGCGTAAATAACAGTTTGTGTGAAGCAACTTTATGTTTATTTAACTAAAGCAGCTTATTAAAAGTAATTAATATTGAGCTTCACAATGTACTAAGAGGGTGATTCAAATATACACGGTGATTGAGCCAGAATATTACTCAAGGAGTACCGAGTAGGATGGTAGAGTGGGGGGTTGAAGGTCGGTCTGTTAGCGAGGAGGAACCAGCTTGGTTTGCTGCTTTCATAAGTTTTGGCATCAGTGGTCAAACATCAATCTCCCAGTATCAGATCTCTCTCTCACTTTGTCAACAACAGCAGCATTTCGAGCGGTTTGTGGCCTCCCAGAACGCTCATCACTCTCCAATGAAGTGCGGCCATTTTTTAATCGGTTGAACCACTCTTTAATATGTGCTATCCCTATAGCATCATCTGCAAAAGTCTGCTGAATTTTAAAAGTTCTTTATTTTTGAGAATCATCTAGTTTTTGACAAAATTTGATGCCGTATCTTTCCTCAATTCGCTGAGCCATTTTGCGAGAAAACTAAATCCGACAAACACTTACAACAGCACCTCACTTGGCGACCTGCAGCCAGTGACTGAGTTACGCGAATGCTGTGAGAAAATTCAAGCACGCGCATTAAAGCTCCTGTCACCGTGCACAGTGACACTGTCATGGCATCACTAGTGCACGGCAAAAATTAAGGTTGAATACTTTTTAAACAGGCCTGTTTTTGCTGCATGTAAATATCTTAAACATATGATACGGTAAACAAAACCAACTTTTTCTGTGTCAAGGTAGTTTCAGGTGGGGAGATTTTCTTGATAATTTTTGTTTCATATTCTTGGAAGATGCAAAAGTTAAACATCAAGTATGGTAATTAATTGACTCTTCCTTTTAGTAATGTGGTTCACATATACACGGACATACACATTTTTTCTGTAACAGATTTATCGTTTTCTTTTTTAATTCATTCAGAAAGTCTCAAAAAGGCATTTCCATAGAAATCTCAGTATCAAATTTTTGGGTGTAATGCAATATTGATTACTATACTATAAGTAAGCCGTACAAAAAGTAAAAGTGAGAAAACCACAAAGAAAGGAAAAACTATAGTGTATGATTTATAAAAGCATTAGGAAAGAGTAATATGTTTTTTTTATCACCCTTATTCATCAATGAACATCTGCAACATTTTCTGAACGTATGTTTCAGTAGCTCACCTCGAATTTGCTCCATTTGTAATTAGTCAACTTTCTGGTGCCAGGAGAACTCTGTATCAAGTTATGGATGGTAGGATGAGAAAATCCAAAAAATTCTGGGCCACGTCCTCTTGCGTTTACAACCTCTATTCCCAATGCATGATTTATAAGACACAGAAGTAATGAATGGCAATCACTGGCTGAATTGCCCACCAGTGGAGCATCTAGATCACTGTCAGCAAAAATTTCAAATCTGAAAAATAGATTGCATCACAAAGTGCCAAATATTATCCTTTATTTTTTATAAATTATTTTATTGCAACCTAAGCATGAGGAAGTACAGCATTGAACACAGAAAACTGATAATTTTTAGATGGTGTTATTTATGCCAACAAACTTGCTGCTGGTGTTTTTAAACACACAAGTCGTGTGGGCAATGTGTGAGAGGTAGAATCGGAACTGAAAATCTCAATGCCACTGTCGGAGTTTATGTCCCAGGATTAAATAAGCTTTAGATGGTAAATATTTGTTAAATAATATAAATAATAATTACCACCTAAAGGTTGGAAAGGGTAGAGTGAGACTAAAAAAATGAATGCCACGACTGGGATTTGAACTACGGATCTACTGGTTACCATCTGGCTGCTCTAACCACTAAGCTGTCATGGCCAACATGCCGATAGCTTAATGGTTAGAACAGCCGTGGTTCAAGTCCCGGTCATGGCATTCAATTTTTCAGTCTCACTCTACCCTTTCCAATCATCTCCTACACACAGCTATTGTTTGAAAAAACCATTATTTACTATCTAAAGGTTACTTAACCCCATCACATAAAGTACTTACAACTGTAAGTCACCCTTGGGGTATTTATCTCTGATGTGAGATACCCTTTGTGGTCCACTGGGAAAAATATCAGTTGGAGAATTCAATCTCATACTGGCAGGTTGTCACAGTAGCTCAGTGGTTAGGGCAGCCGTGCATGAAGGTCTGTGGTTCGAATCCTCACAGTGGCACTGAATTTTTCAGTTCCGATTCTACCTCTCAAACACAAAACTTATTTTGAGATTTCCCAGGAAACCTGAATTTCTAGGCTCCTCAAAACCAAACATACAGGATTATTGGAAAAATATCCTATATGTATGCATGTGTGAAAATTATTACTCAAATTTAAAAGTTAATTAGCTCAAAATAAATATTTTGGTAACCTTTAAGCAAGCATAATGATGATTTTTAAAAAACCTCTCATCTCTTACAAGACTTTCTCTACTCGCTCTTGTATAACCTATTGTTACAAATGTTTATTTTTCTGTCTATTTCAAGTTAATCAAGATAGACATTTGTAGAAATGCTTTTATTACATACCTATAGGTACAATGGGAATAGGCGACTGCAGTATGCTTTGAGTGATAGTTGGTCATTCTTTCCTTGGTGACCAGGCCCCTGTGTGCACAATATGTGACATAGAACTCTCCGTTTGGCATGTTGTAGCAGTTTTTGTATAATCTTATCTTCAGGGCGTTAAGGATGCAAACGGACAAATAAGGGCGAGGTATTACTATTTGTAAAGCGCATCTCACCCTTAAAAGACAGTACACGTTAAATGGAGCGCAGTGTTGCAACATGTACTAGTTGCGAATCTTTCTCCGCGAGCGACTCCGAGGTGGCCGAGTCCTGTACTTAGTCCTTCAATTGCTGCTTGACGAGACGGGCACTTTTAACTTTGGTATTCCTCCACGCCTTTGTTACTGTATGACCTAAATTTACAAATGACTCGTCTGTATAAACAATTGATTTCCCCTGGTCCCTAAACCTTTTACGTCTTTTAGATATTTATGTCGCCATCTGATGATATCGATATCGTCTCTTTCTATTAATATGCACTTGTTACCCTTTCTTTCATATTCGAACCCCAAATCAGAGTGGCCCTTGAGAAATTTGGTAGGGTCTCATCACTGTTGAACTGTGACAAAATTATATTCAGCGTGGGTGGATTATTTGCAAACTGTAAAGAATGAACAATTCGCCGCACTATTCAATCATATTGCGTTAACCTAGCGTTTTGTGTAGTCCCGCCCTTTTTGCTTTCTTTTTCGATGGCGTTCTTAGAGGTCCTTTCATTAGTTCCTTTTTAATCATACACACTACTGCTTCTGAACGCCCGATAGCCTTAGCTGTTTCTTTTACCGCCTTACTTATACGCATTTTACTTCAAAAATAATCTAACACATTCATAATTATTTGGCATTCCTTACTTCTTTATTTACCAACATATCGTTCCTTCCTAGCTTCACCCTCCATAACTACAAATATTTACAAAAATATTAAACAAATAACGCATTAACAGCTCACAGTTACACACACGGCTTCTTTCGAACTAATGCTAGTGCTGCTCCTTATACTATCTTCTGTGTCAGGCCTGACGCTGAATAGATGAATAACTTTTGTTTGCCTTACTGGATAAAAGAAAGAGGTTATTGCCTTTTGGTTTATTTTAAAAACTTTCTCCAACCTTCCTCAACATTTGTTCTCGCTGGTTCCCTGATGTAAACTCAATAACAAAAAAGTTTCACACTGCGTAACTTTTGCAGTGCACATATATAAAATTTTCCGAAAACATTTAATTTAAAAAATTATAACACTTAACTAGGTAAACATAGAGAATTCAAAGTAGGCAGGTAGTAGCACTATAGTTTACTCTACCTAAGAAAAAAATATAGATGCATTCTAGCAGTTAGTTTGTTAGTGCGTGATGAGCGTAGAAACAGCAAATATCGGACTTCTATTGAAAAAAAACGTTTTCTGAAGAAATATGGGCCTATAGAAATGTATAATGACTCTGAAAAGGATATAACCTGATAGAGAAAAAAATTCTGCATAGGATAATGTGTTCAAACCTGAAATTTATAACAAATGAATATTTATACCATGCTATTAGGAATCTGGCAACAGAGCGAGGGTAGAAAAGGACGCGGTTAATGGCAACTTGTATGCGCTAGATAGAGACAGAGATATCCCATTTAACTCCATACTGTCTTCTAAGAGTGAAACGCTATATAGTAACAATTCAGATCCTCAGCTAATTCAACTTTATATCGTTAGATTGCAATTATTCACAATCTATTTCACACTCTTTTAATGAGCAGTATGTCCAAGTCTCGAAGCTGTTACACATGCAAACTTTCAGGTTTCATCAGAGAAATATGCTTATTCTTCTCTTTCTTTAATATTTAAAGATACTCACGATACTACTACACATATCATACATTCCCAAGCTGTATTCAATCTGACGTTCTTTTGTGGTATATCCAGAAGTTGGATCACCAACAACGTCTCATATACGACCGTCTCTTACGATGCACACCACGCTAGTAATAGTCATTCATAACGGTTTGTTTTCATAGTTATGGACACAGCAACTGTGATTGATGGGCTATTCATTGATTCGATTACAATGTGTCGATCATATGGTTATGATCAACCTTGAACACATTTCCTTTTGATGCGCATCGACTCAGCACATTGATTAAAAAAATACAATTTTGATAATTAAATATTATATACAATGTTTGAGAGGTAGAATTGGAACTGAAAAATTCAATGCCACAGCTGGGATTTGAATCACAGACCCTCTGCTTACCAGGCAGGTTATCTAACCATTAAGTTACTGCAACAACCTACCAAAATGACATTGAATTCTCCAGCAAATTCGTATTTCTCCCGGTAAACCACAAAGGCAGTCTCACATCAGAGACAATTACTCCAATGGTGAGTTACTATTGCAACTACTTTATGTCCCGGGATTAAATAACCTTCAGATGGTAATTATTACCTCTCAAACTTTGCCCACACATGGCTTGTGTGTTTAAAAACACCAACAGTAAGTTTGTCATAATAAATAAATAATATGACCACCCCTGTAGCGCAGTTGGTAGCGCGTTTGCCTCTGGCGTGGAGGACCTGGGTTCGATCTCTGGTACCAGCATGGGAATTTTACCCTCTCTGGGAAGTCTGGCACGGGGTCCACTCAGCCTTGTTAGGTCCCGGGGGGACCAATTGAGGAGCTACTTGATGGAGAAGTAGCGGCCTCGGGTAGAGAAGACCGCATAACTGGCTCGGGGCACTGACCACGTCCCACCCTCCAGTACTGCACCTCACCAATGACGCCTGTAGTGGGCAGAGGTGGGGGACGCAGCAGCTGGGCAGTGGGCCTTGGCCCTTCATGGGCTGTCGCGCCGGGGTTCAGTTAAATAAATAATAATTATTACAATATTACATTTGTTATGTCTAAACAACTTGGCATGTTCAATAATGGCAGAAGTCTTTTCTCTGGTGTACTTTAGCACACAGATCCAGTTACAACGTTTTGACTGATTGCGATATGTTAGGAAGCGCCAGTCCGTTGGCCTGGGTTTTAACCTGCAGTCAACTCAGGGTCATGACCTGGTATCCATAGATAAGGTGCTGCGGTTCGTCGCCGATATTGATTTTGAGAAAAATGTTTATCTGTGTTTTATTCTCAGGCGTTGGATTTTATGGTTTTGGAATACAACCTTGGCCTTGTATTGTTTTTATTGATCGTTTTAGCATTTTAACTCTTTACTTTTTTAACTTTTTAATGTTTTTAAGTATTTGCCACAACAGTTGGTGAGTGTTTTAAGACTTTAAAATTTGACTTGGGGCCGAAGTGACCTAGCTGTCAATGGACCCTTAAACCCCACTCATTTTAAGAGATAGTCAAATATTTTAAGAGCTGATCACTATGTGATGGCTTTGACATTCCATTCTCTTTCCATGACAGCAATAAAAAGAATGTCTTCTCATTTGAGAAAAGTAATGGAAAACTGAAAATAATAACAAGGAATATCTCAGAAATGGTTATTTCCACAAACAAATTTATCAGAAATAAATTGTATGCTTTAATGAGATTCACATTTTTTTCTATCTCATGTGGTTTACCAGTTATAGAAAAGTCATTCAGAATGAAGAGGATTTCAAAGACCCTTCCCAAAAAATTCAAGATGTACCTACTTTGCAAATATCTTAAACCTCTGGTATTTTAATCAAAAACTTTGCAACCATTTTTGAGAAAATCAAAATTTTAAAAGCTTCCGTGTAAACAGCAATTTGGGATTGGACGATTTTCTTGTAAGAGACACAACTCACTCACATACCCCCCGCCCCCCCGCCCCAACACTCTGTGTGTGAGTGACACAGAGTAAGAGAGAGAGAGGGCAGTATAACTCCAAAAGAAATAGCCAGTTGAGTACCCAACTTCATATTTAAAGTCAGTGCTTTCCAAGAAATGAGTAAGTAGGGTTTAACAGCCTGTCGACGCCAGCTCAAGGTCACGTCTAGTAGCTCTCTATGCATCCTCTCCACACCACCTGTGCGACTGCATGCCTTCCTGCCTTCCCTCCTGTCCCTACAAGGTATAACAAGCCAAAAACGGCATTGTTTAATACTTGGGCGCCCTAACTTAACCATAGAAAACATACTACAGTAATGGTATAAAATGTGTTTATATTTGTAATGATAATATCCTTACCTCCTCCAAACAGATAATGGTTACCTGTGCACCAAGGAAGTTTAGCGTGCTAAGGTTGTTGCATGCAGTGTTGCCAACCACAATTCAATAAAACAAGCTAAACCGGCTTGCCAAAAAGGCTAGATTATATTTTAATACCTATATAAACATTAGAAAACTACATTATTAAAAAAATACGCATGGATGACCTAGCAAAAATAAACGTGGTGCTCGTCATCCCCCTCTGCCTCATTTCTACTGCTGCAGCTGGGATCTCCCTTAGGTTCTTGCATGTATGCAGCATTTGTACCAACAAGCTTCAATATTTCGTCTGGGACTTCGCATGTGCTGCACTCACATGACTTTCTCTACTCTTGTACTAACCATTCCTACAAACTCTTTCTTCTTCGTCTTAGTTGAGATAAACATTTGTACAAATTATCTTATTGCTTATTTCCTTGTAGGTGCAAGGATAGAATACAGTAGGATTTGGGCGATTGTCAAATCTTTTAAGGGACACGGGGAGTGAAATTTTTAAGTTCCACATTTCTGGATAGACTTTTCTGAAAGTTTTACTGTGTTTGTATTTATATGAGAATAGGAGGTACACCAAATTTCATTAAAATTGGATAATTCGTTTATGATATATAAACTATTTTATGAATTTAATAGGCACATTTTCAAAATGTAGCTCGCGTCTATTGACTTTTCAAAATTCATTTATATTGCCAGAACTGATACTCTAAAACATGGGTAACAATTGTATGCAGAGATATTTCAAATACGTTTGCTGATTATGCTGTACATATTTTTTTAATAACAAAGAAAATTTAATCTTAAAAATTATTGATTTTTTCATACAAAAAAATGTTTTTGGAATTCATGTTAACGATAACATCAATATTGAAGGATAGTTTTGTTTAGTTGCTATTTGTGAATACTTTTGGAAATTTTCATTGAATTTGAAGCAAAACTCAGGCGCGACCTTTTTTGGAATATGCAAAAATGTAATTTTGAGAAAACCAGGCTTTTATATAGGAGCATCCTGTGTACGTTAAGGGAAGAGCACTGGACCGTAATGACCACATGGAGTGGGGGATATGAAAAATGTTAGCTGATCCAAATGCACAGGTGTTCCAGGAACATTTTAAGGTAAAAAAAAATTGTTCGGCTTTTTGACAATTTTGACCAAAATTTCACTCCCAGTGTCCCTTAAAGCTTTCAAATTCCATTTTCTTTGCAGGGTTAATATAACAAATTGAATAACGATGTTCCATTTGACAGAAATACAAATAACAAGGCATATCTCCGAAATGGTTAACTCTATAAAAAAAATTAGTCAGACATAAATTGTGTATTTTAGAAAGATCTACAGTTTTTCATAGTAAGATATGGTCTATCTCTAACGGTTTACCAGTTATGCAAAAGTCGTCCAGAGTAAATAGGAGTACAGAGGTTATACCCAGAAAATTAAAAATATACATTCCATTTGTCACAAGGATATTTCAAACTTATGGCATTTTAATCAAAATTGTTAGAGCCATTTTCAAGAAAATCAACATTTTCCATGTAAAGTGTAGTTTAGGATGGAACAATTTTCTTCAAAATCTTCGCGTCGCATCCTTGAAAGACATTAAACTTAAATACCAACTTTGGTTTTTAACCGACTTTTCGTTTTTGAGTTATGTTGTCCACAGGCTCGAGATACACTCACGGACCTTTTTCTAGAAAGTGCCAAAGAATCTAACAACTTGGTGGAATCCACACTCCCAGATTCAAAAAATTCGGAAATTCACCAAAAGGATTATATCGTTACGTGCAATAGATGCAGTAGCGATATTAAATTCTGTATTATTTTAAAGGTACCGGTAGATAAGTATAAAATGAAAAAGGCTAGAAGAGGCTAATGAAGCTTAGAAAAAAGGCCAGGAAAGCTACTTGTAGCTTTTTGGAAAATTTATAGCTAGATAGGTTCTCAAAAAGGCCAGATCTAGCCATAAAAAGGCTAAGTTGGCAACACTGTTCAAAGTATACAACTTTATTCTGGTACCACAGAACAAATTCAGTGTACAAAAGCTTCTCATATCACATACAATGGATAAAAAACCCACGCACTAAAATTTGGATGTTCACCACATAAACTGCAAAGACTGTGACAACTTCTACATTGGAAAAACTAAAACGAATCTGAGCATTAGGCTTAAATAACATTTTAGGAAAACATCAGCAACAAAGAAATAGACAAATCTACAGTGGCATACCATTTTTGGAAGCAGAACCATGATATAGAACAGGAAATTTCTCCTTTATTTGATCACCCTTCCCTTATATAGGACTTCCAAGCCTGTACCTAAGGTCAGACGCCTGTCGGGGAGCAGATGAACATATAGGCTGGACAGAGTGAAGACCTGGAAGCAGGTGATCAGCCAAGCACCATGTATGAGAGTGACAAAGAGGATGATATATGCAGGTGAAATGGATGATAAGGAGCAATTGGTGGAATGAGTGGTGGGGGAAACAGGAAAATCTGGGGGAAACCCACCCAGACACTGCTTCGTCTACCACAAATACCGCATGCGTGTGCCTGGGGTCGAACCTGGGCTGCCTAGGTCCTAGGTAAACGGTCTGGCCACTTGACCATGGTGAGAGCAGGAAATTCATTTATTAAAATGTGTTCAACGCTATCCAGAGGGAGAAGATGTTTATAAAGAAAAATTTGTCAATTTAACAAGAACCTAAACTTGAAGTTATCTGGTCACCAGTAAGTTCCCTAAATCAAAATCCAACAGTCGATGATGTTAGAAAGCACCTAAAAAAGCGCATTCTAGACAAATACTAGAAAGAAATGGAGTATTAGATAATAGATGTCAGCAAGTTCAGCTCTTGAAACTGGTCAAGACAAATAAGTGTTTCAACTCGACTCAATTTTAGAATAATTTAGACTCACATGACTGTTACTACCTTATTCAAATATACCCAACTACCATTAATATATTTAAATCAAGCACCATACAAAATTTAACTTGTTAACTGTCACAAAACTGTCAAATAAGCAATAGAATCCTTAATCAGGAACCAGTAATAAAAAATCTGATGTGTTACACTCACATGACTTTCTCTACTCTTGTACTAACCATTCTTACAAACTCTTATTACTATATCTTCTTCATGTTAATACAGATATCTGATGTGTTACACTCACATGACTTTCTCTACTCTAGTGCTAACCATTCTTACAAACTCTTATTACTATATCTTCTTCGTGTGAGTTGAGATAAACATTTACAGATTTTTTTATTGTTTAGTTCCTTGTAGGTACAAGGGGAATATTAGAATACAGTAGGCTTTGTGCGATAGTCAAATACTTTAAAGCTTTGAGATTCTGTTGTCTTTGCACACTTTATATATATAAAAGAATAACGATGATCCATTTCACGAAATTTCTAAGTTTTCCGAAACTCAACACACATAACAAGGAATATCTCCGAAATGGATCACCCTACAAAAACATTTATTGGGACATAAATTGTGTGTTTTAGCAAGATCTACATTTTTGTATAGTATGGTTTGGTCTATCTCTAACGGTTTACCGGTTATGCAAAAGTCGTCCAGAGTAAATACGACTACAAGGGTTATAGCCAGAAAATTCAAGATATACATTTCATTTGTCATAAAAATATCTCAAATATATGACATTTTAATCAAAATCGTTAGAGCCATTTTCAAGAAAATCAAAATTTTCGAAAAATTTGCCAAGTAAAGGGTAGTTTAGGGTGGGGCTATTTTCCTCAAAATCTTCGTGTCGCATCCTTGAAAGACATTAAATTTAAACACCAACTCTGCTTTTTAACCGACTTTTCGTTTTTGAGTTATGCTGTCCAGAAACTGACAGACACACACGCGCGCGCGCGCACACACATACACACACACATACACACACACACACACACACACATACACACACATACACACACACACACACAAATGCACACACACACACACACACACACACTCACACGGACCTTTTTCTAAAAATGCTTTTTTTTATATTCAGAGGGCCTCAGAACATACATTTCCGTTGAAATCTCGACATCGAATTTTTGGGTGGAATACAATACTTCCCTTACTTACCAGTAGAGAAAGTAAAAATAAACAACGATGTTCCATTTCACCAATTTGCCGAAACTGACACAGATAACAAGGAATATCTCCGAAATGGTTCACTCCACAAAAAAATGTATTTAGACATAAACTGTGTGTTTTAGCGACATCTGCATTATTTGTACAGTAAGATTTTGTCTATCTCTTGCGGTTTACGAGTTATTCAAAAGTCATCCAGAGTAAACAGGACTACATAGGCTATAGCCAGAAAATTCAAGATATACATTTCATTTGTCATAAAAACATCTCAAACATGTGGCATTTTAATCAAAATCGTTAGAGCCAGTTTCATGAAAATCAAAATTTTCTCAGCAGATTTTGTTAACATCAAAAATTAGTCATTGCATTGTGTGTTTGGGAGGCCAGTAGTTAACGCAGGAAACAAAACCAAACCATTGTTGAAATTTCCGTAATGAAGTTATGAATTCTCGATATGCACTACATTCTCTATGTGAACCCTGTGTCTTTATTTAGTATTTTATTAGTTTTATGGGCTTAAACTTTAATATACACAGTTTGGAACATCTATAATGATGTAATATATTCCATCTCCCCTAAATTAATATGTACTTCTTCGGATAATCAGCAGGGGGCTGTTAAATTAATTTATGTGCAATAGAATTTACTAAAGAGGTATGAATGTTCACACAATTACTCCCAGCACAGACATAACTAACAGAAATACACAGATTCAATTGGATAAAGATAACTAGCTTGTAAGTCTGGTATTCTTTCATTCTCTATCGAAGTAGCTTCGGATATCACTCAATACGACGTTTTCAAAGATTTCCTTAAAATTAGAGAGACCAATGTTGATGATACTTCGAAGGGCAGCGCTGCAAAAGCAATGTAATTTGGAAAGCTTAGGAAAACAATGTTTCTTGTTCATACTGCGATACACATTTTCGAAAAGTAAGAAATCCAAATAAGTAGAGCTGATTCAGGTCAACATGCAAACTGCAACCAAAATGCCAAAAAGAGTCTAATATTAATCTGTCAAACAATAAACGTAACGATAATAACAATTACTAACATGGATAGAAATAACTTCACTTGTATTAGATAACGACAGCTTTCACAAAACTGCTGAGTTTCGTTTCTTACTTTCTCTACTACGTATAGTAAGTAGAGGAAGTATTGTATTCCACCCAAAAATTCGATGTCGAGATTTCAACGGAAATAAGTTTTGAGGCCCCCTGAAAAAAAAAGCATTTTTAGAAAAAGGTCCGTGTGTGTGTGTGTGTGTGTGTGTGTGTGTGTGTGTGTGTGTGTGTGTGTGTGTGTGTGTGTGTGTGTGTTTGTGTGTCAGTCTGTGGACAGCATAACTCAAAAACGAAAAGTCGGTTAAAACCCAAAGTTGGTATTTAAGTTTAATGTCTTTCAAGGATGCGACACGAAGATTTTGAAAAAAATTGCTCCCCCCTAAACTTCCCTTTACATGGGAAATGTTTCGAAAATATTTATTTTCTTGAAAATGGCTGTAAGATTTTGATTAAAATTCCCTACGTTTGAGATATTTTTTATGACAAATGAAATGTATATCTTGAGTTTTCTGGCTATTGCTCCTGTAGTCGTATTTATTCTGGATGACTTTTGCGTAATTGATAAACCGTAGGACATAGACCAAATCTTACTATAGAAAAAAATGTAGATCTTGCTAAAATACACAATTTATGTTCGAATAATTTTTTTTAGTGTGAACCATTTCGGAGACATGCTTCGTTATTTGTGTGAGATTTGGAGAACTTAATACCTCTGTCAAATATAACATCGTTATTAATTTTTTTATATGTTAACCGTGCAAATAGAACCGAGTTGGAAAGCTTTAAAAGATTTGACTATCCCTCAAAACCTAATGTATTCCCATATTCCAGGAAACAAGCAATACGATACGAATGTTTATCTCAACTAACACGAAGGTAGAAGAATAAGAGTTTGTAAGTACATGAGTAGGGAAAGTCATGTGAGTGCAACTCATCAGAACTTTTTCGTATTGTAGTTAAACTTGTGTAAATGAGTTACATATACCTAGCTACTTACATGTAATTGGAGCTTTGCGTTGTTGTAGTACGAATGAATGAATAACTAAAATAAAAATCAATCTCCCATGATACGGGTGCAAGACACGTGACTATCGCAGGTTGCATGTATGAGAGTGCTCGATTATAATTATCAACTGGAAAGCAACAAGCAGTACAAGGGGAAACTTTCCAATTGAAGGAGGAGGAGGCAGAAAAACAGTTGAAGATAGGTAGGACTTGTTTACATATCAGGACGGTTTTAAACATCAGAGTAACCTATTTTACACTAAAGAGAGCAAGCTTTCATAGAAGGGGATTTTCCTCAATTACACATTTTTCAATACATATATTGCAGCATGTGCATCCGTTTTTTTCTGTGTTGGTGAAACTTGGCATAAATATACTCCATAGCTATGTGTAAAAGCTTAGTTTTTATTATTTATGTAGTGCTGTTCGTTGTGCCATAATTAATTTTCTCATATGCAAAAATATTTTAAAATGTTGATAAAATATGAAAATGTAAAGTATTTTTATTGACTGTGTCTCTTAACATATAAAGATACAACGCATAAGATGTTTTAAATAAACATTTTAGCATTAAAATACAATTAAATATGTATAACTAACTCCCAAACTACTGATCAAACTGAGCTGAAAGCAAACACACAACGATATAATTAAGTTATGTGACAAATATCTTCAATAAAAATGTAGAAAATAGAAATTTGAGTACTTGTGTCCCTTAATCCAAAGGACGCCTCCGTTTCGCAAGTTTGAGCTGAAGAAATATTTGGGCGGTTATAGAAGCAAGACATCTAAACTTCTGGGTGTTTGCACATCTGGCATTCCTTAGTGAATCACTCTTAATCTATCCACTGTTGGTGGCCTGAAAGGACGAGGCCCCATATCTGTTGCAGTAGAAGCAATACTTTCCAAACGCCAGAAGTAGTAACATATGTTCCAGAATCTTCTTTTCATTAAGAAAATGGTTCCTTTTCAATATTTACTGGTCGTCCCAGCCGGCGCCTGCGTGTCCCGGTCATGACCTACACAATAGACGCTGGGATTATACAGCCACTAACACTGCAATGTTGCCAAACTGCGTTCCCTGGTGATGCTCATTTATTTCCCAATTGGGCATTCCAGCCTTTCCCAACAGTGTTGTGGTAAATAACTGTATGTCGGATGCAATATTTAACAATTCTTTAATTATAAGTAACTAGAACAGACATTTATTGGTGGAGCAAACCTTCATTTTAGCTTAAAATGAATTTTTAATATTTTTTTAATTTTTGTGTTTCTTTTTACATATTTATTATTCTTGTGAGATTTATTTATGAACTTTTTCGCAAAAGTTTTTCTTGTTAAAGATGCATTAAACACAGGAAAATATATTTTAGTGTTTCATTTGTAGTTTTCATTCAAATTTTCTGACATACGATTTCTTATCACGTAACTCATTCTTGTATGAAGAAAAAGTACTTTCACCGGAACATGACGTCATTTTAGCGTACGACAACCCGCAGCAGGTTCTAGGGGGTAATTTTCTTGCACACGTTTCTCCCTTTAATAGTGAATTTGTGAGTTTGATATCTTCGAAACCATAATTATGTTCAAGAATCTTCACTTAAAGAAGACAAAACAGATGCCTAGGTTGTTTTTGGTATCAACACCTTATTTAAACCTTTTTCTCTCTTCTTCTTTCTTTAGCTGCAATGAAATTCACATGTTCGTTAATTAAATAGCCAGATTAAAAAAAAAAAAAAAAGGATCCGGAGTGAAAGTTGTGATTCATTTTATTTTAGTTAAAATAGATACTGGAAAAGTCATTTTTATATCTTAGTACTTACAGTGTTATTTTGAGAAAAATGTCCGTGTGTGTCTGTATGAGAGATATAGAGGGAGAGAAAGAGAGAGAGAGAGAGAGAGAGTGTGTGTGTGTGTGTGTGTGTGTGTGTGTGTGTGTGTGTGTGTGTGTGTGTGTGTGTGTGTGTGTTCGTGGACAGCATAACTCAAAAAAGGAAAGTCGGTTAAAAACCAAAGTAAGTATTTAAGTTTAATATGTTTCAAGGATGCCGCATAAATATTTTGAAGAAAATCCGTTTACCATAATTTTTTCAAAATTTTGATTTTATAAAAAAGATTGTTAAGGATTTTTACTAAAATGCCATATGTTTAAGTTATTTTTATAGCAAATGAAATGTATATTTTGGACTTCCTGGCTTTGACCATGTAATCCTGTTTACCTTTGATGACTTTTGCGTAAGTGGTAAACCATAAGAGATAGACCAAATCTTACTATACGGAAATGTGCACCTCATTAAAACACACAAGTTATGTCCAAATGCATTTTTTGTGGAGTGAACAATTTCGGAGATATTCCTTGTTATTTGTGCGAATTTTGCGATACTCGTTATCGTTATCGTTATGGCCGTGCAAAGAGAACGAAATTTAAAGCCTTCATATAACGATCAACTCTAAAATGTTTGACTACTGTATTCCCATATTCCCCTTGTACCTGCAAGGAAATTAGCAATAAGATAATTTGCACAAATGTTTATCACAACTAACATGAAGAAGATATAGGAATAAGAGTTTGTAAGAATGGTTAGTACAAGAGTAGAGAAAGTCATGTGAGAGCAACACATCAGATATCTGTATTAACATGAAGAAGATATAGTAATAAGAGTTTGTAAGAATGGTTAGTACAAGAGTAGAGAAAGTCATGTGAGAGCAACACATCAGATATCTGTATTAACATGAAGAAGATATAGGAATAAGAGTTTGTAAGAATGGTTAGTACAAGAGTAGAGAAAGTCATGTGAGAGCAACACATCAGATATCTGTATTAACATGAAGAAGATATAGGAATAAGAGTTTGTAAGAATGGTTAGTACAAGAGTAGAGAAAGTCATTGGAATGTAACACATCAGATATCTGTATTAACATGAAGAAGATATAGTAATAAGAGTTTGTAAGAATGGTTAGTACAAGAGTAGAGAAAGTCATGTGAGAGCAACACCGCAGATTTTTAAAAAGAAAAATTTCTAGCATCCATGATTTTAATGATAAAGTCAGTAGTACCACAAATAACCCAGAAATGAATGGGAAAAGTTTCATTACTCTAGAATAACTGGTTCCTGAGAAAATGGGACAAATGTGTGCAGAAACATAAGTTTGAGAAAAACCTCAATTGAAATTAGGTGAAGTTGTTAACTCTATGCTTGCAATGTTAATTTTAAGAAGTTTAACTCCACTTTTCAGAGAAACTATTTACTCTACAAGTATGAACTTTTGTACACATATAAATCAATGCTTTTTTATACGTACTGACTTTTTATATCACATACCTAGATATTATTTCCATATTTTTACTTTCTCTGCTACGTATGGTAAAGTAGAGGAAGTATTGTATTCCACCCAAAAATTCGATGTCGAGATTTCACGAGAAATATGTTTTGAGACCCCCTTAATCCCCCCCCCAAAAAAAAACATTTTTAGAAAAGAAGTCCGTGTGTGTGTGTGTGTGTGTGTGTGTGTGTGTGTGTGTGTGTGTGTGTGTGTGTGTATGTGTGTGTGTGTGTGTGTGTGTGTGTGTGTGTCAGTCTGTGGACAGCATAACTCAAAAAATCTGATGTGTTGCACTCACATGACTCTACTCTTGAACTAACAATTCTTACAAACTCTTATTTCCTATATCTTCTTTCTTGTTACTTAAGATAAACATTCGTACAAATTATCTTATTGCTTATTTCCTTGTAGGTGCAAGGGGAATGTTAGAATACAGTAGGCTTTGTGCGACAGTCAAATGTCTGAGATTCTGTTGTCTTTGCACACTTAACGTATAAAAAAATGAGCAGCGATGACCCATTTCACGAAAGTTCTAAGTTTTCCGAAACTCACACACATAACAAGGAATATTTCCGAAATGGTTCACGTTACAAGAAAATTTATTGAGACATAACTTGTGTATTTTAGCAACATCTACATTTTTTGCATAGTATGATTTGGTCTATCTCTAACGGTTTACCAGTTATGCAAAAGTCGTCCAGAATAAATACGACTACAGGGGCTATAGCCGGAAAATTCAAGATATACATTTCATTTGTCATCAAAATATCTCAAACATATGGCATTTTAATCAAGATCGTTAGAGTCATTTTCAAGAAAATCAAAATTTTCCAAAAATCTTCCATGTAAAGGGTAGTTTAGGCTGGGGCTATTTTCTTCAAAATCTTCGTGTCACATCTTTGAAATACATTAAACTTAAATACCAACTTTGGTTTTTAACCGACTTTTCGTTTTTGAGTTATGCTGTCCACAGACTGACAAGACACAGACACACACGGACCTTTTTCTAAAAATGCTTTTTTTGGATTCAGGGTGCCTCAAAACATATATTTCCGGTGAAATCTCGACATCGAATTTTTGGGTGGAATACAATACTTCCCCTACTTACCAGTAGAGAAAGTAAAAACGAAAAGCCGGTCTAAGTTTAATGTCTTTCAGCGAGGCCACACGAACGTTTTGAAGAAAATAGCACCACGCTAAATGAAAATGCTGTTTCTTGAAAATGGCTCTAACCATTTTTATAAAATGCCCATGCCATATATTTGAGATATTTTTATGACAAATGAAATTTATATCTTGAATTTTCTGGCTATAGCCCATGAAGTCCTATTTGCTCTGGATAACTTTTGCATAACTTGTAAACCGTAAGCGATAGGTCAAATCTTACTACACAAAATGTAGCTCTTGCAACAATTGCACACAATTTGAGTCTTAATAAGTGTTTTTCTAGAGTGAACCGCCCTGCGCCGTGACGTCATGCCTTGGTTCCCTGCCATGGAAATCTTCAAGTCGCATCGTTAAAACATATTACATTTAAATACCTACTTTGGTTTTTAACTGACTTTTCGTTTTTGAGTTATGCTGGCCACAGACAGACAGACAGACAGACAGACAGACAAGGGCGCGCCTTTTTCCAAAAATGCCTTGGTTTTTAATTCAGGGGGCTCCAAAACGTATTTCCGTTGAAATTTCGACATCGAATGTTTGGGTGAAACACAATACAACCTCTACCTACCATACGTAGGAGAAAAAGTAAAAAAGAAATTAAAAAGCTAGGCGTTAACCGTTTCCTAGAAATTGTCTTTTATTGGTTTCAATTTTCAAATACTTTGTACTTTTCTCAACTACAAATCCTTATTTCTTTTTCGTGTTCATGCAAAGAGAATAGAAAATCAAAGCCATCACATAGCGAATTGCACTAGCTCATTGTGGGTATTCTTCTAATGACTTGTACGAAATGTGCAAATGAGTAATGTTTTAGGCCGCGCCGTGGTCGAGTGGTTAGACCATTCGCCTCTCACCAAAGCGGTCCGAGTTCGATCCCAGGTGACCGCATGTGGACGAAGCATGTTTCCTCCAAGTTCTCCGGTTTCTCCATCTTCATACCATGTCACCGCCTGCGGTGCCACTCGTAGTACAAGCGCACCTTAAATGTGCATCTATAATAACAAGAATAAGATAGAATATGCTTTTGTAACTATAATTTATGGAAGAATCAGAAAAGCATGTCATGTCAATGCAACACGTCATTTTCTTTTTAATTTTTTCTTATCTGCTTTTTTTCGTTATTTTTTTCTGACACTTTTCTTTGTACATGTCGGATTTTGTTTACATGCTGGAATATTTCAAGAGAACTTCAGAATTAGGAGGTTAAAATTGGCGTGCGATTTTTAAACATCTGAGGCTTCAAACACTTTAACTTCCTTTGCTCATTATATCTTCACAGAATTTCCTATACAGGGTGTTTATTAAGTCACTTATCCTTTTCCTCAGATATTCTAAACCAATATAGACCATAAAAGAAAGAATACCGTTTGTTTGTTATCGTGTGCGTGGAATGACAATTTCACAAAGCAGCTCCATTGAACATGAAATTGCACTCTGAACCTGACACAAGTCTCTTTGCATGTAACAATCCGCACGTTGTTTTGGTCGACAACCGATTCTTTACTTTTGTTTTCATCAGATTTACAGTTGAAATCACTCATTCCACTGTAGTGTAAGACGCTAACGGCACCAGATAAATTTGGATATAAGAGGGAAAACTTGTTTTGAGTAGACATATTTCTGTTTCTTTACTTCACTCCAAAATTGTTGTGCTGTAGGGTTACTGCCACATGCAATGTAAGTATTGCACAATAGTCTCCTTCTTGCTGTATTTATTTCTTGTATTCCTTCAACTGCTTTCACCAAATTAGGAAAACAAAAAGAATCAACTGATTGAATCTGTTGGGTTTTAGCTGGTTCTAACACTTCCAGCATTGCAAGAAGAGAAATCGACTTAGTATCTGGAGAACTGATTCAATGTAAAAACCAACACAGAGTAATTTGAAAACTTGTACATGTCTCTTTGACAGGGATGATTTTGTCAGAGATATTTGAACTTTGTTACCAAAGTACATGTTTTCAACAGGAAGAAATACTTTTGGATCACTATATTCAATTTTATACATTTCAGTGTATTTCAAATGTTCAGGTTTAATGTAGCAGTCAAGTATAGTTCACAATGCAGAAACAATATCCGCTTTTAGATTGTGAATTTGAGGTTGTTCGCTCTGCATTTGCTTGTTTAGACCGTTAAAGACAAACTGAAGGAACTCCAGGTATAGCTTGTTGTAGGGTGATTTTAGCTTGTTCAGAATTACTTGAGTTGCTTGCAGTTTCTCGTCACAAGAAGCATGAGTACTGTTCTAAATGACTAACTCGAGAGATAACCACCGTGTTTGGTTTGGCTTGGCTGGAATAATTTGTGTGGCTTAGTGTTGACAAAAGTTTGAGAGCTTCTGTACGCTTTGCACTGGCATGAAAATAACTGAAGACATCTTGAACAAGATCTTCTGGTTCTCTCCCGCGGAAGCTTATTGCAAGCATATGATGAACACAAATTGAATGAATGGCAAACACATGTCATTATAAACAAGTCTGCTATATCATTTTTTACAAGAACTGACAAATAATGTATTTTACTCGTCGTATCACTAGCTACATCTGCGACTCATCCAACGAGGCTGTTTTGTAAGGAATGTTTATAGAAGTAAAAGAGTTTACCCCACTTTGATATAAGTTAATTGCATTAGCATTACTTACAGATTACTTATCACATCGAAAAAGCAATCCAAAATCCTGCCAATACCAGAATCAAATCGAACAACCAAACACAATGTTTACAAGAACTGACCTCTGTAGATTCATTCACAATTACAGAATATCTCCTTAGTTTTTCTCAGCATTGCATATAACATTTCTCTACTTTCAAGACCCAAATCGTTTTATAGAATAACTATTGCTTTTGTTCGAGAGCAGGTTATGCTTTTTGCAATTTCAGAATCAGGGCATAGAGGGCAGATGTTGTATAACATTTAAAGAAATATTATGCTCTGCCAGAAAAGCAACAAGACGAATTTCTGCTTCTTTTACTTAGGTAGTTGAATCAGGGGCCTGATGTGCAAATGTTGAAGTTTTTTGTCCAACTAGCGGTTTACCAGACTGTATATGTTTGTCTGTTATTACATGCCACTCCAAAGCAGTTTTACCGCTTGATGCAATATTTGTAGTAGGTACCCATAATCACATACTTTGCAAAATGCGAAAGTAGACCCCTTTTCAGATGTTAACCAGCCACTATACTTATCTTCTTGCTCCCATTCAGCTTTGTAGTTCTGACACACACACACACACACACACACACACACACACACACACACACACACACACACACACACACACACACACACACACACACACACACACACACACACACACACTACATTAACACTACCAAGCAACACTGACAGAAATTTTCAGTTCGTCCCTGCAACGCAACTGATAAACTTATTTAATTTTAATGATTATTTTATTGAACCAAACACGGCAGCTGTTATATCAGGGGGAGGAAAGGGGAAGGGGCAAGCTAATCACAACAGCGATAGGTCTCCCTAGGATAAAGATGTATTATATAAATAATGCACATAAACATCCAAGATTTAATGCCAGTATAAACAGAAGTGAGAAGCGTAAACCCAACTGATAAATAGCAAATTCCAAACTGCTGGGACGATGTATGTTGAATAAGATGTTATTGCTTCTTTGTTATCTCAAGTGTACGGTTTAAAAGAATATATATTTCTCCCAGTTTCTTATCAGCACAACCCAGATTTCAAAAGCAAGCGCTCTGACGATGAGGCAATCCATATATGGTATACTGTTTATTTAAACAGGTGATTATAGTAATCTTTCGTCTTTATACACAAGGGAATGACTTGCTGAAAATCTTTTTCGGAAGGGTGAATTATACGATGTCAAGGAAAACATGTTTAAATATGGAAAATGTGTAAAAAGCAGATTTTGAAGTGCGTTCAGTTTTTAACAGTAGATCAGTAGATTTGCAAAAAGCAGATCTGGAAAATCAGTAGATCTGGCAACCCTGGATGCAGCGATAGTCGGTTATTTTGGAACAATTGCTCATGGCACTGGTGTTCGTGTTAAATTCAAACATTGACACTGTTTTTACCGCCAGAGACTGGGGTCCCAGCCTCCAGATTTCATTTGGCAAACTCTATGGCTTTGTCGGCAAGGATAATAAGGAAGGAAGGGACTTGGAATTTTCTCTTTCTAAGAAGAAGTTTGTTTGGGTCAGGTCAGGTTAGGTTAGGTCTAACCACATGTCTGGTTTTTGTCACATTTATTTACGAGCATCTACTGAACTGAAGCTCCATCAAAACCTTTACAGTTGAATGACATGTATATGGATATTTCTCATCTTGTGCTTCTAGAGGTTTCCTTTCAATCCCATCTTTTGTTTCTTGGTTCCTTACTCAACACGTGCAAACTACAATAGGAGTTGAAACGAGCCGCTCCTCGTGGGGCTTGGTGAAGGGAACCGCGGGTTTGAGTCCCGCCTCGGGCATAGGTGCTCGTAAATGTCCTGTATATACAACCAGCACTCACATGACTTTCTTGGACAAACTATTCTTACAAACACTTATTCCTATATTTCACGTTGATCAACATAAACATTTGTAAAAATTACCTTGTTTCTAATCTGCTTGTAGGTACAAGGGGAATACGGTAGGCCATAAACGACATGCACTTGGTATCCAAATCCTTGGAAGATGATACGAGGTACACTCTTAAAGTAAGTGCCATTTAAATATTTTGTCACTGCAGCTGCAATTTTCACAATGCACGATCTCTTCCTACAGTAAAAAGTGATGCAATTTTCGATAACTCTTAAGCTATCATTCTTACATATTATTAGAGCAAAGAATAACTGAAAACTGCAATCCAAAATTAGTTTTAGAAGCAAAAAGCCTTTCTTAAGGGTCCTTAATGCAATTTTAGACAGGTAAGTAATATTGTGGATAGGGCTCGGAAGTTCATGCCCTAAAAACACTGAAATATGCATGCAAATATGCTCTTAAAAACTTGAAAATATACCAAGAAATATGCACTATTTCATTAAAACAATTAATGTTCCTTTGCAGTAGACAAGGCGAGTTAGTTTAAATAATAAATAAAGTTACCTTATTCCTTAGAGGTTGGAGCAGAAGTGGTCCCGCTGCTAGTATTAACTGCTAAATTGCAGTTCACAACTAACACTTTGCACCAATTTTCAACTGTAAAGCATCGTCTGTTGTCTCGCAAAACACTTTTGTAACGTGAGAAACTTCTCTCCACGTCACATGATGTTATCGGGGCATATTTAAATGATGTTAACTGCTTCACAGAGAGAGTGAACTCTCTTGGTGTGACAGATGGTTTTCTTTGGAGGATGTCTCGAATATCGCACATCTGTTTATAACCAGAATTTTTTTTGAAATTACATAATTCACTTTCTCTTTCACTTCTGTCCAATGCTACTAGAAACCGAACTTAGAGCACATATTTTTTTTTTTTTTTTTCCACAGACAGTAAGTGATTCATGCAAAGGAGATCCTGCAGCTTCCAATGCCGTTATGGCTGTTTGTAAGAAAGAAAAATGCGCAGATATGAAACCAAGATCCTCTTTTAACCCAGTGTCTGAGAGAATATTTTGCACAGTTTCTATTGATGAAGCATCTTTCGAGTTCAATGAATTAACAACGTCTTCGATTATTTCTATGTGCTCACCATAGTATAAAACCACATCGACCCATGTTCCCCATTGAGTTAACACTGGTGCAGGAGGAAGTCCGATATTAGGTGCTGTTGATCTAAACAACTTAACTCTTTTAGAAGATTTAACAAAAATTCTCCTTGTACTGCACACAAATCTATCTACCAATGGGAAAGAATCACGTATTGTCTCAGAAATGCAACGAAGAGCGTGTGCCTTACAAGTTATATGAATTAAGTTAGGAAAAATACCTTTCAGAGTTTGTCCTGCTTTTACCATATTATACAGATGGAAAAAAGAATAAAAAACCCAAAAATAATTAAAACATGCAATATAGGGGCTATAATATTGAAATATGCATTTATCACAAACATGAGCGTCGGCAGAATTTTTTTCAGGGAGGGGCCGCATGTTGGAAGTTCGCAATTAACTCATTATTCTGTAGCCAAAAACTGTAAAAATTGAGTTACAGTATTTGTTACGGATAAACACGTTAATGTATGCTAAATAAGAAGTGTACTTTACCTCAAAATTAAAGCAATAATCTGACAGTAATTGATTGCATATTACATTTGTTATTTTCCAAGGGGGGGGGGCCGCGGCACCCCCTTGCACCCCCTTCGCGTCGCCCATGATCACAAATCAAGAAAACATGCAGTTATATGCACCATAAAATCATGTCCAAATAACTGAAAATTCCATAATTCGTGCACATAATGTAAAAGCATACATTTTTAACCCCTATGAAAACACATGCAAATGCATGAACTTCCTAGCCGTAGTAATTATGGAGGTTTGTGCACTTGGACTTGGACCCGGTTAAGTTGATTGTCTCGGGGATAATGGTAGGAACCTTTTTAGGCATTTCATTACTAACATTTGACCGGTAGGTAGACAGCAAGTCGCCCAAACACAAGAAACAACCTTGACCATATTTTGAACGGCTTGGTTCATTCATAAGCGTTTCCTTAATGAGTGTGTTATAAAATCGCATAAAGCAAAGCTCTCGCATAAAACCAGCAGTAGAATTCTTTTTAACAAGTCAGCATCCAACTTTTGATGCCCGATTACACAGGCCATATGTTGCAATATGCTATTTATTACTGGAAGAGCTGATAGGTTGGAAGAAAACAAATATCCTGCTTTCTCAAGCTACATGAGCCCACAACATAAGAACAGGGAATTCTCCACTGCCATGTACTTGATTAAGGAACTGTTACCGCTTGTCTATATACTGAACTGTATAGTCAATGAGTCATTTGTGAATCAGCAGCGTTATGTAATCTTCTATAGCGCATCCCACCCTTAGAAGACAGTACACGTTAAATGGAGCGTAGTGTTGCAACATGTATGCACGCATGGACGTCGCGATGGGGAAGCAAGGGGGGGGGGCGGCTCCTCCTTGGAAAATAACAAATGTTGTTGTTGTTTTCTAGTGCCTTGCATCTGGCAATGAAGCCATTAGCATTCGTGCTCTCCAATACTTTTGAACTGTAGTTTCTTCTGATCTTAATGCTTCACAGGTCTTCATGTGATCTTCGTTCATTTCTGCTGGATCGTTACACAGGACACATATTGCTGAGGCTGAGATACCTATTCTGTAGAGATGACTTGCTAAGCAATCGTGATTTGTCAATAGTCGGAAGGCTGCAACATTCCTTGGTCTCTGGGGGATTATATCTGGGTTGGAAAGTAGTGTAATCCATTTTTTATCTTTGGCATTTGTTTCTATTTCTTGTAGGTATGAATGAGAAAATTGTTTAATGATCAAGCGTTTTATTGAGGAATATGAGAAATTGAATTTAGACTTTTGTTTTATTGTTGTGCCTTTCTTTGCAAGTGAGTCTGCAGCTTCATTCCCCATGACTCCACAGTGTGATGGAATCCATTGGAGATGAACAGTCTTATTAACTTTTTGGAGTTGTGTTAACATTTTGTAGCATTCTCTAAATTTTGTTGACTTCTTTGTAGTATTTGAACATATTCCCTGAATTGCAGCTTTAGAATCTGAAAGAATTACTGCCTT
Organism: Tenodera sinensis; assembly: GCA_030765045.1. Classification (NCBI taxonomy): domain Eukaryota; kingdom Metazoa; phylum Arthropoda; class Insecta; order Mantodea; family Mantidae; genus Tenodera; species Tenodera sinensis. The sequence goes on along the minus strand of CM060964.1, from coordinate 370,314,729 downwards.
GTTAAATTTATTTAAGGGAAGATTTAATAATTGTCGGAGAGCAATGTATATAGCCTCTATTTCTCCATCATAATTTGTTGTGTCTCTGCCAAAAGAATGATAAAAAGAAATAACAAATGTAATGTGCAATCAATTACTGTCGGACTACTGCTTTAATTTTGAGGTAAAGTACACTTTTTATTTAGCATAAATTAACATGCTTATCCGTAACAAATATTATAACTCATTTTTTACAGTTTATGGCAACAGAATAATGAATTAATTGCAAACTTCCAACATGCGGGCCCTCCCTGAAAGAAAGTCTGCCGACGGTCATGCATGCAAAAGTTTGCAACACTAGCAGTTAGCAGCGCTAACTTCTAGACAATAAATAGAGTTGGATTACACATTAATTTATTAAATCTATGAGTTGGAATATTAATAGAATCATGCAGTAACATAATGGTTACCTTTAATCGGATTCCTTCCTCTCTGTCCACTATAACTGATTTCCACCTCGCTTTTGAAACTTCAATCCAATATCTATCAGCAAACGGTGGAGAGTACTTCGTGAAAAATTCGGCAAGTCCGTGTCAGAATTTACCGCATGCAAAATTTTGTTTAGAGTCGGAGGTTCATTTCTGAAAAAATAATCATGAACTTTACTGCGTAAAGCACTTTTCGTAAAATGGTCGTATTTCTCCACGCGCTGTTTGCATTTACGTGATTTTTCCGGTATTCTCAGAGTTCCATTGCTGTTCCATTCTAACACTGTGTACACTACTTGCGGAAACACCAAGGAGACCACCAGTTTCTTTCCCAATGCTTTTTATAGACGATTCCAAGTTTCTTTCAATCTTTCTTTAAGCACTGCGAAACAATGCGCGATCATTCGCCTCTCACCACTTTTTAAAGGTTTGCTTCGATTGTGTTTCATTTCGGCTGAAGCACCAGCCTGCTCCATGATGAAAAGCTTACTGATTTTAAATTGCATATACATAAGTGTCCTTGGCCTTGTGAGGTCCCGAGATGTACAGGAAATACAGTGTTAAATATCAGAAGCAACTCCACACTATAAACAATAACATCTTAATCAGTAGGGCTCGGAAGTTCATGCCCTAAAAAACACTGAAATATGCATGCCAACTTAAAAACTTGAAAATGTGCCAAGAAATATGCACTATTTAATTAAAACAATTAATGTCCCTTTTAAAATCAGGGGTTTCATTAACAGACAACCACACAAACTGAACCGCTAAGTCATTTTGTATATTTGACAATACGTTTTTGTAACAATGTCCTACATAAATCTTACGCAGTGTACTTTCTTCAGGCACATGTTGTCAAGTGTACTTGACAAGAAATTTGATACAGGTTTTTAAATATCGGACTATTCATTTTGAAGAAGAGAATATCAGCAACTAAAAATGCATGGCAGAAGTCATAGGAAAATTCAGTAACCCTACTTCCTAAACACTCTACTAGCTGTTTTTGAACAGGTTCTTTGCAAATTTTCTGATTAAATTCTCCTTATGCTTTGCTGGTTTATGTGCTGAACTATTTGAAATCCTTTCTCACTCCCTACATTTCACTCACACGCTCCACAAAACAGTACCCTGTTATCTGTAGATATTAAATCACTCGAAAACTCTTTCTGTAAATTAATTAATCTAGCACTCGAAGTTGGTTTTATTTTCGGCATTTGAAGAGCTTTTTAACATTTTATGTGCCTAATTTAATTTGGTGGGAACCAGTTCACAACACTGTTACCTTTGAAGATCACGACGCAGTGGGCAGGCAAGTGTTGCTATAATCGTGGTGCTCTAAACGTTGACCTGCACTTTATCTTTGTTACTAGAAACCTCTCAGATAACGAAGGGATAGAACAGGGGATTCACTTCATGACAACATGACTCAACATTAGTTCTCGCCACCTTGCGAGCTGTATCATCATGTGCAATACCACCAATATGAAAAATATTATCCAGATGGAAAAAAATAATAAAAACCATAAATACCACTAAAATATGCAGTATAGGGGCCATAATATTGAAATATTATGCATTTATCAAAAATCAAGAAAATATGCACTTATATGCACCATAAAACCATGTCCAAATAACTGAAAATTCCATAATTCGTGCACATATTGTAAAAGCATACATTTTTAACCCCTATGAAAAAACATGCAAATGCATGAACTTCCTAGCCCTATTAATCAGCATTCAACTCAATACAGACCTCGTTACGAGAGAGTTGCCTGGTATAGGAATGCCAAAGTATTATATAATAGCAGTGTCCTTTAGTAATTGTTAAGTAAAATGCAGCTTAATTTAACATAATAGGTTAATAGTGTGTATAATTTCACCTGTCTTCTGTCTAATCTGTATATAGTATACTATTATGTATATATTCCCTTCAGAAGTCACGAGCCGAGAACACATCTCAAAGGCTACTGTATTGTAATATTCCCCTTGCACCTACAAGGAGATTAGTGTTAAGATAATTTGTACAAATGTTTATATTAACTAACATGAATATATAGGAATAAGAATTTGTAAGAATAGTACAAGAGTAGAGAAAGTCATGTGAGTATAAAACATCAGATGTTTACAAATACTTATTTTTCTATATAAGAGATAAATGTTCATTACATATTTACATATTTTTTGAAGGATATATTAGGCTAAAGCTACAGATAACTGAAATTCTTTAGTTACCGGAAAAAAATTTGATTACATAGTTTTCTCTACTCACTCTTTGTATAAATTATAGCAGTATAACTATTATTACGAATGCTTATTGTTCTATGTATTTAATGTTAATCGAAACAAAATTTGTAGAAAAGCTTTTATTACACACTTCATTGTAGGTAGTGAAATATTTTAAGACCTAATTGCTATGTGAGGACTTTGAAGTTCCATTCTCTTTGCATTACCAGGGAAAAAACGAATGAAGAAACTGAATAACAACTTCACATTTCCTATGAGTATAGGAGAATTCAAACCAATAACAAGGAATACTTCGGAAATAGATAATGAAAAAAAAAAAACTGACATAAGTTGTGTGCTTTAAACGAAATATACCTAGATCTTTTGTGCAGTAAAATTTTATCTTTGTCTTACAGTTTACCATTTATACAAAAGTAAGTCAAAATGAAGAGGACTTCAGAAACTATTCCCAAAAATTTAAGATATACGTTTCATTTAGCTAGCGCTGCTGCTTACCAAGCGGGAGACCTGTTCCTGGGTGCACTCAGCCTCGTTATGTAGCTAAGGAGCTACTTGATTGTTAAGCAGAGGCCCCTGGTTGCGAAGACCTTATATAGCGATTAGGAGGTATCTGAGCGTTGGCCACGTCCCACTCTATAGCACTGCACCCCACTTCCTCCGGTTGCCCTTCACACATGTCATCCTGCTCCCACCGTGAAAACGATCCACAAGGTTTCATGACCGCCGACCTCCCTGGAGTACCTTCTCAGTCATCTTGCTCCTGGCGGGTCCAAACCACAACCACCTCAAGGATCATCCTGCCGACCATGAGATACGTGCTGGGGCTCCAGGGCATTAACTCGTCTTGTCCGATGGCATGCAAAACTGCAATTTTTAACCTTAGACTGCTGCAACCACGAAAATTCTAAAATTCAAAAAATATTCGGTATAATGATTTTTATATAATACAGTATGCAAATATACCGTAAAAATAACATTAATAAAGCGCAAAATAAGCGTTGTTGTAGTGTTTAACACCCGCTTTTACTACTACGGCACCGCAGGCGGTGACACTGATGACACACGGAATGAAGATGGAGCACCGGTGGAATGCGATGGCGGGGGAAACCGGAGAACCCGGAGAAAACCCGCCCTGACGCCGCTTCGTCCACCACAAATACCACATGCGGGTCCCTGGGATCGAACCCGGGCCGCCTATGTAAAAATAAGCGTGTCACACCAAAAAGAAAACATACGGATTATTTAATCTCATCTATTGATAAGATTTTAAAAATTGGAAAAAATAGTTCCAGAAGTGTTCTATTTGACGTGAAATGACCCATTTCAGTGTTTATGCTAAGACTTTGACCTTGACGGAAGTACAACGCATGACTCCCAATCAGCTGTACGCGGCGTGTATACCTTCTGGCCGTGAATGCAGCGGTTACTCCAGTCTGCACGGCTTGCTAAGTTATTTAATTTCTCTGCATGTATTTAGAATCCCATTCTGAACTTTTTCTAGGATTACATGGCATCATCAAGCTACGTTTTACAAATTTTCTGGGAAATTTTTAGTGAAGAGAAAGTATTGTTAATGATGTTTGAAATGTTAATGACCTTGTAAAATAGGAAATATCAAACTAATTGTTTTTTGTTTAACGTATAAATAAAGTACACATTTCAATGTTCAAAATGACCTACCGATCATATTTATCTAATAAATAATACCAGAGATATTTATGTTTATGTAGAACGGTGTGCGCAAAATATCCGAAACTTTAATGCTTTATATTTACCAAAATAATTAATTTACTGACAAACAAAAAATAGGGGTATCATTTTTTCATTCATAGAACACGTAAATTTAATATTAATGAAATCGGAGACATGAAGGTCAAATTTTGTGCGATTTGACATGGAATGACTCATTCCCTAATTTACGTTTCCCATTCTTTCTCCATTTTTTCCATTCCCAGTTTCAGGTTCTTGATTTGGGCTAGTAGGCTAGTAATTCCTTCATCTCTTCCATGTTGACATCCATATACTACTGACAGCAATATAGAAAAACGGCAATTCGACGAATCCCACCTCCGACATCAGTGCCCTCTCTCAACTTCGCCCTCGCAGCCTCTCAGCCTCGGCTCATCGCTTCAGCAGTCCCTTCCGCGAGATCAGTCACGAAGTCGCTCCCGAAATCAACGAGGTCCCTCCCCCCGGTGTCACCAGCGGTGTCTTATCCGGTGTCGTACTCGGTGTTGTACCCGGTGTCGTACTCGGTGACATACCCGGTGTAGTACCCGGTGTCGTACCCGCTGTCGTACCCGGTGTCGTACCCGGTGTCTTACCCGGTGTCGTACTCGGTGTTGTACCCGGTGTCGTACTCGGTGTCTTACCCGGTGACGTACTCGGTGTTGTACCCGGTGTCGTACTCGGTGTCTTACCCGGTGACGGACTCGGTGTCGTACCCGGTGTCGTACTCGGTGTTGTACTCGGTGTCGTTTTCGGTGTCGTATTCAGTGTCTTACCCGGTGTCGTACCCGGTGTCGTACTCGGTGTCGACTCGGTATCTTACCCGGTGACGTACTCGGTGTCTTACTCGGTGTCGTACTCGGCGTCGTACTCGGTGTCGTACCCAGTGTCGTAACCGGTGTCGTACTCGGTGTCGTACTCGGTGTCTTACCCGGTGACGTACTCGGTGTCTTACCCGGTGACACACCCGGTGTCGTACTCGGTGTCGTACTCGGTGTTATACCCGGTGTCGTACTCGGTGTCTTACCCGGTGTCGTACTCGGTGTTGTACCCGGTGTCGTACCCGTTGAGGTACCCGTTGTTGTACTCGGTGTTGTACCCGGTGTCGTACTCGGTGTCTTACCCGGTGTCGTACTCGGTGTTGTACTCGGTGTCGTACTCGGTGTTGTACCCGGTGTCGTACTCGGTGTCGTACTCGGTGTCGTACTCGGTGTCGTACTCGGTGTCTTACCCGGTGTCGTACTCGGTGTTGTACCGGTGTCGTTTTCGGTGTCGTACCCGGTGTCGTACTCGGTGTTGTACCCCGTGTCGTACCCGGTGTTGTACTCTTTTTGTACCCGGTGCCGTATCCGGTGTTGTACCCGGTGTCGGACCCGGTGTTGTACTCGGTGTTGTACCCGGTGTCGTACTCGGTGTCTTACCCGGTGTCGTACTCGGTGTTGTACTCGGTGTCTTACCCGGTGTCGTACTCGGTGTCGTACTTGGTGTCGTACTCGGTGTCTTAACTGGTGTCGTACTCGGTGTTGTACCCGGTGTCGTACTCGGTGTCGTACCCGGTGTCGTACTCGGTGTTGTACCCCGTGTCGTACTCGGTGTCGTACTCGGTGTCTTACCCGGTGTCGTACTCGGTGTTGAACCCGGTGTCGTACCAGGTGTCGTACTCGGTGTTGTACCCGGTGTCGTACTCGGTGTCGTACTCGGTTTTGTACCCGGTGTCGTACTCGGTGTCGTACTTGGTGTCGTACTCGGTGTCTTAACCGGTGTCGTACTCGGTGTTGTACCCCGTGTCGTACTCGGTGTCGTACTCGGTGTCTTACCCGGTGTCGTACTCGGTGTTGAACCCGGTGTCGTACCCGGTGTCGTACTCGGTGTTGTACCCGGTGTCGTACTCGGTGTCGTACTCGGTTTTGTACCCGGTGTCGTACTCGATGTCATACTCGGTGTCGTACTCGGTGTTGTATCCGGTGTCATACCCGGTGTCGTACTCGGTGTCGTACCCGGTGTCGTACTCGGTGTTGTACCCGGTAACGTACCCGGTGTCGTACCCGGTGTCGTACTCGGTTTTGTACCCGGTGTCGTACTCGGTGTCTTACCCGGTGACGTACCCGGTGTCGTACCCGGTGTCGTACTCGGTGTTGTACCCGGTGTCGTGCTCGGTGTCTTACCCGGTGTCGTACTCGGTGTTATACCCGGTGTCGTACTCGGTGTCTTACCCTGTGTCGTACTCGGTGTTGTACCGGGTAGCGTACCCGGTGTCGTACCCGGTGTCGTACTCGGTGTCTTACCCGGTGTCGTACTCGGTGTCGTACCCGGTGTTGTACTCGGTGTTGTACCCGGTGTCGTACCCGGTGTTGTACTCGGTGTTGTATCCGGTGTCGTACTCGGTGTCTCACCCGGTGTCGTACGTGGTGTTGTACTCGGTGTCTTACCCGGTGTCGTACTCGGTGTTGTACCCGGTGTCGTACTCGGTGTCTTACCCGATGTCTTACTCGGTGTTGTACCCGGTGTCGTACCCGGTGTTGTACCCGGTGTCGTACACGGTGTCGTACCCGGTGTTGTACCCGGTGTCGTACTCGGTGTCTTACCCGGTGTGTATTCGGTGTCGTACTCGGTGTCTTACTCGGTGTCGTACTCGGTGTCGTACTCGGTGTTGTACCCGGTGTCGTACTCGGTGTCGTACTCGGTGTCGTACCCGGTGTCGTACTCGGTGTTGTACCCGATGTCGTACCCGGTGTTGTACTCGGTGTTGTACCCGGTGTTGTACTCGGTGTCTTACCCGGTGTCGTACTCGGTGTTGTACTCGGTGTCTTACCCGGTGTCGCACTCGGTGTCTTACCCGGTGTCGTACTCGGTGTTGAACCAGGTGTCGTACCCGGTGTCGTACTCGGTGTTGTACCCGGTGTCTTACTCCGTGTCGTACTCGGTGTTGTACCCGGTGTCTTACCCGGTGACGTACCCGGTGTCGTAAGCGGTGTCGTACCCGGTGTCGTACCCGGTAGCGTACCCGGTGTTGTACCCAGTGTCGTACTCGGTGTCGTACTCGGTGTCTTCCCCGGTGACATACCCGGTGTCGTACCCGGTGACGTACTCGCTGTCTTACCCGGTGACGTACACGGTGACGTACCCGCTGACGTACCCGGTGTCGTAACCGGTGTCGTACCCGGTGTAGTACTCGGTGTTATACCCGGTGTCGTACTGGGTGTCTTACCCGGTGACGTACCCGGTGTCGTACTCGGATTTTTACCCGGTGTCGTACTCGGTGTCTTACCCGATGTCGTACTCGGTGTTGTACCCGGTGTCGTACCCGGTGTTGTACAAGGTGTCGTACACGGTGTCGTCCCCGGTGGTGTACTCGGTGTTGTACCCGGTGTCATACTCGGTGACTTACACGGTGTCGTACTCGGTGTCTTACTCGGTGTCGTACTCGGTGTTGTACCCGGTGTCGTACTCGTTGGCGTACCCGGTGTTGTACCCGGTAGCGTACACGGTGTCGTACCCGGTGTCGTACTCGGTGTCGTACACGGTGTCTTCCCCGGTGACGTACCCGGTGTCGTACCCGGTGTCGTACTCGGTGTCTTACCCGGTGACGTACTCGGTGTCTTACCCGGTGACGTACCCGGTGTCGTAACCCGTGTCGTACTCGGTGTCGTACTCGGTGTTATACCCGGTGTCGTACTCGCTGTCTTACCCTGTATCGTACTAGGTGTTGTACCCGGTGTCGTACTCGGTGTCTTACCCGGTGTCGTACGTGGTGTCGTACTCGTTGTCTTACCCGGTGTCGTACTCGGTTTTGAACCCGGTGTCGTACCCGGTGTCGTACTCGGTGTTGTACCCGGTGTCGTACTCGGTGTCGTACTCGGTGTTGAACCCGGTGTGGTATCCGGTGTCGTACCCGGCGTCTTACCCGGTGTCGCACCTTGTGTCTTACCCGGTGACGAACCCGGTGTCGTACAAGGTGTCTTACCCGGTGACATACCCGGTGTCGTACTTGGTGTAGTACCCGGTGTCGTACTCGGTGTCTTACCCGGTGTCGTACTTGGTGTACCCGGTGTCGCACTCGGTGTCTTACCCGGTGACGGACCCGGTGTCGTACCCGGTGTAGTACCCGGTGTCGTACTCGGTGTTGTACTCGGTGTCTTACCCGGTGTCGCACCCGGTGTCATACCCGATGTCGTACTCGGTGTCTTACCCTGTGTCGTACTCGGTGTCGACTCGGTGTCTTACCCGGTGACGTACTCGTTGTCTTACTCGGTGTCGTATCCGGTGTCGTACTCGGTGTCGTACCCGGTGTCGTACTCGGTGTCTTACCCAGTGACGTACTCGGTGTCTTACCCGGTGAGGTACCCGGTGTCGCAACCGGTGTCGTACCCGGTGTCTTACTCGGTGTCGTACTCGGTGTTATACCCGGTGTCGTACTCGGTGTCTTACCCGGTGTCGTACTCGGTGTTGTACACGGTGTCGTACCCGTTGTCGTACCCGTAGTACCCGGTGTAGTACCCGGTGTCGTACTCGGTGTTGTACTCGGTGTCTTACCCGGTGTCGCACCCGGTGTCATACCCGATGTCGTACTCGGTGTCTTACCCTGTGTCGTACTCGGTGTCTTACCCGGTGACGTACTCGTTGTCTTACTCGGTGTCGTATCCGGTGTCGTACTCGGTGTCGTACCCGGTGTCGTACTCGGTGTCTTACCCAGTGACGTACTCGGTGTCTTACCCGGTGAGGTACCCGGTGTCGCAACCGGTGTCGTACCCGGTGTCTTACTCGGTGTCGTACTCGGTGTTATACCCGGTGTTATACCCGGTGTCGTACTCGGTGTCTTACCCGGTGTCGTACTCGGTGTTGTACACGGTGTCGTACCCGTTGTCGTACCCGTAGTACTCGGTGTTGTACCCGGTGTCGTACTCGGTGTCTTACCCGGTGTCGTACTCGGTGTCTTACCCGGTGTTGTACTCGGTGTCTTACCCGGTGTCGTACTCGGTGTCGTACTCGGTGTCGTACTCGGTGTCTTATCCGGTGTAGTAATCGGTGTCGTAACCGATGTCGTACTCGGTGTTGTACCCGATGTCGTACCCGGTGTTGTACTCGGTGTAGTACCCGGTGTCGTACTCGGTGTCTTACCCGGTGTCGTACTCGGTGTTGTACTCGGTGTCTTACCCGGTGTCGTACTCGGTGTTGTAGCCGGTGTCGTACTCGGTGTCGTACCCGATGTCGTACTCGGTGTCGTACTCGGTGTCGTACTCGGTGTCTTACCCGGTGTCGTACTCGGTGTCTTACCCGGTGTCGTACTCGGTGTCTTACCCGATGTCGTACCCGGTGTCGTACCCGGTGTCGTACTCGGTGTCTTACCCGGTGTCGTACTCGGTGTCGTACTCGTTGTCTTACTCGGTGTTGTACCCGGTAGCGTACCCGGTGTCGTACTCGGTGTCGTACTCGGTGTATCCCCGCTGACGTACCCGGTGTCGTACCCGGTGTCGCTATCGGTGTTGTACCCGTTGTCGTACTCGGTGTCTTACCAGACGACGTGTTCGGTGTCTTACCCGGTGACATACCCGATGGCGTAACCAGTGTCGTACTCGGTGTCGTACTCGGTGTCGTACTCGGTGTTATACCCGGTGTAGTACTCGGTGTCTTACCCTGTGTCGTACACGGTGTTGTTCCCGGTGTCGTACCCGTTGTTGTACTCGGTGTTGTACCCAGTGTCGTACTCGGTGTCTTACCCGGTGTCGTACTCGGTGTCGTACCCGGTGTTGTACTCGGTGTTGTACCCGGTGTCGTACCCGGTGTTGAACTCGGTGTTGTACCCGGTGTTGTACTCGGTGTTGTACCCGGTGTTGTACTCGGTGTTGTACCTGGTGTTGTACTCGGTGTCTTACCCGGTGTCGTACTCGGTGTTGTACTAGGTGGCTTACCCGGTGTCGTACTCGGTGTTGTAGCCGTTGTCGTACTCGGTGTCGTACCCGGTGTCGTACTCGGTGTCGTACCCGGTGTCGTACCCGGTGTCGTACTCGGTGTTGTACTCGGTGTCTTACCCGGAGTCGTACTCGGTGTCTTACCCGGTGTCATACCCGATGTCGCACTCGGTGTCGTACTCGGTGTCTTAACCGGTGTCGTACCCGGTGTCGTACTCGGTGTCGACTCGGTGTCTTACCCGGTGACGTAGTCGGTGTCTTACTCGTCGTACCCGGTCTCGTACTCGGAGTCGTACCCGGTGTCCTACTCGGTGGCGTACTTGGTGTTGTACCCGGTGTCGTACTCGGTGTCTTACCGGAAGACGTACTCGGTGTTGTACCCGGTGTCGCACTCGGTGTCTTACCCGGTGACGGACCCGGTGTCGTACCCGGTGTCGTACTCGGTGTTGTACTCGGTGTCGTACCCGTTGTCGTGTCCGGTATCGTACCCGGTGTCTTATTCGGTGTCGTACCCGGTGTCGTACTCGATGTCGTACTTGGTGTCGTACCCAGTGTCGTACTCGGTAACACCAGCGGTGTCGTAATCGGTGTCATACCCTGTGGCGTACCCGCTGTCGTACCTGGTGTCGTACTTGGTGTTGTACCCAGTGTCGTACTCGGTAACACCAGCGGTGTCGTAATCGGTGTCATACCCGGTGACGTATCCGGTGTCGTACCCGGTGTCATAATTGATGTCGTTCCCGGTGTCGTACTCTGTGTCGTACTCGGTGCCGTACTTGGTGTCGTACCCAGTGTCGTTCTCGGGTTCACCAGCGGTGTCGTACCCGGTGTCGTAGTATCATACTTGGTGTCGTACACGTTGTCGTACCCGGTGTCATACTCGGTATCGTACCCGGTGTCGTACTCGGTGTTGTACACGGTGTCGTACTCGGTGTTGTACACGGTGTCGTACTCTGTTTCGTACCCGGTGTCGTACTTGGTGTCGTACCCAGTGTCGTACTCGATATCACCAGCGGTGTCGTACCCAGTGTCGTACCCGGTGTCGGTCAGGTGTCGTACCCGGTGTCGTACTCTGTGTCGTACCCAGTGTCGTACTCGGTATCCCCAGCGGTGTCGTACCCGGTGTCGTACCCGGTGTCGTAACCGGTGGTGTACCCGGTGTCGTACACGGTGTCGTACCCTGTGTCGTACCCGGTGTCGTACTTGGTGTCGTACCCAGTGTCGTACTCAGTATCACCAGCGATGTCGTACTGGGTGTCGTACCCGGTGTCGAAACTCGGTGTCGTACCCGGTGCCGTACACGGTGTCATACTCCTTGTTGTACACGGTGTCGTACCCGTAGTCGTACCTGGTGTCGTAACCGGTGTCGTACTCGGTGTTGTACACGTTGTCGTACCCGGTGTTGTACACGGTGTCGTTCTCGGTGTCATACTCGGTGTTGTACACGGTGTCGTACCTGATGTCACTCTCGATGTCACTCTGGATGTCACTCCCGATGTCTCTGTCACTTGATGTCACTCCTATGTCTCTCGATGTCACTCCCAATGTCACTACCGATGTCACTACCGATGTCACTCTCGATGGTGCACCCGATGTCACTCCCGATGATGTCTCAATGTCACTCTAGATGTCGCTCCATGTCACCCCGATGTCACTCTCAATGTCACTCCCGATTCACTCTCGATGTCACCTCCGATATCACTCGATGTCACTCCAGATGTCACTCTCGATGTCACTCGATATCACTCTCAGTGTCACTCCCGATGTCACTCCCAATGCCACTCCCTTGCCTCTACCGCACTCCAACTCTCTCACCCTCTCACTCCCGCCCGCGAACCCGCCCACATTCCCTCGACCCCTCTCACTTTCCCTTCTCCCCTCTCAGTTGCCCTGGACCCCTCTCATTTGCAATCGGTCCCTCTCACTTGCCCTCGACCCCTCTCATTCGCTCTCGACCCCTCTCACTTTCGCTCGGTCCCTCTCACTTGCCCTCGAACCCTCTCACTTGCCCTTTATCCCTCTCACTCGCTCTCAACTCCACTCACTTGCCCTCGGCCCCTCTCACTCGCTGTCGACCCCTCTCACTGCATCTCGATCCCTCTCACTTGCCCTCAACCCCTCTCACTCACTCTCGACCACTCTCACTCACTCTCGACCACTCTCACTCACCCTCGACCCCTCTCACCTGCCCTCGACCCCTGTCACTTGCGCTCGGTCCCTCTCACTTACCCTTGACCCCTCTCACTCGCTCTCGAACGCTCTCAATTGCGATTGACACCTCTCACTTGCTCTCGACCCCTCGCACTTGCACTCGGTCCCTCTCATTTGCCCTCGACCCCTCTCACTCGCTCTCAACCCCTCTCACTTGCCCTCGACCTCTCTCACTTGCCCTCGATCCCTCTCACTCGCTCTCGAGCCGTCTCACTCGCTCTCGACCCCTCCCACTTGCCCTCGACCACTCTCACTTGCCCCGACCCCTCATTTGCGCTCGACCCCTCTTACTTGCGCTTGGTCCATCTCACATGCCCTCGATCCCTCTCACTCGTTCTCGAACCCTCTCACTTGCGCTCGACCCCTCTCACATGCTCTCGACCCCTCCCACTTGCGCTCCGTCCCTCTCACTTGCCCTCGACCCCTCTCACTTGCTCTGGACCCCACTCACTTGCACTTGGCCCCTCTCACTTGCCCTCGACCCCTCTCAGTCGCTCTCGACCCCTCTCACTTGCGTTCGACCCCAGTCACTCGCTCTCGACCCCTTACTTGCGCTCGGTCCCTCTCACGTGCCCTCGACCCCTCTCACTCGTTCTCTACCCCTCTCACTTGCTCTCGACCCATCTCACTTGCTCTCCACCCCTCTCACTTGCGCTCGGTCCCTCGCACTTGTCCTCGACCCCTTTCACTCGCCCTTGACCCCTCTCACTTGCCCTAGACCCCTCTCACTCGCCCTCGACCCCTCTCACTTGCACTCGACCTCTCTCACTTGCCCTCGAACCCTCTCACTCGCTCTCGAACCCTCTCACTCCCCCTCGACCTCTCTCACCTCCCCTCGACGTCTCTCACTTGCCCTCGACCTCTCTCACTCGCTCTCAAACCCTCTCACTTGCCCTCCACCCCTCTCACTTGCTTTCGACCCCTCTCACTCGCTCTCAACACCTCTCGCTCGCCCTGGACCTCTCTCACTTGCCCTCGACTCCTCTCACTCGTTCTCGACCCCTCTCTCTTGTGCTCAACCCCTCTCACTTGCTCTCCATCCCTCTCACTTGCTCTCGATCCCTCTCACTAGCCCTTGACCCCTCTCACTCCCTCTCAGCCCCTCTCACTTGCCCTCGACCTCCCTCACTTGGCTCGACCTCTCTCATTTGCTCTCGACCCCTCTCACTCCTTCTCGACCCCTCTCACTTGCGCTCGACCCCTCTCATTTGCTTTCGACCCCTCTCACTTGCTCTCGATCCCTCTCACTTGCGCTCGGTCCCTCTCACTAGCCCTAGACCCCTCTCACTCGCTCTCAGCCCCTCTCACCCGCCCTCGACATCTCTCACTTGGCCTCGACCCCTCTCACTCGTTCTCGACCCCTGTCACTTGCGCTCGACTCCTCTCATTGGCTCTCGACCCCTCTCACTTGCTCTCGACCCCTCTCACTTGCGCTCGGTCCCTCTCACTTGCTCTCGACCCCTCTCACTCTCTCTCAACCCCTCTCACTCGCCCTCGACCTCTCTCAATCGCTCTCGACCCCTCTCACTTTCACTCGACCCCTCTCACTTGCCCTTGACCCCTCTCAGTCGCTCTCGACCCCTCTCACTTGCGTTCGACCCCTCTCACTCGCTCTCGACCCCTCTCACTCGCTCTCGACCCCTCTCACTTGCCCTCGACCCCTCTCACTCGCTCTCGACCCCTCTCACTTGCTCTCGACCCCTCTCACTTGCTCTCGATCCCTCTCACTTGCCTTCGACCCCTCTCACTCGCCCTCGACCCCTCTTACTTGCCCGGTACCCCTCTCACTCGCTCTCGACCCCTCTCACTTGGGCTTGTCCCTCTCACTTGCGCTCGACCCCTCTGACTTGCTCTCGATCCCTCTCACCTGCCTTCGACCCCTCTCACTCGCCCTCGACCCCTCTTACTTGCCCGGTACCCCTCTCACTCGCTCTCGACCCCTCTCACTTGCGCTTGTCCCTCTCACTTGCCTTCGACCCCTCTCACTCGCCCTCGACCCCTCTTACTTGGTCACTCGCCCTCGACCCCTCTTACTTGCCCGGTACCCCTCTCACTCGCTCTCGACCCCTCTCACTTGCGCTTGTCCCTGTCACTTGCGCTCGACCCCTCTCACTTGCACTCGACCCCTCTCACTTGCACTCGACCCCTCTCACTCGCTCTCGACCCCTCTCACTTGCACTCGACCCCTCTCACTCGCTCTCGACCCCTCTCACTTGCACTCGACCCCTCTCACTTGCGCTCGACCCCTCTCACTTGCACTCGACCCCTCTCACTCGCTCTCGACCCCTCGACCTCTGCCTCGGCCACGCTCCCTCACCCTCGACCAGTCACCGTCACCCCTTCTCCCGCCTTCCCTGTTCCAATCGATCTCTATCTTTCTGTCTCTCCTCATCGCTCTCCACCTCGCCCCATCCCTCTCTCCAGATCTCTGCATCTCTCCCCTCTCTCGTTTCATCACTTTCCCAGCCTCTCTGCCCATCACACTCCCCATCGCTCTACATATTCCTTCCCCATCTCTCTCTGTGTATATACGGGGGGATATATCCCTCCTTCTCTAGATATCTCTCTATTCTCTATATCTATCTCCCTATCTGTTTGTCTATATATCTGTATGACACTCACACACTATCTCTCGCTCATCCTTGGAATCCGTGTCTCGTCGTCCACACGCACGCACACATTTTCCTAAACTGTTAATATATTATTTAATAATTTATTAATTTTTCGAAAATCTCAAAACCAATATTTCCGAAGAAATATGTCAAGTTTTTGGATGAAAAAGTAAGAAAGGTTTGTAAGGTATGGTTAAAATAAATGGTATTTTCAGTATATTTAATGTTATTATAAAATTAGAAAATTGAACTATTATTAAATATTTTGTACGGGTAACTGATTTTTATGGTTTAGCACAAAATATTTAAATACTTCAGACTTAACTGGTTCAACTGCAGATTTTCTTCGAGTTGCATAAGTAAAGTACAACATACAGGTTGTTAGTTGTACTATAAATAGATATTTGTACCGGTAACTGAGGACAGTTTAACGACCAATATTACATCAATATTTGCTTCATTTGTGGACTTATAAATTTACTTATTAAGAATAGCAAGTTTTCAGGTTAGTACTTCCCACTAAGCACACACAAGTTAGAGGGTTTATTTTCCCTCGAGAGAGCTTTGGAATTCCTTTCTCTTTGTACGGCTGAGATATAAAAATTAAAAATGATCTTTCATTTAGGGAAGGTTTAATTATTCCAAAACTCTCACAAATAAGAAATATCTCCGAAACGGAACTCCACAAAAAATTCGCTTGGACATAAATTGTATATTTTAATGAACTCTACATTTTTATCTACTCTACTAATAAGTAGAGGAAGTGTTGTATTCCACCCAAAAATTCCATGCCGAGTTTTCACCGGAAATATGTTTAAAGGCCACTGAACCCCCCCCCCAAAAAAAAAAGAAAAAAAGAAAAAAATCTGATGTGTTACACTCACATGACTTTCACTACTCTTGTACTAACCATTCTTACAAACTCTTATTCCTATATCTTCTTCGTGTTAGTTGAGATAAACATTTGTACAAATTATCTTATTGCTCATTTCCTTGTAGGTGCAAGGGGAATGTTAGAATACAGTAGACTTTGTGCGATAGTCAAATGTTTTAAAGCTTTGAGATTCTGTTGTCTGTGCATACTTAACATAAAAAATGAACAACGACGCTCCATTTCACGAAAGTTCTGTTTTCCGAAACTCACACACATAACAAGGAATACCTCCGAAATGGTTCACCCTACAAGAAAATTTATCAAGACATAAATTGTGTATTTTAGCAACATCTACATTTTTTGTATAGTACGATTTGGTCTATCTCTAACGGTTTACCAGTTATGCAAAAGTCGTCCAGAGTAAATACGACTACTAGGGCTATAGCCGGAAAATTCAAGATAAAGATTTCATTTGTCATAAAAATATCTCAGGCATATGACATTTTAATCAAAATCATTTGAGCCATTATCAAGAAAATAAAAATTTTCGAAAAATTTTTCATGTAAAGGGTAGTTTAGGGTGGGGCTATTTTCTTCAAAATCTTCGTGTCGCATTCTTGAAAGACATTAAACTTAAATACCAACTTTGGTTTTTAACCAACTTTTCGTTTTTGAGTTATGCTGCCCACAGACTGACACACAGACACACAGACAGACACACACACACGGACCTTTTTCTAAAAATGCTTTTTTTTTTATTCAGGGGTCATCTACACGCATATTTCCGGTGAAATCTCGACATCGAATTTTTGGGTGGAACACAATACGTCCTCTACTTACCAGTAGAGAAATTAAAAATTATACGAATTGATGCATGCCTTTGAAATTACAAATTGACATGTTTTGAATTTTTATTTGCAATGAACTGTCACGGGACGTTTCCAAGAGACTTTCTTTTAATTTAATGGGAAGATTGGAGAAATTGATGGCGATGCAATCCGTCTTTCTCAATTTCTGGAAAGTATTTTAAAACTGTAGATTCGATTATTGTCGAAAGTCCATCAGCAGTGCCAACCGGTAGAGTAACCAAAATTGATTCTTGGACAGAGGAAAAATCAAATCTCTCTGTCTGAAATATTTTCGTTATTTGTGAAACATTACACTAACTGTATGCGTATTTTAAATTGTATGTAGCTACCGCCTAAGAAGTGCCCCTAGGGGTACGCGTTCCCCGGGTTGAACATGTCTGGTATAGACAACTATAAACATAATTCATAATAAGGAGAGAAAGAATTGTGCTAAACGTTTCACAAATGGAATGAATATACAATTGTCAGCAGATGCTGAGAACTGAACGCTTTAGCACTCCTCGTGGCGACAGAAAAGGCTTCGTGCTCAAGCAAAACTAATCATAGATAGCTTTTGTTTTCATTTACATTTGTCATGCTTTGCGGCTGCAGGCTGCAGGCTTGCCAACAACTTGAGTAACATTCTTTTGGTGGTCATAATAGATCAAAGGCATGTATCAATTCGTATAATTTTTACTTTCTCTACTGGTAGGGGAAGTATTGTATTCCACCCAAAAATTCTATGTCGAGATGTCACCGGAAATATACGTTTTGAGGAACCCTGAATCCAAAAAAAGCATTTTTAGAAAAAGGCCCGTGTGTGTCTGTGTGTCAGTCTGTGGACAGCATAACTCAAAAACGAAAAGTCGGTTAAAAACCAAAGTTGGTATTTAAGTTTAATGTGTTTCAATGATGCAACACGAAGATTTTGAAGAAAATAACCCCACCCTAAACTACCCTTTACATGGAAAATTTTTCGAAAATTTTGATTTTCTTGGAAATGACTCTAATGATTTTGATTAAAATGTCATATGTTTGAGATATTTTGATGACAAATGAAATGTATATCTTGAATTTTCTGGCTATAGCCCATGTAGTCTTATTTACTCTGGACGACTTTTGCATAACTGGTAAACCGTTAGAGATAGACCATATCGTACTATCCAAAAAATGTAGATCGTGCTAAAATACACAATTTATGTTTTGATAAGTTTTCTTGTAGGGTGAACCATTTCGGAGATATTCCTTGTTATGTGTGTGAGTTTCGGAAAACTTAGAACTTTCATATTCTTTTGAATTCCAAAAACAAGAAACTCAAAAATACGAATGTTTGCACACAGGTAAGACGAAGTCAGAACTGCAACTCACTTTGAAGCTGAAATCCGCGCCCTTAATTATACGTACATGTATATTATTGAAAGTAGAGTGTGGACAGACACGTGAGGTTGTAGACAAAGAGGGAAGATGTGAACAAAGGCACAGAGGCAGGTAACGGGGCGCAGCAAATGTTTCCATCCCATCCAACTTTCAAAGACAATTGACAATAGAGCGTGTTGGGGACACGTCCTTAATTGCCAGGTAAACTTGCCCAAGCTTTACAACTGAAGCCAAAGCCAGGTATGAATGAACGAATGAATGAATGAAGAATGGCTCTTTCATATACAATTCGTATACTATTTCAGGTGGACAAGAATTGCTCTCTTAAACTTTTTATTTCGCTCTTTGACATACAATTCATATAATTTCACATAAGTTATATATTATTGAATATGATATTTCATCTCCGTTGATTCTTGAATGTACAACACATATAACACCACGTCGGTCTGACTGGCTCAATTGGTTATAGACGCTGGCCTAACGATCCCAAGGTCGCGGGTTCAAATCCGGCCCAGACCGATGGTTTTTAAGTGTGCTTAAAAACAACAGCTCCATCTCAGTAGATTTAGTGGCATGTAAAAGAACTTCCCCGGGACGAAATTCTGGTACACCGGCAACGCTGATGTGATCCTGGCAATTGATGGCGTCATTAAACAACTAAGTAATTTAATTTACATTTGTAAAATTGCACAAAATATTGCGCAAATTGACCTTCATATTTCCAATTCTCTTAAAATGCTTTTACGTGAATTTAATTTAAGTGAAAACAAAAGATATCTATGATTATTTTAATGACTTAATTGAGAATAAGAAATCCAGTCAGCAACATACCACTAGAATTACTGAAAGTCAAAGAAAGAGTTTTCAGACAAGTTGGACAACAGAAAGAAACTGAAAATAAACTAATGATTCCTCGTGTGAGCCAAAATCCCTGTTAAATAATCACGTAGTATGTCATCTGTCCCAACAAAATAAGATACAGCGCAGAGGCAGCCTTAAAAGAAAGTGCTCACTGTGTGATGACAAGTGAGTAGTCATGCAGCAGCGTGACAAACAAAAGAAGTCCCTTTCCTTTTGAATACAAAAGACAGTAGATGGCGACAGTGCAATGTTGCCAGTTTGCGAGGTCCGTGGGTTCACCACAGACGGCTGTGGTATAACACATAATTGCATTCTCATCTAAAGATTTCCCGTTAAAACACGCTTCATTGTTGCCAGAGTTACGCGCACAAATTACCAGTGCGTATTTACCGCGTAGTTTACATATAAAATACATAATGTATACATCTTTTCTACACGAAGTAAAAACGCTAGCATATTTTGATATTGGCAATCAAATCGATTGCTTAACTACTTTTAAGTTTATTAAAACTCTAACATACAAAAATCCATTAAACTAAAGCATCCTTCCCATGTGTTTGATTATTATCAGTCATTTCGCACATACAGTTTGGAACATAATTACATTAAATAAGTTATTAATGATGCAGAAATCATAAGATACATGTTCTTTAAATTATTATACAGCAAAACGTCTTTTTTCACTTATTGGTATGGAATAAAATTACTTAGTTTATTCTTTGTAGCTGTTGTTTTCTGATTTATTTCGAATAACAAACTCACAACGGAAAACGTTCTCATAAGATTGTGTGAACTTCTAGGGAGGGAAAAGAACCTATCAGGTTCCCTAGATTATTCAAAAAATAGGGCGAGTTTCTCTGTCTAGATCCGGCAGACGAAGAAATGCTTGGACCATGATCCCGAAATTATATATTCAGAAAATTAATCATTTGAAATATAATCAAAATAATAACAACAAGAATTATCAATAAAAATAAATAGAGAAGACAAAGGTACGAAAAGGGAAGCGTTGCGAATTTAATAAACTAACGGTTTTGATAGTTCCAACGCTAACAAGCGGGCAAGTCTGGGAAGCGTCAAACAGAAATGAACGGCCGAAAATGTGAAATATCGGAGTGAAGCTTATCATCAAGTGTTTAAATACGAGCACAGTTTTGTTGGACTGGTGAATTGTTTAGTCTACAACGTCTCAGTGCAAATGGTGGAAATATTGAAAGCAATTAACACCATAATTAGCATCTTACTCACACATACCCATCTCAATACTCTATCGCAGGAGCCGGCAATCGCATCGCATTGCGATTACAGGAATGGTGACGTCACAGAAGGCAACCCGGCATACACATATGTAACGCACGGTTCGGACAACCGCAGTGGCAGAGTAAGAACTTCTCTAACACACGTTTCATTTATATACATAGATATATACAAACTGAGAAGATTTTAACATTAATTGTTCATGTCATTCTTCACTTTATCTAGAGCTTTACAATTTTGCACATATCTAACGTTAATGTTCAAGTAGATACTGACGTCAGCAATCATGTAGGCCTGTAGGGTTTCACCTGTCAATCGCGATCTGCTTTCAGAGTTTATAATCTTCATTTTAGACAAACAATTGCTCTCTCTCTCTCTCTCTCTCTCTCTCACACACACACACACACACACACACACACACACACACACACAAACACACACAGGCACACAGGCACACAAACACACACGCACACTTACACACTTACATAAACACACACGCGTGCACACACACACACACTCATTCACACACGCACACACGCACACACACTTACATAAACACACACACGCACACACAAACAAACACGCACACACAAACACACACTTACACAAACACACACGCGCGCACACACACACTCATTCACACACGCACACACAAACACACACAGGCACACACTCGCACGCGCTCAAACACACACAAACACACACTTACACAAACACACACAGGCACACACACGCACACAAACACAAACACACACACGCACACACACACACTTACACACTTACATAAACACACACGCGCGCACACACACACTCATTCACACACGCACACACACTTACATAAACACACACACGCACACACAAACAAACACGCGCGCACACACACACTCATTCACACACGCACACACACAAACACACACACGCGCACGCGCACACACACAGGGACCTTTTTCTAAAAATGCCTTTTTGGATTCAGGGGGTCTCAAAACATATTTCCGGTGAAATCTCGATATCACTGAGCAACGATGATCCATTTCACGAAAGTTTTGTTTTCCGAAACTGACAGACATAACAAAGAATATCTCCGAAATCGTTCACTTCACAAAAAAAAAAAAAAAAAAAAAAAATATATATATATATATATATATATATATAGACATAAATTGTGTGTTTTGGTGAGATCTACAGGTTTTGTGTAGTAAGATTTTGCCATGTAAAGGGTAGTTTAGGGTGAGGCTATTTTCTTCAAAATCTTCGTGTCGCATCCTTGAAAGACATTAAACTTAAATACCAACTTTGGTTTCTAACCGACTTTTCGTTTTTGAGCTATGCTGTCCACAGACTGACACACAGAAACACACACGGACCTTTATCTAAAAATGCTGTTTTTTGGATTCAGGGAGTCTCAAAACATATATTCCCGGTGAAATCTCGACATCGAATTTTTGGTTGGAATACAATACTTCCCCTACTTATCAGTAGAGAAAGTAAAAAAGCGTGGGGTGTCGGATATCCAATGTTATAAATAGATACATACTTCCACGCGTCTCTGGTGGGCGTGTCTATATGCACCCCTTCGGTTCCCTCATTTCATCCCTGCCTCCTGGAGGGTGGCAGCCACAAGACACCTGAGCGAGGTGTCCCCCTCTGTGCCTGTACCCTTTACCTTTTACATTGCTAGCTATTTATAAAAGTAAGGTTATGATAAAAGTAACGTGAAAAGAACCCCTTATGTTATAAAAGTGTCTCGTTTTAGTTTTTTTAAACTATAATTTATTTTTTATGTAGTAAGGTTTTGCCTACCTCTTAGAGCCGTTTTTGAGAAAATCAAGTTTTTCGAAATAATGTTCCATGAAAAGGCTCCTCTGGGATGGGGATTTTTTTAGTTATGCTGTCCACAGACAGACAGACAGACAGACAGACAGACAGATAGACAGACAGACAGACACACACACACACATACACACACGCGCGAGCGCGTTTTTGGAATCAGGGGGCCACAAAATATATATTTCCGGCGAAATTTCGACATCGAATTTTTGGGTGGAATACAATACTTCCTCTACTTAGAGAAAGTAATAAAAACTAGTTGATATTAACAAAATAATAAATTTGATTGTGAAAAAGCGGGGGGTGCCTTTCACGTTACTTTTATCATAATTTTGCTTTTATAAGAGGGGAACACCTCGCTCAGGAGTCTTGTGGCTGCCACCCTCCAGGAGGCAGGGATGAAATAAGGGAACCGAAGGGGTGCAGATAGACAGGTCCACCAGAGTTGCGTGGAAGTCTGTATCTATTTATAACATTGGATATCCGACATCCCATGCTTTTATACTTTCTCTACTGGTAAGTAGGGGAAGTATTGTATTCCACTCAAAATTTCGATGTCGAGATTTCACCGGGAATATATGTTTTGAGACCCCCTTAATCCAAAAAAAAGCATTTTTAGAAAAAGGTCCGTGTGTGTGTCTGTGTGTCAGTCTGTCAGACTGTGGACAGCATAACTCAAAAACGAAAAGTTGGTTAAAAACCAAATTTGGTATTCAAGTTTAATGTCTTTCAAGGATGCGACACAAAGATTTTGAAGAAAATAGCCCCACATTAAACTACCCTTTACATGAATAAATTTTTGGAAAACTTTGATTTTCTTGAAAATGGCTCTAACGATTTTGATTAAAATGTCATATGCTTGAGATATTTTTTTTTTTTTAAATTTATTTATTATTTGAAGTCGCTTGAACATAAAAGTCATATCGCGACTAAACATTGAGGAAAAAAAAAAAGGAGGAAACATATCATGAAGTTTACAATGAGTTTAAATATTAAGTTTGCATGCTTTGATGAACTTGATTATTTTCTTATGATACTGTTGATCACCCAAAGCTAGCTGAAGGTTCTCAGGAATTCCATACTGAAGTCGCTGGTGAGTGTATCTTGGGCAAACGGTGAGCAGATGCTGAACGGTAAGAGTAGAATCACACAGAGTACATTTAGGAGGAAGTTCACGGGACAGAATGTAGGAGTGAGTAAGTGAGATATTTTGATGACAAATGAAATGTATATCTTGAATTTTCTGGCTATAGCCCCTGTAGTCGTATTTACTCTGGACGACTTTTGCATAACTGGCAAACCGTTAGAGATAGACCAAATCATACTATACAAGAAATGTAGATCTTGCTAAAATACACAAGTTATGTCTCAATAAATTTTCTTGTAGGGTGAACCATTTCGGAGATATTCCTTGTTATGTGTGTGAGTTTCGGAAAACAGAACTTTCGTGAAAAGTATCATCGTTGTTCATTTTTTTATATGTTAAGTGTGCAAAGGCAACAGAATCTCAAAGCTATAAAACATTTGGCTATCGCACAAAGCCTAGTGTATTCCAATATTCCCCTTGTACCTACAAGGAAATAAGCAATAAGATAATTTGTACAAATGTTTATCTTAACTAACATGAAGAAGATATAGTAATAAGAGTTTGTAAGAATGGTTAGTACAAGAGTAGAGAAAGTCATGTGAGTGCAACACATCAGATATCTGTATTAACATGAAGAAGATATAGTAATAAGAGTTTGTAAGAATGGTTAGTACAGGAGTAGAGAAAGTCATGTGAGTGTAACACATCAGATATCTGTATTAACACGAAGATATAGGAATAAGAGTTTGTAAGAATGGTTAGTACAAGAGTAGAGAAAGTCATGTGAGTGTAACACATCAGATATCTGTATTAACACGAAGATATAGGAATAAGAGTTTGTAAGAATGGTTAGTACAAGAGTAGAGAAAGTCATGTGAGTGCAACACATCAGATATCTGTATTAACATGAAGAAGATATAGTAATAAGAGTTTGTAAGAATGGTTAGTACAAGAGTAGAGAAAGTCATGTGAGTGTAACACATCAGATATCTGTATTAACACGAAGATATAGGAATAAGAGTTTGTAAGAATGGTTAGTACAAGAGTAGAGAAAGTCATGTGAGTGTAACACATCAGATATCTGTATTAACACGAAGATATAGGAATAAGAGTTTGTAAGAATGGTTAGTACAAGAGTAGAGAAAGTCATGTGAGTGCAACACATCAGATATCTGTATTAACACGAAGAAGATATAGTAATAAGAGTTTGTAAGAATGGTTAGTACAAGAGTAGAGAAAGTCATGTGAGTGTAACACATCAGATATCTGTATTAACATGAAGAAGATATAGTAATAAGAGTTTGTAAGAATGGTTAGTACAAGAGTAGAGAAAGTCATGTGAGTGCAACACATCAGATATCTGTATTAACATGAAGAAGATATAGTAATAAGAGTTTATAAGAATGGTTAGTACACAAGTAGAGAAAGTCATGTGAATGTAACACATCAGATATCTGTATTAACATGAAGAAGATATAGTAATAAGAGTTTGTAAGAATGGTTAGTACACAAGTAGAGAAAGTCATGTGAATGTAACACATCAGATATCTGTATTAACATGAAGAAGATATAGTAATAAGAGTTTGTAAGAATGGTTAGTACACAAGTAGAGAAAGTCATGTGAATGTAACACATCAGATATCTGTATTAACATGAAGAAGATATAGTAATAAGAGTTTGTAAGAATGGTTAGTACAAGAGTAGAGAAAGTCATGTGAGTGCAACACATCAGATTTTTTACAATACAATTTATAATTTTGTTAATATAAATTAGGTTTTATTTTAAACTTGTTATATTTTGAAATATAATGAACTAGTTGACTTTATATCGATATAGAACAAACTCTTCATACTTAAAAATTATTTTCAACTTTTAGTTCGGTTTGTTATAAAAGCGTGTTTTTTTAAGTATAATTTATTTCCTCTTGTATTACTGACACAATCACTTACTTCACTTAGCGACATATTGCAAGTTTGTACAAATTATAGAAGTGCACGTTATCTACCTGTTGTGTCGGCTGCTGAGAGTAATTGGGGTGTATTAGGAGAAAGGGGGAAGCATAACGGTACACAAAGGTTATTCACACCTTTGTAAACAGCTGAAGGTCTGCTTCAATACACGGAAAATATAACTACGTATAAATAAGGAATGGCTGAATCTAAAATTAAACTCTTTTTGGTATTTGCCTGCACAACCATTCTGTTTATACGTGACGTAAGTTTTAACCCTTCGTTACTGCAACGTGTTTACTGGCCTGGGGAACAGGGGTCACCCATTTTATAGTGTTGCATTAAACATCACTTTTCAACATTTTGTTAATAAAGATGGTTATGTGGATTACAGTCAACCATATTTTACTTATATACAAAAACAAAACGTGTGGAAAACACATAAAAATCTGATGTGTTGCACTCACATGACTTTCTCTACTCTTGTACTAACCATTCTTACAAACTTTTATTCCTATATCTCCATGTTAGTTAAGATAAACATTCGTATACATTATCTTATTGCTTATTTCCTTGTAGGTGCAAGGGGAATATTAGAATACAGTAGGCTTTGTGCGTTCTGTTGTCTTTGCACACTTAACATATAAAAAAATGAACAACGATGATCCATTTCACGAAACTTCTAAGTTTTCCGAAACTCACACACATAACAAGGAATATCTCCGAAATGGTTCACCTACAAGAAAATTTATTGCGACATAAATTGTGTATTTTAGCAAGATCTACATTTTTTGTATAGTATGATTTGGTCTATCTCTAACGGCTTACCAGTCATGCAAAAGTCGTCCAGAGTAAATACGACTACAGGGGCTATAGCCAGAAAATTCAAGATATACATTTCATTTGTCATCAAAATATCTCAAAGATATGACATTTTAATCAAAATCGTTAGAGCCATTTTCAAGAAAATCAAAATTTTCGAAAAATTTTCCATGTAAAGGGTAGTTTAGGGTGGGGCTATTTTCTTCAAAATCTTCGTGTCACATCCTTGAAAGACATTAAACTTAAATAGCAACTTTGGTTTTTAACCGAGTTTTCGTTTTTGAGTTATGCTGTCCACAGACTGACACACAGACACACAGACTGACACACAGACACACACACGGACCTTTTTCTAAAAATGCTTTTTTTGGATTCAGGGGCCCTCAAAACATATTTCCGGTGAAATCTCGACATCGAATTTTTGGGTGGAATACAATACTTCCGCTACTTACCAGTAGAGAAAGTAATGAAAACAGATACTTATAATAGTGCATGCATATTTAAGTGCATCTCACACGTTGTGTTTGAAACTGAGTGTAGAAAATGTTCACATTAACAACACTTCCTTTAGAAATATACCTGGGCTTGCCCTGCCAGGTATCGTCTATTGTTATATTCCACTCCCAGTTGTACCTCATTTGTTCTGGAATGTTTCAGATACAATAGTCATTAAGAGGCAATTCACGCACACATCCTATTTCCTCCGGGTCTGGTGTTCCTTTCAGGCCCTCTCTCTCTCTGTCTCTCTCTCTCTCTCTCTCTCTCTCTCTCTCTCTCTCTCTCTGGGCATCCACGTCATCCAGTATATCAATATCTATTCAATTAAAGCAATTTTCAGGGTGCATGTAGACATATTCCCTAGCGACATCTAAAATGTCATAACTGTACCATTTTCTATAAATTTGCTTAGTCGTTCTTTATCCTCACGATCCTGGTCAGGACATTGGGACAAAGTCCTGAAGGCATTGTACGAAAATTCCCATCGGTCCTTATCAAGTATGCAAATTTTCAAGGTAATCAGACAACTGTAAGTTGGTGAAAATTACAATGAAATATTCTGTTACATTGATAAATGTAGCTAAGTAATTTTTTTATCCTGATGATCCTGGTCAGGATATTAGGACAAGGTCATGCAATTATTATTGTATTGACATCGGTTCTTATCACGTGTACAAACTTTCAAGTCAATCAGACGACTCTAAGATGGTGAAAATTACGTCGAAAGACTCCTTTGCATTTATAAATTTAGCTTAGTCACTCTTTATCCTCAAGATCCTGGCCAGGACATTGGGACAAAGTCCTGAAGGCATTGTACGAAAGTTCTCATCGCTCCTTATCACGTGTACAAACTTTCAAGTCAATCAGACGACTCTAAGATGGTGAAAATTACGTCGGAAGATTCCTTTGCATTTATAAATTTAGCTTAATCATTCTTTATCCTCACGATCCTGGTCAGGACATTAGGACAAAGTCATGATATTGTTACATTGTCATCAGTCCTCGACATGTGTGCAAATATTGAAGTCAATCAGACGTCTCAAGTTGGTGAAAATTACATTACATTGTTAAATTTAGTCAAGTCACTTTTTCATCCTGATGATCCTGGTCAGGACATTAGGACAAAGTCATGATATTGTTACATTGTCATCAGTCCTCGACATGTGTGCAAATTTTCAAGTCAATCAGACGTCTGAAGTTGGTGAAAATTACATTACATTGTTAAATTTAGCCAAGTCACTTTTTCATCCTGATGATCCTGGTCAGGACATTAGGACAAAGTCATGATATGGTTACCTTGTTATCGGTCCTTGACACGTGTGCACATTTTCAAATTAATCACACGACTCAAGTAGCTGAAAACTACATTACTTTGATAAATTTAGCTAATTTGCATTTTATCTTGATGATCCTGGTCAGGTTCTTAGGAAAAGGTTATAATAGTATTGTATTGTCATTGGTCCTGGACATGTGTGCACATTCAATCAGACGAACCTAAGTTGGTGAAAATTACGTCGAAATATTTCATTACACTGATAAATTTAGCTAATTAATTTTGTTTTTTCCTGATGACCCTAGTAAGGACCTTAGGATAAAGTTATGATATTATTATATTACCATTGGTCCTTGACATGTGTGCAAATTTTTAAGTCAATAAGACGACGTTAAGTTGGTCATAAAAATATCTCAAAGATATGACATTTTAATCAAAATCGTTAGAGCTGTTTTCAAGAAAATCAAAATTTTCCAAACATTTTCCATGTAAAGGGTAGTTTAGGGTGGAGGAATGTTCTTCAAAATCTTCATGCCCCATCCTTGAAAGACGTTAACCTTAAATATCAACTTTGGTTTTTAACCTACTTTTCGTTTTTGTGTTATGCCTTCCACAAGCTGACACACACACACACACACACACACACACACACACACACACACGCACACACACACACACACACACACACACACACACACACACACAGTACTTCCTCTACTTTACTATACGTGGTAGAGAAAGTGAAAATATACAAGAAAGTTTCGTAGAACGTGCAACATTTGTATTTAGGAGCCGTGCTCCAATAATGTTATGTTCTGTGGAGAGAATATTTTCTTCATACAAGAATATGGCATAGTTCGCCAACGGAAAGAAAATCCCTGACAGGAATTTGCTGCCCTTATCTGTTTGGAAACAGTGCGACAAGGACAGTGAATGTGTGTGTGACAGAGAAAGTATACTACACAAGGAGCAAAGCTATTATGACACTGTCCTAGTGTCATAAAAGGGTGGGTCGGTCGGACCCGTGTCTAATCGGCCATTCCCCCTTCCCCACCTCACACCCCGGGGACCTTCATTGCTGTGGTAAACTGTCTTCATAATAGAACATCGTTCATGCCAGGAAATTTGGGCAAATAACTGCAACCCAAGGGAAAAAGAAACAAGAGAGAGTGTGAGAGAGAAGAGAAACAGTTGAAAGTAGTCTACTTATGTACATATGCTTCCTTTGAGTAGTTTTGATGGATAAACTCTCGTAAAATATGCACCTTTAAATAAATCATGCTAAAATAAGGAAATACTTGACGCACTTAACAATTATGTCGACATGTTTTAATCATTACTGCGTTGTAACAGATACATAAAATATATTCTTTGTGTTTTATGTTTATCGATAAAGTGGTTGCGTTATTTTTAAACTATTTTGTATCTTAACAACGGTATCAGTATCAGTGCTACCAGTGTGCCGGAATTTCGTCCCGCAGGAGTTCTTTTACATGCCAGACATGGAGCTGTCGCTTTTAAGCACACTTAAAAACCATCGGTCTGTGCCGGGCCGAGTTTGAACCTGTGACCTTGAGATCAGTAGGTCAGCGCCTAACCAACTGAGCCATCTAAGGTTATAAACAAATGTTGCTAAAATTAGAAGGAAATAGCAAAATCATTGTTGTTAGCATTTATTTAAGGAACCTATTGTTCACTATAAAACTCTAAATTAAGATGTGTGTGAGTGTGTGTTTGTGTGTGTGTGTGTGAGTGTGTGTTTGTGTGTGTGTTTGTGTGTGTGTTTGTGTGTGTGTGAGTGTGTGTTTGTGTGTGTGTGAGTGTGTGTTTGTGTGTGTGAGTGTGTGTGAGTGTGTGTTTGTGTGTGTGAGTGTGTGTGAGTGTGTGTTTGTGTGTATGTGAGTGTGTGTTTGTGTGTGTGAGTGTGTCTGAGTGTGTGTTTGTGTGTGTGTGAGTGTGTGTTTGTGTGTGTGTGAGTGTGTGTTTGTGTGTGTGTGAGTGTGTGTGAGAGTGTGTGTTTGCGTGTGTTTGTGTGTGTGCGTGTGAATGTGCGTTTGTGTGTGTTTATGTGTTTGTGTGTGTGAGTGTGTGTTTGTGTGTGTTTGTGTGTGTGTGAGTGTGAGTGTGTGTGTGTGTGTCTGTGTGTGTGAGTGTGTGTGCGTGTTTGTGTGTGTCTGTGTGTGTATGTGTGTGTCTGTGTGTGTGAGTGTGAGTGTGTGTATGTGTGTGTCTGTGTGTGTGAGTGTGAGTGTGTGTATGTGTGTGTCTGTGTGTGTGTGTGTTTGTGTGTGTCTGTGTGTGAGTGTGTGTGTGTGTTTGTGTGTGTCTGTGTGTGTGAGTGTGAGTGTGTGTATGTGTGTGTCTGTGTGTGTGTGAGTGTGTGTGTGTGTTTGTGTGTGTGTGTATGTGTGTGTATCAAACATCGTATTTAAATCGAGCCAAGATTTCCGTGGATACTAAAGCCTCATCACAAGCTGTGATGGAAAGTTAAAATGTTAGAAAATACGTTTCGTGTGTATATTTTCTTGTAATGGCTCTAACTAACAAGTTTGTTCAATATACCTACATATTACGAAGACCAACAAAACAACACTACATATGCTGAATTCTGTGGATTCCCTTTCAGTCTTAGTGAACTTTAGACCCATTACTACTAAAGAAAAAGAAACAAAATCTTATGTGTTACATTCACGTAACTTTCTCTGCCCGTTATCATTTATTTTTATATAGCTACTGCAGCTATTCTTACGAAGCTGTCGATATGTCACTGGATATACATGTTTTGAGGTCCCACAATCCCCCAAAAGTATTTCTCTACCACGTGCTATCTCTATGTCTATGTATAGACCACCGCAAATTTTATCAGAATCAGGAGACGAAAACAAATGACGATCTTTAAAATGGAACACATTTTCCCTTCATATTCTGATATGGTTTTCCCTTATAATTAGGGATAGGAATTATATGAAAATGCACTTTTTTTCTGTGTTGCCAGAAAGTACGCTCAGTTGGCATGTGAGTGAATTACTAAATTTCTAACAATTTAAATAAAATTTTAATGTGTATATAATGTCATATTTTGTACATTTTGTTAAAGTGCATTATATTTCTGTATTTTTCAAATTATGCTGCATATTTGCTTGTTTTGTATAGAAAATTTAAAATGTTTACTTATTTCTTGTGCATTTGCTGCACATGCAAATACGAATCGGCCTTGAAACTTGACAACACTGATAGAAACTTGCGACTCAACCCCACAACGCATTTAGCTACCCCATATCGCAAAATCCCCGCCTTATCTTGTTTATTTCATCATTCTAAAGGTGCCTGTTAAGGGGTTCTCGGAATTATGTTCAACTGTTGTTTATAAACACAATACAATATTAATTTAGTTTTAACTTAATTATTTAATTTCACTTCATTTATAATAAATTGCATCGTATTAGAGGAGTGAATATCGAAATATTCAAGTGTTACTTTATAGTTTGTTTTAGAAATTCACTTCCTAAGTTACACAGCAGGTTCACAAATCACAATAATTCCTCGTTTCATCATTTGTGAGTTGAGACTTGGAGGGCAGTGGAGTGGAGCTTGTATGAAGCTTTTTGTTTTCATAGAATCATGCCGAAAGTAAACATGAGTGACAAAGGCAGGTTACAGGATATCAACGCGAGTTTCAGACAGATTTGATAACTACAGATGGTAGAATTTTGTATTGTGGAGTGTGAGGCGATACTTTTAGAAGAAGCCTCCTAAAATAGTTAAAATTTGTGTTTATAGTGGTGGCAGAAAAAGCCCCCTAAAATTGTGAATCATTGTCCTAGTGGGCAATGATAGAGATCTTCAATTGTTTTAGTTTGTTCATGTATTATTGGGATTGGCGTCATGTGGAAATCGCAAAGTCCGCGAATAATTTTAAAAGTTATCGACATATAGTGTTTATTGGAAGAACATTGTGTTTTAAAAGTTAACAGGAGTAAAAATGCAGAGAACTAATATATAATTAGTAAGGCTGCATCAAAAGATAGAAGAAGATTACGAACTCGCAAAATTACGTAGTCCGTGTTCGGGTTGTGTGAACCCCGCAGGGCTTGTGAAAAGGACGCCAATCCAGAATATTTTGTATTATTGTTTGTGACGTGAAGGAACAATAAATAAGTATACTGTGACTTTTGGTGTGACGTGTGAAGTAAAGAAGACAGATGTAGTCGAGATAAAGAAACACTTTTATTTCCGTAAACAGTAACTTGTACACTCGTTGCAACAGCAAGAAAGTCTTTTCCGATTCTCCAACAGCACGACTCCGAATTCGAAACACAAAGAACTAACTCTTCTCCGTCGGCACAACGCTTCACATCGTCTGTCCGTCTCCGTCGGCACGACTACTCAACCTTCACATACGTCTGACTCACTCTTCTCACACTTTACCGCTATTTATATCTCCCAGGCACTGTTCTGGAAAGTTCAGTTATTGCGCTGGAGTACAAAGTAGAAGATTCCAGTAGCCTCTATCCTTTTCTCTCTTTCGGCAAGCGCCCCAACAATGCGGCCATTCTCTGTCTCTTTCCTTCGGCTCCTTTGCGGTATTGCCGACAATAATGCGATGGGTGACACTGCTGCTGTCGGCAATTAGATGCGGCGGGCGCGGTGACAATACTAAAAATATAAAAAGGAAGTTTAATCATCCTTGCAAGACGTAGACCCGTACCACGCCCTGAGGTACATCGAGAACTTCGATGAAAAGCTTCAAGAGTCTCATCGCTTCATTCACCGGTAAATTCTTCTGATCTTATTTGTTCCCGTCAACTTCCCCACTTTCGCAAATCTTTGAAGAAGAAGGAAACCCGAATAATCGTACCAAGTGTGTGAGAAAACGGTTCGTTGTGAAATGCGTTCTAGTACTTCAACATTTGAATACTAATAAACACAAAGATAATATCAAACTTAAACCTACAAATGGTGTCTTTGTTCAGAAACTGTTAAGTGAATTTTTGGCAGTTCTCCTTTGATTTGTGTGAAGCATTTTTAGCGGCAGACATTCCGTTGTGGAAACTCACCAATTCCACACTCAGACATTTCATTTAGCAGTGTAAAGTGGCAGACCAATGTACTCTTCGCAAAAATTATTGAAGAGGTGTTACAATCTCACAATTAAAACTATCAGAGAACAGATTGGAGATAATTTTGTGTGTGTGTCAGTCGACGAAACGCAAGACAGTGAAGGTCGGTTAATTGTTGGGTCTCTCCATAAAAACGAACCAACCACCCCATTTCTCCTTGTGATAGAACAACTTGATGTTACAGATAGCTCTTCCATATCCAAATTTGTTATTGATTCGTTGAACTTGGTATAGCCTGATGGTATTCAGTACGAGCGTGTATTTCTCTTTGTAACTGATGCTGCGAGTTACATGATAAAAGCTGGCACTGCTCTGAAAGTTATATTTTCAAATATGATACATTCGTCTTGTCTTGTACATGGTTTACATCGGGTTGCAGAAACAATTCGTGCAAATTTCTCAATTGTAGATAAGCTGGTACCTTCTGTAAAGAAAGTATTTGTTAAAGCACCATATAGAAAACAAATTTTTAAAGCAACTGCAACCGAACGTCCCACTTCCACCAGAACCTATCATAAAGCATTGGGGAACATCGCTATGTGCATTTCTCTATTACACTGAACATTTGGAAACAACCAGGAATGTAGTGAATGCATTTGATCACAAAAATTCTGAACCAATTAAAATTGTCCAAGATATATAATTAAAGAAGCCAGAAGTAGATAGTAACCTTTCCTAACCTTTCTTCCATCTGCCATAGCTTACTTGGAAATCAACAACAGTACGTTGTCCCAGTCGTTACGTGCATTCAAAACCACAATCTCTAAATTGAATTCCGTACCTGGAACCATTGCCAATGTAGTGAAGTTGTTTCAAAAAACCAGGATGTGTGACATTGAAGAAATCTTAACAGGGAAACGTCCCCAACAGTCTAGTGAAAAATCACTCAGTGTTTATCAGATAGCAGTTTCTGTGTGTGCACCTCATCATTCTGTGTTGAGGTGGAGAGAATTTTTCTCGCTATAAGGAGCAACAGGAGGCGGCTAACTATGGAAAATGTGAAACATTTGCTGATCACAAACTACAACAAAAGGAAGCTGAGACAGAGGAGAACTTAATGTGAGTGCACATACTACTTTTATTTTTCCTTATTGTACAAGGAAAATACGTATATGCTAACCCTTTAACAGAAATGATAAATTTTGCCAAGTTAAATCATTCGTTTGCTCTTGCAATGTTTTAATTTTAGATTTCTTAAAAATTGGCTTAAACATTTATTTTTTGTCTTAATAATGATGTTTGAATATTTTATATGTGCATATTTTGGAAGTTTTCACTGCATAAATACATGCATATTAAAGTGATTATAAGAGCATATAATAACTGCCCCTACATCGCAGATACACAAGAGCTATAGTCTTGTTTCTGTACAGGGTGTTCTATATTAGTTTACAGACACCGTTCCTTTACTCTGATCAATGCTGCAGTTGTTAAACACAGAAGCCAAACATGCAAGAGCTTTAGGTTATGCTAAGTTTTTGGTTATTTAAGGGCACAAGATGCCCTTGTCGAATTTGTTAATAACATTTCTATGAGCCAAAGGAAGTTTAAATTAACTACACATAGTTATTCAGTGAGCTGTAAAACAGGCCGATGATTCAAGCAAATGTCAAAATGCCCACAGCGTGAATACAAGAATACAAAATCCAAGGAAACACGTATAGTGCCTCCAATAATCTCGAAACTAGACCATCATTCATTGACTGGAGCAGAGTTCTTTGCTATCCCGCTTCCATCCAGCAGGAATCGATTAATATATAATTTTAGCCAAATAGTAATAGTAATAGTAATAATAATAATAATAATAATAATAATAATAATAATAATAATAATAATAATAATAATAATAATAATAATAATAATAATGAGAATGAGAATGAGAATGAGAATGAGAATGATAATGATAATGATAATGATAATGATAATGATAATGATAATAATGAGAATGAGAATGAAAATGAGAATGATAATGATAATGATAATGATAATGATAATGATAATGATAATGATAATAATGAGAATGAGAATGAAAATGAGAATAATAATAATAATAATAATAATAATAATAATAATAATAATAATAATAATAATAATAATAATAATAATAATAATAATAATAATAATAATAATAATAATAATAATAATAATAATAATAATAATAATAATAATAATAATAATAATAATAATAATAATAATAATAATAATAATAATAATAATAATAATAATAATACTAATAATAATAATAATAATAATAATAATAATAATAATAATAATAATAATAATAATAATAATAATAATAATAATAATAATAATAATAATAATAATAATAATAATAATAATAAACAATTATAATGTTGCACACTCCATAATAAATAAACATTAATTTTGTTCCTGCATTTTGAATTTAACTGCTCAATCCAGCGCTGTGACTCAGCTCTGTACAGAATGAAGTGAATGTCACATTTTGAAGGGCGATCAGAAAGAACTGCAGTAGCAAATTACATACATTTTGAAGTTTTCAAAACGGAACGATCTTTTGTTTACACACAACATTGTAGTGGGAAAAAGACTTAATATTACAGACACAAATCAGGAGATCGTCTTTGGGATGACTGCAAGCACACGTGCGAAACTGGGATAGAAATATAAAAATATGACAAAAATACGAAAATTTAAGGGAGCATATGAGTATAATATGAAACATCTGGTACATGGCACTCACATGACTTTCTCTACTCTTGTACTAACCATTTTACAAACTCTTATTCCTATATCTTCTTCGTGTTAGTTAAGATAAACATTTGTACAAATTATCTTATTGCTTATTTCTTTGTAGGTACAAGGGAAATATGGGAATACAGTGGCCTTTGAGCGACAGTGAAATCTTATAAAGCTTTCAAATTTCGTTCTCTTTGCACGGTTAACAAATAAAAAATGAATAACGATGTTATGTTTGACAGAAGTGCAAGTTCTCCAAAACTCACAGAAATAACAAGGCATATCTCCGAAATGGTTCACTCTACAAAATAAAAATTAAAAAAAAAAAAAAAAGAAAGAAAAAAAAAAAAAAGAAATCCAACATAAATTGTGTATTTTAGCAAGATCTACATTTTTTGTGCAGTAAGATTTGGTCTATCTCTTACAGTTTGGCAGTTATGCAAAAGTCATCCAGAGTAAATACTACAGGGACCATAGCCAGAATGTTCAAGATATACATTTCATTTGTCATAAAAATATTTCAAACATATGGCATTTTAATCAAAATCGTTAGAGCGATTTTCAAGAAAATCAAAATTTTCCATGTAAAGAGTAGTTTAGGGTCAACTAATTTACTTCAAAATCTTCGTGTCGCATCCTCGAAAGACATTAAACCTAAAGACCAACTTTGATTTTTAACCGACTTTTCGTTTTGAGCTATGCAATCCATAGACTGACTGACACACACACACACAAACACACACTGACACACAAATACACACTGACACACACATACACGCACAAACACACACATACAAACACTCACACACAAACACACACTGTTACACACATACACGAACACATACAAACACACACTGACACACACGCACACAAACACAGAGACAAACACACTCCGACACACACGCACATAAACACACAGACAAACACACACTGACACACACACAAACACACATACAAACACACACTGACACACACACCCACACGCACACAAACACACACTGACACACACAAACACACACTGACACGCACACAAACACACATACAAACACACACTGACACACACCCGCCCACATACACACTGACACACACACACTGACACACACACAAACACACACTGGCATACACACACACACTGACAGACACACCCACACACACACTGACATACACACCCACACATACACTGACACACACACAAACACACACTGACACACACACCCAAACACACACTGACACACACACAAACACACACTGACACACACAAACACACACAAACACGCACTGACACACACACAAACACACTGACACACACAAACACACACAAACACACACACACTGACACACACAAACGTACATTGACACACACAAACACACATACAAACACACACTGACACACACACAAACACACATACAAACACACACTGACACACACACAAACACACACTGACACACACAAACGTACATTGACACACACACAAACACACACAAACACACACCCAAACACACACTGACACACACACAAACACACACTGACACACACAAACACGCACTGACACACACAAACACACTGACACACACAAACACACACACACTGACACACACAAACGTACATTGACACACACAAACACACATACAAACACACACTGACACACACACAAACACACATACAAACACACACTGACACACACACAAACACACACTGACACACACAAACGTACATTGACACACACACACAAACACACACAAACACACACTGACACACACACAAACACACACTGACACACACAAACACACACTGACACACACAAACACACATACAAACACACACTGACACACACACACACACAAACACATACAAACACACACTGGCACACACACACTGACACACACAAACACATTGACACACACAAACGTACATTGACACACACACAAACACACACACAAACACACACTGACACACAAACACACACTGACACACACAAACACGCACTGACACACACACATACATTGACACACACACATACAAACACACACTGACACACAAACACACACTGACACACACAAACACGCACTGACACACACACATACATTGACACACACACATACAAACACTGACACACACACAAACACACACTGACACACACAAACACACAGACACACACACAAACACGCACTGACACACACACAAACACACATACAAACACACACTGACACACACACACAAACACGCACTGACACATACACAAACACACACTGACACACACAAACACGCACTGACACACACACAAACGCACACTGGCACACACACACACACACGAACACACACTGACACACACAAACACACACTGACACACACACAAACACACACTGACACACACAAACACGCACTGACACACACAAACACACACTGACACACACAAACACACATACAAACACACACTGACACACACACAAACACGCACTGACACACACACAAACACACAAACACACACTGACACACACAAACACACAAACACACACTGACACACACAAACACACACTGATACACACAAACACACATACAAACACGCACTGACACACACAAACACACGTACAAACACACACTGACACACACACAAACACACATACAAACACGCACTGACACACACAAACACACGTACAAACACACACTGACACACACAAACACACACTGACACACACAAACACACACTGACACACACAAACACACACTGACACACACACAAACACACACTGACACACATACAAACACACACTGACACACACACACTGACACACACACACAAACACACACTGATACACACACAAACACACACTGACACACACAAACACACACTGACACACATACAAACACACACTGACACACACAAACACACACTGACACACACACAAACACACACTGACACACGTACAAACACACACTGACACACACACAAACACACACTGACACACACAAACACATACTGACACACAAACACGCACTGACACACACACACAAACACGCACTGACACACACACAAACACACACTGACACACACACACAAACACACACTGACACACACACACACACAAACACGCACTGACACACACAAACACACAGACACACACAAACACACACTGACACACACACACAAACACGCACTGACACACACACAAACACGCACTGACACACACAAACACTCTCTGACACACACACAAGCACACACTGACACACACAGAAACACACACTGACACACACAAAAACACACTGACACATACATACACGCACACACAAACACACACACAAACACGTACTGACACACAGAAACACACATGCAATCACACACTGACACACACACAAACACACACTGACACACACACAAACACACTGACACACACAAACACACATACAAACACACTGACACACACAAACACACATACAAACACACTGACACACACATACACGGACACACACAAACACACACTGACACACACGCACACAAACACACAGACAAACACACACACAAACACACTAAAAAACACACACTGACACACACACTGACACACACACACACAAACACACACTGACACGCACACAAACACACACTGACACGCACACAAACACACATACAAACACACACTGACACACACAAACACACACTGACACACACACAAGCACACATACAAGCACACACTGACACACACACAGGCACACATACAAGCACACATTGACACAGACAAATACACACACAAACACACACACACACAAACACACACTGACACACACACAAACACTGACACACACACACACACACACACACACACACACA
This sequence comes from Tenodera sinensis, assembly GCA_030765045.1. Classification (NCBI taxonomy): domain Eukaryota; kingdom Metazoa; phylum Arthropoda; class Insecta; order Mantodea; family Mantidae; genus Tenodera; species Tenodera sinensis. The sequence continues at coordinate 370,275,219 of CM060964.1, read as the reverse complement.
CACACACACACGGACCTTTTTCTGTAATTGCCTCAAAACGTTTATTTCCGGTGAAATCTGGTCATCGAATTTTTGGATGAAATACAATACTATACCAACTATACGAGCTGTGAGAATTACATAAAGTAAACGATAAAGTAAGCAAAATAGTTTCTTGGACAGAGGATAATTCAAATCTGTGTCCGAAATACTTTTCGTTATTTGTGTTCATTCGGGAAACATGTTTTACCCACTGCATGCGTATTGAAAATTGTACGTACCAGGTTGAATATGTCTGGTCTAGAAAACACATTGGGCCTCCGAAGAGGGTTACAAACTTGTGATTTTGGAGCTCTGATGGATTTCCAACAATACAGAAAATAATTTGCCTTCTCAGAACTAAGATATCTTACATTGGTTTTCCAATTATTCATCTGCTTACAGAATTTTGGGAGGATGAGGGTTTAGGTACAGAAAGACGGGTAATCCATAAACTATAATTATAAACTATCGATTTAAGAAAATATGTAGGTACATAATGTGTGAGTGCATATCAAATTTTAAATTTAACTGCAAAATGACTGAAGAAAGAGAAAGGTATGTTGAGAAGAGACACAGGGCTCTTAGGAGAAGCTTCTGTTCATTTTGTCCATCAGTGTTGGACTGAAGAGGCACGCTTCTGCACACAAATCTTTTTTCTACCCCTGCCCCTAACTGGCGTGGTGGGGGAGACATTCCCAGAGACAAGCACAACAACAGTGTGGAAGTGAGAAGGAGAGAAGGAGAGTGGGGGCAATGCATCTCATTCGCTGTAGGAAAGGACTCTTCCCATTTGAAAAACAGAAGACATTCAAAAGAAAAGATATACGCGTCATTGTCGTGCATTTCTATTGGCGAGCGATCTCTATTGCCCAGCGACAACATCCCTTCCAAGTGGAAGCCTACGGACCAGCACCAACTGAGCCAGCCAGGGCAAGTGGACTGGCAGTTCAGTGTGGAAAGTTTCTTCGAGGGAAGCGAGTCGAGCATTGGGACAAGTTGGAGAACTGCACAACTCTACATCTACTTGCTGATATTGGTAAGTAATATATAACAATTTAACCAAATAGGCGATAAAGGCACTACTTAATCTAATCTAGGATACCGATCTTGCAAATTTGAAGCGACTAGGAGACCCTGGCACTGAAATTTGAATGTTGTATATTTTTCTATGTATGAAATCAATACTTTGCACACTTAAGGTCTTTGTTATAAACTACAACACGAAGTTCCAGCACAATGTTCTATAGTTTTGAGGGAACATTTTTTTCACATTTTTGGTGTGTATTTAATTCTTACTTTCTCTACTGGTAAGTAGGGGAAGTATTGTATTCCACCCAAAAATTCGATGTCGAGATTTCACCGGAAATATATGTCCGTGGACAGCATAACTCAAAAACGAAAAGTCGGTTAAAAACCAAAGTTGGTATTTAAGTTTAATGTCTTAAGGATGCGACACAAAGATCTTGAAGAAAATAGCCCCACCCTAAACTACCCTTTACATGGAAAATTTTGATTTTCTTGAAAATGGTTCTAACGATTTTGATTAAAATGTCATATGTTTGAGATATTTTGATGACAAATGAAACCCATATCTTGAATTTTCTGGCTATAGCCCCTGTAGTCGTATTTACTTCGGACGACTTTTGCATAACTGGTAAACCGTTAGAGATAGACCAAATCATACTATACAAAAAATGTAGATCTTGCTAAAATATACAATTTATGTCTCAATTAATTTTCTTGTAGGGTGAACCATTTCGGAGATATTCCTTGTTATGTGTGCGAGTTTCGTAAAACTTAAAAACTTTCGTGAAACGGAATATCGTTGTTCATTTTCTTTATGTTAAGTGTGCAAAGAGAACGGAATCTCAAAGCTTTAAAAGATTTGGCTATCGCACAAAGCCTACTGTATTCCCAAATTCCCCTTGTACCTACAAGGAAATAAGCAATAAGATAATTTGTAGAAATGTTTATTTTAACTAAAATGGAGATATAGCAACAAGAGTTTGTTACAACGGTTAGTACAAGAGTAGAGAAAGTCATGTGAGTGCAACACATCAGATTTTTTTAAAGTTTACTAAACAAATTTTCATATGTTGAACCCAAAAGCATAGCACAAAATTTAATGCGCATGGATCAGTTAGTGTATTAAAGATGTATAGTGGAGAAAAACTAATTTTTCTGCACACATGCGTCACATTACGTGTTTGTCACACCTTCCCTCTTTTGTCTTGTAGTCTCTCCTCAGATTCATAGCTTTTCTTTAACCACCCCTTTCCGCTGAATTTGGCGTGGAGCCAGCTCTTTATGGCCTTTAAAAGTGAAGCAATCTAAAAAATTTCCGTGCCAACTGATCATTGCAGGTGTGGGGAATATTTGTATGCATAAACCTAAAAATTGTCAATTTCATAATTTTTCGGTCATATTTCTGTCCCAGGGTCCGCCCCTTTGCTCCGTTATTTTACCACATATTACTGATTGTTAGACTAAACATACCACAAAGTTTCAAAACACCTTCATTACCTCCTGAGGAAAAACAAGATTTTCGTCACTCAAGTTTCTTGCGGTTTAGATTAAATTTTTTTTTATGTTTTTAATGTTGCTCATGTGTTAGTCCATGAGTGGGTTGGCTTAGTATTAAATACATTTCAAAAATTCTAAAAGCAAAATATATTTCTTGTACTTTTTTTAAAAAAAATTAGATGTAGAGCAAAATATAAGCATTACATGTTTAGTTTAGAACTCCTTGGCATAACTTTTATTTCTTGCTGTCTCAATGAACTAGTGGACATTTGGTTAAATTATAAACCACAAGGAGCATTTTGTGTTGTAGCATTTACTTTCTTTTGTTTAAATTGGTTAAATTTTAAACCACAATGAGCATTTTGTGTTGTAGCATTTACTTTATTTGGTTTAAATTGGTTAAATTTTAAACCACAATGAGCATTTTGTGTTGCAGCATTCACTTTATTTGGTTTAAATTGGTTAAGTTTTAAACAGCAGGGATAATTTTGTGTTGTAGCATTTACTTTATTTGGTTTAAATTGGTTAAGTTTTAAACAGCAGGGATAATTTTGTTTTGTAGCATTTACTTTATTTGGTTTAAATTGGTTAAGTTTTAAACAGCAGGGATAATTTTGTGTTGTAGCATTTACTTTATTTGGTTTAAATTGGTTAAGTTTTAAACAGCAGGGATAATTTTGTTTTGTAGCATTTACTTTATTTGGTTTAAATTGGTTAAGTTTTAAACAGCAGGGATAATTTTGTTTTGTAGCATTTACTTTATTTGGTTTAGATTGGTTATATTTTAAACAGGAGGGATACTTTTGTGTTGTAGCATTTACTTTATTTGGTTTAGATTGGTTATATTTTAAACAGCAGGGATACTTTTGTGTTGTAGCATTTACTTTATTTGGTTTAAGTTGGTTAAGTTTTAAACAGCAGGGAGAATTTTGTATTGTAGCATTTACTTCATTTGGTTTAAATTGGCTAAATTTTAAACCACAAAGAGAGTACCAGTTATACAAAAGTCGTCCAGAGTAAATACGACTACAGGAGCTATAGCCAGGAAATATAAGATATACATTTCATTGGTCATAAAAATATCTCAAACATATGACGATTTTAATCAAAATTGTTAGAGCCATTTTCAAGAAAATCAAATTTTTCCATGTAAAGGGTAGTTTAGGGTGGGGCAATTTTCTTCAAAATCTTCGTATCGCATCCTTGAAGGGCATTAAACGTAAATACTAACTTTGGTGTTTAACCTACTTTTCGTTTTTGAGCTATGCTGTCCACAGACTGACACACACACAAACACACACACCCACGCACAAACACACACACCCACGCACAAACACACACACCCACCCACAAACACAGACACCCACACACCCACGCACAAACACACACACCCACGCACAAACACACACACCCACCCACACACAGACACCCACACACAGACACCCACAAACACAGACACCCACACACCCACGCACAAACACACACCCACGCACAAACACACACCCACCCACACACAGACACCCACACACCCACGCACAAACACACACACACAAACACACACACCCACGCACAAACATACACCCACACACACACACCCACGCACAAACACACACCCACGCACAAACACACACACCCACGCACAAACATCCACACACACAAACACACACACCCACACACACACCCACACACACACCCACGCACAAACACACACACCCACACACACAAACACACACCCACGCACAAACACACACACCCACGCACAAACACACACACCCACCCACCCACACACACAGACACCCACGCACAAACACACACACAAACACACACCCACGCACAAACATACACCCACACACACACCCACGCACAAACACAAACACACACCCACGCACAAACACACACACCCACATAAACACAAACACCCACGCACAAACACACACCCACACACACAAACACACACACACACAAACATACACCCACGCACAAACACACACACCCACGCACAAAGACACACAAACACCCACACACACACACACACAAACACACACACTCACACACACCCACACACACACAAACACACAGACACACAAACACACCCACACACACAAACACACACCCACACACAGACACCCACACACACCCACACACACAGACATCCACACACACAGACACCCACACACACCCACGCACAAACACCCACACCCACACACACAAGCACACCCACCCACACACAAGCACACCCACCCACACACCCACACACAAACACACCCACCCACACACACAAACACACCCACACACACCCACACACAAACACACACACCCACACACAGACACCCACGCCCGCACACAAACACCCACACACACAAACACACACCCACCCACCCACCCACCCACACACACACAAACACCCACACCCACTCACACACACACCCACACACACAAACACACACACCCACACAAACACACACATACACACACCCATACACACAAACACACACACAAACACCCACACCCACCCACACAAACACCCACACAAACACCCACACCCACCCACACAAACACCCACACACACAAACACCCACACCCACGCACCCACACAAACACACACCCACACAAACACACACACTCCCACCCACACACACACACCCACACACACAGACACCCACACAAACACCCACACCCACACACACAAACACCCACAGACACACCCACACAAACACCCACACAAATACCCACACAAACACCCACACAAACACCCACACACACAAACACAAACACCCACACACACACCCAAACACACACAAACACACCCACGCACAAGCACACACACCCACACCCACCCTCACACATACACACCCACGCACATACACACGCATACACAAACACTCTCACACACACCCACAAACAACACACACCCACACACACCCACAAACACACACAAACACACACAAACACACACATAAACACACACACCCACACACAAGCACACCCACAAACACACACCTACACATAAAACACACCCAAACACACACACATAAAACACACACACCCACACACCACAGCCACACAGACACACATCCACACACACACACACACACACACACACACACACACACACACACAAAGAAACACACACACACGGACCTTTTTCTAAAAATCTCGTGAGTTACACTCACATGACTTTCCCTACTTTTGTACTAACCATTCTTACGAACTCTTATTCCTATATCTTCATGTTAGTTAAGATAAACATTTGCAAAATTATCTTATTGCTTATTTCCTTGTAGGTACAAGGGGAATATTAGAATACAGTAGGCCTTGTGCGATAGTCAAATCTTTTAAAGATTTCAGATTCCGTTCTCTTTGCATGCTTAACATATAAAAAAATGAACAACCATGTTCCATTTCACGAAAGTTTTGTTTTCCGAAACTCACACATATAACAAGGAATATCTCCGAAATGGTTCAACCTATCCTTGAAAGACATTAAACTTAAATACCAAATTTGGTTTTTAACCGACTTCTCGTTTTTGAGTTATACTGTCCACAGACTGACTGACGCAGAGACTGACAGACACACACACACACACGGACCTTTTTCTAAAAATGCTTTTTGTTTTTGGATTCAGGAGCCTCAAAACATATTTCCGGTGAAATTTCGACATCAAATTTCTGGGTGGAATACAATGCTTTCCCTACTTACCAGTATAGAAAGTAAAAAGATATAACTAATATCAAAGTTCCAAACGGACATTTTACTACCCATATTCCGAACTATAGCGGAACAGTTTTAGATCTTTAGCTAGATTTTTGTGGAAGAAGATAGATTTTGAATATGAGAAAGTAGCAAAACATTGTTTCCGGGAAAAATGAGTTGAAAGTTGAAATGGGAGTCTCGGGAATGCCCATTTAAATGGCAGAGGCAGAGGCACACCACTTTAAAATTCTGATGTGTTGCACTCACATGACTCTCTACTCTTGTACTAGCCATTCTTACAAACTCTTATTACTATATCTTCTTCATGTTAGTTGAGATAAACATATGTACAAATTATCTTATTGCTTATTTCCTTGTAGGTACAAGGGGAATGTTAGAATACAGTAGGCTTTGTGCGATAGCCAAATCTTTTAAAGCTTTGAGATTCCGTTCTCTTTGCACACTTAACATAAAGAAAATGAACAACGATATTCCGTTTCACGAAAGTTTTTAAGTTTTACGAAACTCGCACACATGACAAGGAATATCTCCGAAATGGTTCACCCTACAAGAAAATTAATTGAGACATAAATTGTATATTTTAGCAAGATCTACATTTTTTGTATAGTATGATTTGGTCTATCTCTAACGGTTTACCAGTTATGCAAAATTCGTCCAGAGTAAATACGACTACAGGGGCTATAGCCAGGAAATTCAAGATATACATTTCATTTGTCTTCAAAATATCTCAAACATATGACATTTTAATAAAAACCGTTAGCCATTTTCAAGAAAATAAAAATTTTCGAAAAATGTTCCATGTAAAGAGTAATTTAGTGTGGGGCTATTTTCTTCAAGATCTTTGTGTCTCATCGTTAAATTACAATAAACTTAAAGACCAAGTTTGGTTTTTAACCGACTTTTCGTTTTTGAGTTATACTGTCCACGGACTGACAGACTGACACACAGACACACACACGCACCTTTTTCTAAAAATGCTTCCTTTGGATTCAGGGGTCCTCAAAACATATATTTCCGGTGAAAGCTCGGCATCGAATTTTTGGGTGGAATACAATACTTCCCCTACTTACCAGTAGAGAAAGTAAAAATGAACAACGATGATCCTTTTCACGAAAGTTCTAATTTTTCCGAAACTCACACACATAACAAAGAATATCTCCGAAATGGTTCAGCCTACAAGAAAATTTATTTGTGCATAAATTGTGTATTTTAGCAAGATCTCATTTTTTGTATATTATGATTTGGTCTATCTCTAACGGTTTACCAGTTATGCAAAAGTTGTCCAGAGTAAATACGACTACAGGGGCTATAGCCAGAAAAATCAAGATATACATTTCATTTTTCATCAAAATATCTCAAACATATGACATTTTAATCAAAATCGTTAGAGCCAGTTTCAAGAAAATCAAAATTTTCAAAAAATTTTCCATGTAAAGGGTAGTTTAGGGTGGGGCTATTTTCTTCAAAATCTTCGTGTCGCATCCTTGAAAGACATTAAACTTAAATACCAACTTTGGTTTTTAACCGAGTTTTCGTTTTTGAGCTATGCTGTCCACAGACTGACACACACAGACACACACGGACCTTTTTCTAAAAATGCTTTTTTTTTTTTTTATTCAGGGGGCCTCAAAACATATATTTCCGGTGAAATCTGGACATGGAATTTTTGGGTGGAATACAATACTTCCCCTACTTACCAGTAGAGAAAGTAAAAATTGGGTTCTCATATTTTGTTGTAGCTTCCTGGTTGTTCTTTTACCATGCACTGCGACAAGTGCTGTGCCCACAATGTAGGAAAAAAACAGATGCGAATAAGCGAGCGCACTTGTACTGTAATGAACAGGGCCCGCATATTTCTCATATTTTTAGTTTCTCTACTGGTAAGTAGGGAAAGTATTGTATTCCACCCAAAATTTCTATGTCGACATTTCGCCGGAAATAAGTTTTGAGGCCCCCTGAATAAAAGAAAATCTGATGTGTTGCACTCACATGACTTTCTCAACTCTTGGACTAACCATTCTTATATTCTCATATTCCTGTATCTTCATGTTAGTTGAGATAAATATTTGGAGAAATTATCTTATTGCATATTTCCTTCTAGATGCAAGGGGAATCTGGAAATACAGCAGCCTTTGAGCGATAGTCAAATCTTCTAAAGCTTTCAAATTCCGTTCTTTTCGCAGGTTAACATATAAACAGATGAATACCGATGTTCCATTTGACAGAAGTATAAGTGGGCTAAAAGTTACACAAATTACAAGGAATGTCTCGAAAATAGTTCACTCTACAAAAAAATTTATTTGCACATTGTTTATTTTAGCAAGATGTACATTTTTTGCATAGTAAGACTTCAGAATAAACCACACTACATAGGCTATATCCAGAAAATTCAAAGTATACATTTCATTTGTCATCAAATTATCTCAAACATATGACATTTTAATAAAAATCGTTAGAACCATGTTCAAGAAAATCAAAATTTTCCATGTAAAGGGTAGTTTAGGGTGGGGATATTTTCTTCAAAATCTTCGTGTCGCATCCTTGAAAGACATTAAACTGTGAAATACTAACTTTGGTTTTTAACCTAGCTTTTGTTTTTGAGTTATGCTGTCCACACACAAGCACGCACGCACACACACGCACCCACACGCACACACCCCCACACGCACACACCCCCCACACGCACACACCCACACACGCACACACCACACAGCACACACCACACACGCACACAGCACACACCACACAGCACACACCACACAGCACACACCACACAGCACACACCCACACACCACACACGCACACACCACACACGCACACAGCACACAGCACACACCACACACACACCCACACACCCACACACGCACACACCACACACGCACACAGCACACAGCACACACCACACACCACACAGCACACACCACACACACACCCACACACCCACACACCCACGCACCACACACCACACAGCACACACCACACACCACACACGCACACAACACACACCACACAGCACACACAGCACACACCCACACACCCACACACCACACACCACACACCCACACACACCACACCCACACACCACACACCCACACACCCACACACCACACACACCACACACCCACACCCACACACCACACAGCACACACACCACACACACCCACCACACACCACACACACCACACACACCACACACACCACACACACCACACCACACACCACACACCACACACACCACACACCACACCCACACACCACACACCACACACACCACACACCACACACCACACACCACACACCACACCCACACACCACACACACGGGCCTTTTTCTAATCATGTTCTTTTATTCAGGGGGTCTCAAAACGTATTTCTGGTGAAATCACATCTAATTTTTGGGTGGAATACAATGCTTCCCCTACTTACCGGTAGAGAAAGTAAAAAAGCACTTTCAGAAGAAGGCCTGCGCGCGCGCCTGTGTGTGTGTGTGTGTGTGTGTGTGTGTGTGTGTGTGTGTGTGTGTGTGTGTGTGTTTGTGTGTGTGTGTGTGTGTGTGTGTGTGCGTGCGTGCGTGCGTGCGTGTGTGTGTGTGTGTGTGAGAGCCAGTCTGCAGACTGCATAATTCAAAAACGAAAAATCTGTTAAAAATCAAAGTTGGTATTTAGGTTTAATATCTTACAAGGATACGACACGAAGATCTTGAAGAAAATAGCCTCACCCTAAACTACCCTTTACATGGAGAAGTTTTCGAAAAATTTTGTTTGCTCGTGAATGCTCTTAACGATTTTGATTGACCTCTTTAAGATACTTTTATGACAAATGAAATGTATATTTTGAATTTTCGGGCTATAGCCTATATAGCCATTTTTACTCTGGGTAACTTTTGCATAACTGGTCAAGCGTAAGAGATAGAGAAAGTCTTAATATATGGTACCATATCTCAGGCAATAGGAGTTTTCAAGTTATGAAGGCACAATGGCAATCACGTGTGTTGTGTCGATGTGATTACCGCGTTTGCTCACAACCAACTTTATTATTATTAGTTGTTATTGTTATTATTACTATTATTATGATGAGGATTATTATTATTATTATTATTATTATTATTATTATTATTATTATTATTATGATTATTATTTTGATTATTATGATTATTATTATTATTATTATTATTATTATTATTATTATTATTATTATTATTATTATTATTATTATTATTATTATTATTATTATTATTATTATTATTATTATTATTATTATTATTATACCTTAGAATAAACCCTTAGCCTTTTTATATTCTTTTCTTAATTCAAAAAATGCAGGCCTACTTACACCAGTCGCCTTATGAAGTTCACTAACAATAAACGAGTCACTGTGTCCGGGGTTCTTTTTCTTTAAATAATCATACATCCTAAGAATTGTTTTTCGCTCGCTACTTTTAATAATTTCGCCTTTTCTTCTGCGATCCATTGCGCACTGATCACTTAACTGCAATGCACACGATTACCAGAGAACTTGTAAAACTCGCTCACACCTCAAATCCCCGAAACCTATTGAAAACCTCCACTGAAATACAATCCCTTATCGGCCCTTCAACAGGAGAACCGGGTGTCGTTGGCCGTGCGCTTGGCGCGCTAAAAACATTTGCCTTTAATGGTGATTTATGGATGGCTTGTTACTGGAGATGTTCTATATTTATATATAAAATAATTTCGTTATTTCCTTGACAACTTTGTCGCTGGAAGCTTTTTCGTGGACTTACAGAACGAGAATTAGCCAGCGACATTTTCAACTGTGTAAACAAAGAATCTTAACACTTTGTTTTAAACTTTATTTTTTTTTAAATATGTCTAGACACATTGATATAATCTAAATGCTAACCTGTCCTATAAAACCAAGCGAATAATCCAGATTTTTTTCATTGCAATTATTTCGGTTTAAAGCCATGTTTAAACGTGCGGAGCGAGAAAGATGTTAAAAAATCTGCTTTCAACAAAATGTTACATTTTATTATTTTAAAAAATTTACAATTGCATAAAAGGTTTATCGTGCCTACCATAGTATTCTCCGACACATTTTACACCGAAATGCATATTCATACTTCATCTCAGTCACATTTGAAAACACGCAAATTTGGCAACGGCGCACCTCATTCTTCCATAAGAATAACATGGTCCATAAGAGCCCATTGTGGCTTCATGACGTGGAAATAGCTATAGTTCAGTCCTGCTGTAAACAACAAGGCGGAGCTGACACAACTCGCCACGTGTTAGACCTACAGGCACGCACAAAAGTTTTGCAACACTATACTTTAGCAGTATATATAGCAGCGCTAACTTCTAGACAATAAATAGAGTTGGGTTACACATTAACTTATTAAATCTATGAGTTGGAATATTAATAGAATCGTGCAGTAACATAATGGTTACCTTTAATCGGATTCGTGTAGAAGTTCAACTCCTGCATTGTCATCTCCCGATGTGCATATATTCGCAGTCGCTTGAACTACTACCGTCTGTGATTACAAGTCTTTCAATAACTTCATCAGTGTCCACTATAACTGATTTCCGCCCTCGCTTTTGAAACTTCAATCCAATATCTATCAGCAAACGGTGGAGAGTACTTCGTGAAAAATTCGGCAAGTCCATGTCAGAATTTACCGCGTGCAAAATTTTATTTACAGTCGGCGGTTCATTTCTAAAAAAATAATCCTGAACTTTACTGCGTATAGCACTTTTCGTAAAATCGTCGTATTTCTCCAAGCGCTGTTTGCATTTACGTGATTTTTTCGGTGTTCTCAGAGTTCCATTGCTGTTCCATTCTAACACTATGTACACTACTTGCGGAAACACCAAGGAGACCACCAATTTCTTTCTCAATGTTTTTTATAGACGATTCCGGGTTTCTTTCTTTAAGCACTGCGAAACAGTGCACTCGCCTCTCGCCACTTTTTAAAGGTTTGCCTCGATTGTGTTTCATTTCGGCTGAAGCACCAGCCTGCTCCATGATGAAAAGCTTACTGATTTTAAATGGCATATACATAAGTGCCCTTCAGTGTTGCCAACCCATACCCAAGGAGATAAGCTAGATCGTCGTTCAAAATTAGCCAAAATGCCTAAATATGAACTGAGAAAAAAGCTAGAAAAAAATCTAACGATTTATTTAGCTGTGATTATTAGATATCAATATTCTATTATAAAGTAGTGTTGTGTATGTTACTGACATGTTCAATGTTCACCGGCCTCCATGGCTACTTGTGAACTCGCTGAACGCAATCCAATTTAAACTAGTCTACGCAATATATACTACTACTGTATGCCCAGGACAAGAAGGCAAGTCTTAGGAATGTGTAGCGTAATCATTTTTTGCTTCCCGCACGGTTTTTATGCTTAGTTTGCGAGAATGACATGGATGCTAGGCTCGTTTAAAATACACAATGTTGTCACATAACTCACCTATAGCTAGAAATATGCACTCTCATACACTCATTCCCTAGTAAACAGATCTGCTACCGGAGTAGATCCACAGTTCAAGCCCCCTCTGCCCTTCATTCCCCTCTAGCCTTCTTGTCGTGGGCATACAGTACTTCATTTAGCTTTATGGATGAGATTGCCAGATGCAAAGAATGGCACACGCAGCGTATCATTGAGCCCTGGACATTCTCTGCGCAATTTAGTGCAAACTCCATTGTTGATGTCTGTCATAACAGCAGCATTATCAACGCCGATACCCTTTAAATTCTTTATTTTTAACTCTTTCTCACGCAATGTTTTCAAAACATAGGCAGCGATTCGCAAGATTGTAGCTCAGAAAAAGCTAGAAATGTAGAAATTAACCCACTGTTCCTAAGACTAAAATACACTATTGCAATCTCCAAAATTTTGGTAACACTGATGTCGTTTAACCCGTCAATAAGAATACTATACACTCCAGTTCCTATATCTACTAGCAATAGTTTCTCAAAATGGGGACCTAAAACAAAGTTCTCCAACGCACTACATTTTGTCCTGTGGAACTGAATATTTGCCGCAGTTGGACTGTCACTAAACATAGATTTGCAAACTCACCATTGCCGTTAATACTTATATTCGGCGCCAAATAAGGGGATTGACATGTGAAGCACGTGGCGTAAACGCATAAAGGAACGGAAGGGGATGGATGCGTCTTAGCAGTTGCCATAGCAACGAAAAGAATAAGCAATTAGAGCTAAGGCGTTATAATGGCGTTTCCATAGAAACGGTACACACAAGGACCTTGTTGCCGATATGTTACACGCACGTAACACGTGATTAGCATGCAGTAACATGAAGAGCTTTTCTTATGTTCTGTTATCGCTGCATATAAACAAATAGTGCTGCAGGCTGCAGCCCGAGCTTGCAATGCTTGCATCTATACTCTGTTCATCTAGAGATTAGAGGAGACGTAAACAAAGCCACGTGCGTTTTGACCACAGCGGGCCCTCTTGACGCTTTCGCCATGTAAATAGTCCTTTGAAGAAATACTGTTACTAAGGTCTAAAATGTCACTTAATGTTTGCTAAAGCATGAACTAAGTGTACTACTAAGCATAGCTAAAGTGTAAGAATACGCACTTACGTGAATCTGTAACCAGCCTAATTCATTCTGCGCGCGCATTATTCAGTATGACAGTAACATGGCGGAACAAGTGAGTGCTGTAAAACATAGCGTTGCGAAGTGGTGAAAAGACAATAATATTGAACGTGTTTAACAAGTTCTGCGAGAAATATCCCGAACTTGCTATCGAAGACGTGATAAAATTAACATTCGAGTTTACCGGTGTGTTAGTTGCAAGTATTTACAGCACACGCAAAGAGAAATCATCAGTTGGTGAGGATCCCAGCCAAAAGCTTCCACGTGTCAGATAAATGGTGGATGTAGTTTGCAACGAATTTGTGAGTGTGAGATCTGCAATCCGTCGAAAAGTTCGTCAGTCAATGAATACCCACCTTAAACAAAGTGCTGTTGGCAGTTAACTCTGAACCCGATCTTCCAGATTTAAAACTAACCTCCCTCCACAAGCTGCTTCTGGAGATTGGTTTCGAGATTGTGAGCTGAAAATGAAAAAGTGTTATTGTGGACAGAGAAGACGTAAGTAGCAGTTAATTTCCATGTGCTACATGTTATTTGAACCAAGTAAATATATCCTTTTAGTAGTGTAAAATGCATATTATAACTACGCGTAGCGGTAGGTAACTGTTGCGTCATTGTGAAAGCACGTGGCCGCGGAGTGATACAAACCGGTGCTTTGTTTATATCTCCTCTAATCTCTTGATGAACAAGAATCGAATCCTTTCAAGAATCGAATACTCTGTATTCGAATACTTTTAAGAATCGAATGTTTCATTCGAATGCAAGTTCTCGGATACTGTCACTCACTAGTAGTAGTATTCGCTAATCGAAATCTCTTGCATTCGAATGCAAGTTCTCGGATACTGTCACTCACTAGTAGTAGTATTCGCTAATCGAAATCTCTTGCATTCGAATGCAAGTTCTCGGATACTGTGATATTGTCACTAGAGCAATGCTATTCAGTTCTCGCCATGGTTGTTCTCGAATAAAGCATTAAAATGATCCACGAAAATACAGCGGTTAGTCCCAGTGTTAAATTGTAAATTAACAATTTGTATCGTGACTTATGGGCAATGGACTTTCAATCACTAAAATAATTCAATTCACATTTTTTGGTGACAACTAATTTATTCTCACATTTTTGCAAACTAGTCAGATGTTGGTAAAAAAAGAAAGTAAGAAGGTAATAATAATAATAATAATAATAATAATAATAATAATAATAATAATAATAATAATAATAATAATAATAATAATAATAATAATAATAATAATAATAATAACAACAATAATAATAATAACAATAATAATAATAATATTAATAATATTATAATTATAATATAAATATTGTGAAGTAATATGACAATAATACATTTTCATTGTTAAACAGTAGTTTACATGCAGATACACCGTTTTATGATATGCTGACTTGGAAATCGATAATATGTCAGCGTTATAAATAATATCATAATTTATGAATTTAGTGTCAAATTTATAACACTGACGTCCATACTTTCTAGTTAACTGATCCCGTAATGTGCGTTCCGTTATTCCATAAACCGAGAACAAGCCGAGTGAAACATTCGAATTCAGCATTCATAACATACGCAAACGAGAACCGAGAACAAGCCGAGAGTATTCGATAACAGCAGAGTAGTAATTAACAAACGAGAACCGAGTGAAGTATTCGATAACAGCAGAGTAATAATTAACAAACGAGAACGGAGTGAAGTATTCGATAACAGCAGAGTAGTAATTAACAAACGAGAACCGAGTGAAGTATTCGATAACAGCGAAGTAGTAATTAACAAACGAAAACCGAGAACCGAGTGAAGTATTCGAATACAGTATAAGGATTCGAGAACATCTCGAGAACTTTCAAGAATCGAATACATCGACATTTTGCATTCGAATACTCCCATCATTACTTGCATCAGTTAAGAGATTGCCTGATGTTGAGAAGTTCGTTTGTAGTATTCGAATATACGGTTGCCTTGTGTTTACGTGTGTCTGTGCATCTGTGCGTGTGTTGCGAGCTTTTGCATTTGTGCTAACGCTTTTAATTTTTTTAACAATGTCAAAAAATAGTGACAAAGATAGTGATGCTAAACCAAAAATTGAGCGTATTCGCGAACCGAATAAAACTGTTTGGTAAAGGTATCCCAATTAAAGGACAAGTGCGGGAAATAATATGCTCTGTTAGGGAACATTTCGAAGAGGAGAAATTGAACAGTGGATCTCTTATTCCAGACTCTAAGGTAATTGATAGAACCTCGCGTGCTGTAGGAATACTATAGTTAAAATTGGGAAAGAAAAATACGGCAAAGAGGGAAATCGGGCGTCAGGGTCTAAATTGCAGTAGCAGCAAATACAACAGTGATGCAAGTAATTCGGATATTAGCGGCATTGTCCCATTAGAATACGCATCAATATTTCACAGGTATGTTTCTTTTGTTAACGCAAATATTTAGACATATAAAATTGCAATTCTGTCATTTGAATGCAGATTCAATATTTTATTGTTGTCTTTGCATACGAATATAAATAATATGCGCTAAACATTCCAGCCGCAGTGCAATCTTCTCCGTACACATAATCATATCGGGGTCTCCACGTGGTCGTGGTCGTGGTTGCGATAAGCGGCAACGTCGCTTCTCCCACACTGCAAACTGTCAATCCCTTTCTTGGTTGGCGCCGACATTAATAGTGATGAATGACACGCAACAAAAAGTGTGAGAGAAGCTTCGACATCTCGTAACTTCTCAGTATCTCTACTTAAGCTATAAGCTGTACGGAATAAGAAGGCACATGAGGCGGAGCTAGAAGAAGGTGTGTGAGAGCAAGTAGCCAATCCTAGAGAGGCTACGTTGCCCAGTTCGTTAACGCGCTGCCTAGCGCAATATTTGGTTTTCACTTTTCTCTTTGCGTTAAACAAATCCAGCAACGGCTCATTATTACAAAGAATTCCATTGAAAAGAGCTAGACATTTTGAAGCTGACTGTCCAAGAAGCAAAATGTTAGGTGGCCTGTAGATATGATCAATTGAATAAACACTGCGCTCAGCGATAACAAACAACACTTGCCTTGCATCATAATAATTGTTTATCGTCTCAAATAATTGTCCTCTCAATGGGCGAGATATCTGCAAGAAACGGAACTTAGTTTATTCTTATGAATGTTCCAAGGCTGACGTATATGTGCAGTGTAACGTGTGTCTAATAATTACTGTAACTCGTTTTGTTGTTCACAAACATGTCATTATCAAAACCTGGTACAAGTGGCTTACAGGCGAGTAGATCGAAAGGAAAAGTACTACACTCAGATGCACGGGCTATTATTTTCAATGTTTACACCTTTTTAAAAGAATTGTCCTCAGAAGAAGTGCGTGCGAACATTGCATTTAAACAGAGTCGGGCGCTAACAGCTAAAGCATGCAATGTAAGTGACCATTCAGTGTCGCGTATAGTGCAACAAGGTAAAACAACCTCTTCCAGAATCAGGGCGGCCCTTGTTTAAATCCCCCGGAAAACACCGTAAGACAGAAAAACGGGTTTCGAATCTGGACGACTTTCAGAAAGACGTTCTGCGTCGATCCATTTTCCAAATGTATGATAACGGTGAATATTCTACTATTAAAAAGCTCGTTCGCTTAATGAGGGATAAAATAGATTATAAAGGTTCCACAACATCTTTGGGGTTAAAATTAAAAGATAATATTTCCGGGCTTTCGCTCTGATAACTTACAAATTGCATCATAAGGAACATTTAAGTGCTGAAATATGTCTAAAATACACAACCGAGAAGGCCACACAGGAATATTACTCGTAAAAGGTTGCTTGAAATTCTACTTAGTCATTTGTTGTTGAATAATGTAGATTTTCACTTAGAGTACCTAATAAACTTATTAACATGACACTCCGCAGAGACACTAAATTGAGAAAAAAATGAGAAATACCTATCAGAAAATGTTTCAAATTGCGCAGCTATGATCACACTTTCACTCCGACAGTAAAAATATTTACACGAAAACGTTCCTAGAGAATCGGATGTAATAAAAAACTTAAGAAGTCAATAGGCCCAATTTTCAGCTTGAAAAATGTGAACTCCGTTGAAACATTAGATTGCAAATGAAAATTGTCTGCTTAGATGAGGGATTTATATTTGAAGCAAATTACACGATTAGAGCCTATTGTCTCATTTTAAAGAGATTGAAATAGTTATGACAGGTTTTAAATGTGCACCTTGCAATCCTTCACCGTCCTCGCTGTACACCGGTAACGCTCACGTGCATATCTCCCCTCTCTTTCTTTCGCATAGCGATACGAGCAGGCAACAGCGCTCCATAGCTGAGTAGGGATTGGAGCTACTCATGTGCCTTCTTATTTCGTGCTCCCTTTAACAAATTGGTCCAACCTTCTTGAAGAGCTAAATGCACTAGATGATGCTATATGCTTTTTAGTTTTAGCGTGCTGCAAAAGATCATTGCGTTTTGCGTTAAAAATAGCTTTAAAATTTGCATTTAACTTTATCTTTATCACTTGGCACTTCTAAAAGCAAGTCCTTAAAAGCAGGGTCACTAAGCCACTCCTTTCGAAAATGCTTTTGATATTTTGGAGGCATTTTAGACGAATACGAAGTAGTTTCTAACAATAAAAGTGTACAATAACAGTTAACACAATGACTAAATCTTATGAACCACAGAATCACTATATATGAACCGACTGCACCCGTTTTCAATGCACTACCTACTTGCACTTGTAGCCCACCGAGATGAGAGTGCGTAATAAAGGGGCAACTGAAAAGTTACTTTACGTTTTAAGTTACTGTAAATAATTATTTAATTTCTTGAACCAAACACAGGCCACCTGCATCTGTTATGCTAGAGGAGGAAACAGGAAGGAACTAAAACCATCAGCAGTAAGTCTCCATGGGATAAACAGATTCGTATTTTAAACAACAAACACATACACTCATAGTTTACTGCCAGTGCAAGCAAGAGCGAGAAGCATAAACACATAGCGAGTAGCCCAACTAAAGTACCGGAAACACCAATATCTGTGCTACAGACAATTACTATGAGGGAAGTAGGATAGAAAAATCTCTCCAGTGCATGCTGAATAAGACGTTATTGTTTATTCGATATCTCAAGTGTTCGGGTTATAGAGTATGTATTTTCCGTCCACTTTATTATCCACCATAGTTTACGTTTTAAGGGACACTGGGAGTGGAATTTTGGTCAAAATTGTCAAAAAGTCGAAAATTGTTCTTTTACCTTAAAATATTCCTGGTACACCTGTGCATTTGGATCAGCTAACATTTTTCATATCCCCCACTCCATGTGGTCATTACGGCCCAGTGCTCTTCCCTTAACGTACACAGGATGCTCCTATATAAAAGCCTGTTTTTCTCAAAACTACATTTCTGCACATTCCAAAAGAAGGTCGCGCCTGAGTTTTGCTTCAAATTCAATGAAAATTTCCGAAAGTATTCATAAATAGCAGCTAAACAAAACTATGATTCAATATTGATGTTATCATTAACATGAATTCCAAAAACATTTTTTTTTGCATGAAAAAAATCAATAATTTTTAAAATTAAATTTTCTTTGTTATTAAAAAAATATGTACAGCATAATCAGCAAACGTATTTTAAATATCTCTTCATACAATTGTTATCTATGTTTTAGAGTATCAGTTCTGCCAATATAAATGCATTTTGAAAAGTCAATAGACGCGAGCTCTTTTGAAAATGTACCTATTAAATTCACAAAATAATTTATATATCATAAACGAATTATCCAGTTTTAATGAAATTTGGTGTACCTCCTATTCTCATATAAATACAAACACAGTAAAAATTTCAGAAAATCTATCAAAAAATGTGGAACTTTCAAATTTCACTCGCAGTGTCTCTTAATAGAGAGTTGTGTTACGAAAACGGAACCCAGCTCCCTCTTCGCTCTTATCACGTGCTTCTAACAAAACAATCGCTGGAGGATTGCGTCATATACCTACTACCATGGATTCATTTTCTTCAGGGGTGTCCTAATACTGCCTAACTGTATTTTTATAAATGTCTTATTAATGCAAGAAAAGCTAAAATTCCCGCTAAAGGGGAATAATAGTTTTTTGCCGCTAACACGAAATTTAAAAAATCTGATGTGTTGCACTCACACGACTTTCTCTACTCTTGTACTAACCATTCTAACAAACTCTTATTCCTAAATCTCCCTGTTAGTTAAGATAAACATTCGTACAAATTATCTTACTGCTTATGTCCTTGTAGGTACAAGGGGAATATTAGAATACAGAAGGCTTTGTGCGACAGTAAAATCTTTTTGACCTTTGAGATTCCGTTCTCTTTGTACGATTAACATATAAAAAAATGAACAACGTTGTTGCATTTCGCTAAAGTTCTAAGTTTTCCGAAACTCACATATAACAAGGAATATCTCCGAAATGGTTCACCCTACAAGAAAATTTATTGAGGCATAAATTGTGTAATTTACCAATATCTACATTTTTTGTATAGTATGATTTGGTCTATCTCTAACGGTTTACCAGTTATGCAAAAGTCGTCCAAAGTAAATACGACTACAGGAGCTATAGCCAGAAAATTCAAGATATACATTTCATCTGTCATAAAAATATCTCAAACATATGGCATTTTAATCAAAATCGTTAGAGCCATTTTCAAGAAAATCAAAATTTTCGAAAATTTTCCATGTAAAGGGTAATTTAGGGTGGGGCTATTTTCTTCAAAATCTTCGTGTCACATCCTTGAACGACATTAAGCTTAAATACCAACTTTCTAACTGAGTTTTCGTTTTTGAGTTATGCTGTCCACAGACTGACACACAGACACACACACGGACCTTTTTCTAAAAATGCTTTTTTTGGATTCAAGGGGTCTCAAAACATATTTCCGGTAATATCTCGACATCGGATTTTTGGGTGGAATACAATACTTCCCCTACTTACCAGTAGAGAAAGTAAAAAAGCTAGATTTAGTGGGAGAAAAGCTACATTGGCAACACTGGTGCCCTTGGGCTTGTGAGGTACGCGAGATATACAGGAAATACAGTGTTAAATATCAGAAGCAGCTCCACACTATAAACAATAACATCTTAATCAGCATTCAATTCGGTACAGACCTATGTAGTTGCGACAGAGGTGCCTGGTATAGGAATGCCAAAATATTATGTAATAGCAGTGTGCTTTAGTAATTGTTAAGTAAAATGCGTTAATAGTGTGTATATTTTCACCTGTCTACTGTACACTGGCGCGCAGTGGTCACAACAAATACCCCAGCTGTATAGGCTACGAAACTGAAAAATCGTCCTATACTTTAAAATAAATAATGTTTATTCCAAAATGGTCAGGTTGTAAATAGTAGAGGTATTTGTTATCCTAAATACTTTTCTGATATCTATGATACCCTTAGCTCATTATAATCAATATAAATATATAAAAATAGTCTCTTTTGCATATCGTCTATTACAGTCACTCGCATTCTAGCATTCTAGCAGTTAGTTTGTTAGTGCGTGATGAGTGTAGAAACAGCAAATATCGGACTTCTATTGAAAAAAACGTTTTCTGAAGAAATTTGGACCTATAGAAATGTATAATGACTCTGAAAAGGATATAACCTGATAGAGAAAAAATTCTGCATAGGATAATGTGTTCAAACCTGAAATTTATAACAAATGAATATTTATACCATGCTATTAGGAATCTGCCTGAGTTGAGCGGGAATGTATAAGTAACTGCAGTTAAATAATATCTTCGTTCTCGCATTCATTTTCAGTGAATTCACCTGTCACATTTACTAAATACTTTAACAGAAACACGTATTAAACAATGCACTCTTCGCCTTTTAGTTTCCGCTGGGCTCAAACGAACTTTCAAACTTCTGGCAACAACACTATATAAGTATATAAGTCTGACCTGATCAGTGGCGAAGCGTGAAGTAAGTAAAAGGGTAGACAGATTCATCTTGGCCTCATCCTTCACCATCGACTCGCTTCGGGATAAACTAGCTTTTTCTTTCCGATAGTGTGACTGCTCTCCCCTAATTGAAGTTGGCAACCCCACATGAAGGTCAATGACATGACCGCATGAGACGTCTTTGCTGTCAGAGGGGTTGTAGGGTTGTGTATACATAACGGTACACCACTTATCTGCAGGTAGAATGGTCATCTAACTCTAAAGAAGGGAAAACGTTTACGCTTCTTGGTATAGTATACAGCCGTTCAGCTATTTACAAACACGTTCAAATGAGAATGAAATGTCTTCTAATTCATGTTCCATAATAAATGTTTTAATATTTATCAATAATACCTACTTTTATAAGTGCTGAGGCAATAAATTGATCTCAAATTATATTATTGCATAAAAACTCCTACAATCGAAAAGAAGAGAGACAGCAGATAAGCAAAACTTGGCTCCTGGCTCAAATAAGAGGGAGAAGAAAACCCGAGATACGGGAAGCCTTCTCTTTTATACCAGGATCAGAGACGTCCCATTTGCCGGCATTTTGAAAATATAATTTGAGATCAATTTATTAAGAAAAGATTTGTTAGCGATAGTCACATAGTGGAATTCATGAGAACGAGCGATCGTGAAAATTTGTTATCAAGGACACCAAAAAGAAACAATAATTATCAGTAATACGAAAGTTTGCAGTGAATTGTAGTTTACGTGCAGCCACTAAGTTAGACCTAAATAACAGAGGTTGACCCTGAAGATGCTGGACGCAGTTTTCAGCGAAACGTCAGAGGAAGGCAATCCAACTCGACCACGGCCCAAAAGCCCGGAAAATCTACTTAATTTAGTTAATACCTACTTTTATTATTTCTTTATGCCAACAAACTTAACGCTGGTGTTTTTAAACACATAAGCCTGGCAATGTTTAAGAGGTGGAACTAGGAATGAAAAATTCAATACCATAGCCGGGATTTGAACCACGGATCTTCCGCTTATCGAATTTATAAATTAGTGCTGGCAGTGGGCTTAGGGCCTAGTGGTTAGAGCAGCCCTTATAGATGTGCCCTTAAGGATACCTATCTGTGAAAAAAGGCTAAAAATTTCCAAAATTGCCAAAAATTGTTTTATCAAATAGTATAAATCGTCTGCTTTATTTTGATTTGCTTTTTACAGCCTTACGACCTTTTTATCTATGTCACATGGCCGTCTAACTAACTGCCTGTAAGTGGTCGTGTCCATACAGTTCCATTATTCTTGCTATGACTTCAAACTTAGCTTTTCCACGTTTTTATTTTTAACACTATTTGCTCTTTAAAATGCTCCACACGATGCAATTTTCAGTACTTATGCATGAAATTTGGTGTACCTGCTTAGAAATAACATTAAAAAGAAATGATGAGATAATTTTCTCATAAAGTGAATAACTGCTGAGTAATTAAATATTAAAGTTAACATTTCAAAATTTAAATGAAAAAAAATGAATTTAAACTTTAAAATTTATTTTTATCCAAACTAGTGACAAGATTAAGAAATTATCTCATCAATTTGCTAACATTCTATTACAGGATATAACTGAAAATTATCAAGTTTTTCAAATCAAAATTGCATCATGGGGAACCATTTATACAAATATTTAAAAAAATATAATAAAATATTAATATGTTTGCAACTAATCTGCCTAAATGTATGAAATTTAGCAGAGTTACTCCTCACTATACAGTGATTGTTGTGTTAAAATTTCAAATCAATCCAATGAAAACTGTAGATCTTCAAAATTTCACAGATGGGTATCCTTAAAAACAGTTTCCGATTCTAAATGATCTCTCATGAAAGACTCCTGAAGCCAATAAACCAAGAATGGCCAAGTAATTTCCTTTACTAAAAGGATCTTGGCTTTCTCGATGACTCCTAAATGGCAATTCCTGGATCCCCAAATGGCAAACATCGCCTTACAATTTTCTTGTTTTTTGACACAGTTTCATTGTGCCTAATGCCTTGCAACCTATGTCCCTCCGAAACATCATGATCTATGCGGCATCACCCTAGCATATAACATTTTTCTGCAGAGTTAATACGACTCTTGAGATGCCGAGTGTTTCTTGGCCTTCTTTTCAAAATTTTTCACTGTATTTACACCAGTTTTGTGCCAAGATTTTTCACTCTTGCCACCAAACATCAAGCAAAAAATAACATAAAAGCCTTTGACCTTTTCCTTCACCGGTTCCACACAACCACTCGCATTTGTCATATCAACTGTTTTGGAATTTACGCACAAATTTACCGTCCTCCTGCGACAAAGTTAAATCAGGTCGTTTCTGCAAATCTTTTACCCTTATCTTTTGCTCTAACCTGAGTGATAAAATCACACACACACACACACACACACACACACACACACACACACACACACACACGCGCGCGCGCGCGCACACACACACGCGCGCGCGCACACACACACACACGCACGCGCGCACACAGTATAATTTCGCAGCACACTTTTCATAGTCACTCCTGATTTTTACTGATACTGATCACTAAAATGACTAACAGCCACAAAAGCACAGAGCACATGACCTTCCTCGTAGGAGGAAATTTGCCTTCTTGATGCTCATTGCCTAAGCTGGTGCCAAAACACGTGTTTGCTTTTAGACATCATATTAACAGATTATTATACTATTTAGGGCTTTTAAATAATTACTATTTATACAGTAGTGTATTGTTAATTCGAATTTTCTCTTCATATGTCTACATTCAATTCACATTAATCCCTATAAATGCTCTTGAAAGGTAAGCAATAAGAGCGCTTGTCTCTTGGCTCCACACTCCAAAACATTCCATTACTACAACAGCCAATCACAGCTTAAGGAGACGGGGGCTCGACCGTATTGGGCGGAGAAATCTGGCTATACGGAAACATTGTAGTTCACAAATCACTGTCAGATGGCGAGCATGTTTCCCCCGTGCTCTAAGCATGGCAAAATACACAGAGCGGCGCGCGTCTACGACAGGCAATACGGCAAATGCTGGAATAGAGATGAAAGCTTCTTATAGGCGGTAAATACAAATACCTACTTAGTGCAAAAGTTAAATAAACTTCCTTTCCCAGAGTTTCTAGGGTAGACGCTGCCTCCCCTGAGGCTTCGCCCCTGGATCTGATCTGCGTCATGACCAGCTTATATTTCCCCTGTTTATTTCCATTTTGTTAATGGGGGTCACTTTCGTAAACAAAAAAGCATTTAAGTCATTTCTTACTAACATTTTTAATGTTAGTTGACAATTTTAAATATATGCGCTTTTCGTATCATTTGCATTATTGTACTATGTCCTATAAAAGACACCATTATTGTAGGGTTGCTACACTTGCTGCACTTATATATCTCTCATTCAAGCTTTCCATATCGATATATGTAACTGATCGACTAGGCTCTGTTCTAAGACGTCAAAGCCTAGCTAGCTGCAATGAAACTGAAACTAACCAAATATACACCCAGTGTTGCCAACTTAGCCTTTTTATAGCTATATCTGTCCTTTTTGAGATACTATCTAGCTATAAATTTTCCAAAAAGCTACAAGTAGGTTTCCTGGCCTTTTTTCTAAGCTTCATTAGCCTTTTCTAGTCTTTTTCATTTTATACTTATCTACCGGTACCTTTAAAATAATACAGAATTCTGGGAGTGTGGATTCCACCAAGTTGTTAGATTCTTTGGCACTTTCTAGAAAAAGGTTCATGAGTGTATCTCGAGCCCAAAAACGAAAAGTTTGTTAAAAACCAAAGTTGGTATTTAAGTTTAATGTATTTCAAGGATGCAACACGAAGATTTTGAAGAAAATTGTTCCATCCTAAACTACCCTTTACATGGAAAATTTTGATTTTCTTGAAAATGGCTCTAACGATTTTGATTAAAATGCCATAAGTTTGAAATATCCTTATGACAAATGAAATGTATATTTTTAATTTTCTGGCTATAACATCTGTACTCCTATTTACTCTGGACGACTTTTGCATAACTGGTAAACCGTTAGAGATAGACCAAATCTTAGTATGAAAAACTGTAGATCTTTCTAAAATACACAATTTATATCTGATTAATTTTTTTATAGAGTTAACCATTTCGGAGATATGCTTTATTCTTTGTATTTCTGTCAAATGGAACATCGTTATTCAATTTGTTATATTAACCCTGCAAAGAGAACGGAATTTGAAAGCTTTAAAAGATTTGACAATCGCCCAAAGCATACTGTATTCTAACATTCCCCTTCCACCTACAAGGAAATAAGCAATAAGATAACTTGTACAAATGTGTATCTCAACTAAGACGAAGAAGAAAAAGTTTGTAGGAGTGGTTAGTACAAGAGTAGAGAAAATGTGAGTGCAGCACATGCGAAGTCCCAGACGAAATATTGAAGCTTGTTGGTACAAATCCTGCATACATGCAAGAACCTAAGGGAGATCCCAGCTGCAGCAGTAGAAATCAGGCAGAGGGGGATGATGAAGACCACGTTTATTTTTGCTAGGTGATCCATGCGTATTTTTTTAATAATGTAGTTTTCTAATGTTTATATAGGTATTAAAATATAATCTAGCCTTTTTGGCAAGCCGGTTTAGCTTGTTTTATTGAATTGTGGTTGGCAACACTGCATGTAGATGGCCAGGTACAAACGCCCTACACTTACCGCACCCGGATTTGTTCCGTACTTACCTTAGCTAATTAGTTCTCGTTTCGGCCAGGAGTGGCGTTCTGTAGATCTAATTTTATTCATGAAGTGTATCCTGAAGAGTCACCAACATGTTAACTAAAAATACAGCGACATAGAAACGCGGTATAACCAGTATGAGGTTAGCATAGGTTGTGAGGCCATAACGAGTCACACTGAAAACATGGACTCCTGTGATTTCGAGAATTTATCGAGGTTAGGTTAGGGTTAGGGCTAGTGTGTGTATGTATGTGAAACAATGTTCAAAACCCGGTATATCAGAAACTAGTCATTTTCCGATTCTCGCGATTACACTAATATAACTGAGTTGGCACTTTCCTCCAGCATGCGGAGAAATTGAGTAGTTCTTTGACTTACGATGCTTTTAAAATTTCAATATGTATGTTAAAATGGATGGGAGGGTGGTTGGCAGCACCTTTAATTGCGCAATCTCCTATTAAAGTCGGTACATACACTTCTTACTTCGTTAACTTATTATTTTTGTTATATTTTTTACTTATGAAACTAGTGCCAAAAATACCTCCACGGGTATGGAAAGCTGAAAAGCCAAAGCAAGTTATAGTTATTAGTCCTGTTAAACTTGAATACGAGCCATTGTCTGAAACTGTGATTAAAAACGAAAGGAAAGTAATTAAATTTACTTTAGAAGTACTGTTTGGGGTCGATAATGCATCTTCCAAAGCCTGGAACCACCAGCCCGCCCTTTTAGGATGTTTCCTTTCATAGAACAAGTATTATGGCTTAATGGCAACAAACATGGTTACTTTGTGCTACTGCACATGCGCCATGGGAGTTGCCAATGTAAACTAGCAGCGAAATCCGCTGGAATAGCTAGATTTTGATTTTATGCAAGGCTGTGTATTGTTAATAGAGCATTACACCAGAGAAAAGGGCTTGTGGAAGGTTCGGATGATGGTTGATGAACCTAAGCTTGCTTACACACACACATACACACACAAATATGTATATATACCTAACCTAATCTCCAGTGAAACAGAAATCTAAGTTTACATAAATAGTGAATCATAGGCATCATGAAGGAACGCACACAGACTTCACTCGTATGCTTTGCTACTAATTAACCTAAGTTTACATGAAAAAATAATCATTAGTATCGTTAGTGAATGGACGCAGCTAGAATGACATCTGTATGGAAAGTGGGAAATAACTTTTCCGACTCAAATATTTAAGATTATCATAACTTCATTTTACTCTTTGTAATTAAAATTCACATTAAAAGTTGGTTTCCTTAACAGAAGTAGTTCATTCACTCCTTGTATCGTCCAACTTCCTCAATTCTGGAGGCACCTGCACCTTTTTCCTGAACTGGTTGGCTTCAGCAGAGACTTGAAGCTTCTCCATCATTTCAATAAGTGAACGCTCCAACGCTTCTGGAAGTTTCCTCCTCCTAGAGCGGTCATTCTTCTTAGATACACCACCACTTTTAATTGCGTATTTGTCTGCTACCTTCATTCTGCAATTTTTCAACAGATACAAACTATAACTTGATTGTGCTGTCTACACGGAGGATTATGAATGTCAAGTGACTCCACAGATTAGTAATTTGATAATAAATGAAAGTTGCGAGAATAGAAGGCATTGTTGGCAAAACTAGGACATGTAATTTCCCGTGAAAAGTAGTACCGCGCAAAAAGGTAATTTTCTTTGCCTTACTGGCATTCCCTGTGAATGAAATACTAAAAGCCTTTAGCCGCCAGCTTGCAACATTCTTTGCATTTATTGTATTGTAAATAGTAAAGCATTTTGGTGAACGAATACAACCACTTACACAAAAAATAACGCGCAATACAGAATAGCCCAGAAAACCAGAAAGTTGTTGCTGCTCTTCTCCTCGTTATTTATTTATTCACTTATTTATATTGTCCCGTTTATACCCTGATGGTCAGCAGGCTTTCTTTGGAAGTTATTGCCCTATCGGCAACTCGTGTACTTGTGTTTGATTTATATTAATTATAGTTGTAATGAAGCTTACCACCGCCCAGTTTTATTCTCATCACAAATAAATAGTTCAATTGAATGATCTCATAACTTTCCTCCCGCAAAATAAACAATAAAGTAATCGTGTGAACCACGGCAATTTAACAAGTGAATCGAGAGCTGGCAGTGCATTTTTACTTCAATTGGTTGAATGTTTTTAAAACATTTTAATGGGTTTATGTGGTCCAATTTTCTTACACATTCTCTCTCTCTCGCTCTCTCTCTCTCACACACGCGCGCGCACACACACACACACACACACACACACACACACACACACACACACACACACACACACACATCAGAAGTTTAAGTTGCTCATCGAACAGGTTAATCTTTCGGAAAGGAAGAAGTACTCCTGTGTTCCCCGGTCTCTACACTGCCATCACACTATAGTTGGATATGCATTTAGGCATACAATAATGCCACGACAGCTCGCCCACCATTTAGCATTACTGTCGCTAGAAAGTTGGTAGCACTAATAAATCCAGTCTGTTTGAGTCAGAAATGGTTCATTTGGAGTACTATTAAACAAGTAATTGTTAGTAAATAATTAAAATTTATAGTGGTGTTTTAACTTTAGGTTGCAAATGTTGTATTTCATTTGCAGTTCAAGTGCCTATTATCATATAAAAACTTTAACGTGATAGATAAATAATTTTAATAGCTGAAACACCCATAAAAATAATAATTTGGAACAGAAGTACCCGGCTTTGTTCCATACCTACCTTTGCTAATTAGATCACGGTACGGCCAGTAGCGGTGTTCTGTAGCTATTGTAATTTTATTCAAGGAGTTTATCCTGAAGAGCCGCCATCTTAACTAAAA
>CM060964.1:370073345-370243345 GCA_030765045.1 Tenodera sinensis | reverse complement strand
TTTTTAGAAAAAGATTCGTGTGTGTGTCTGTCTGTAAGTCAGCCTGTGGACAACATAACTCAAAAACGAAACGTCGGTTGGAAACCAAAGTTGGTATTTAAGTTTAATGTCTTTCAAGGATGCGACACGAAGATTTTGAAGAAAATTTTTCCATCCTAAACTACCCTTTACATGGAAAATTTTGTTTTTCTTGAAAATGGCTCTAAGGATTTTGATTAAAATGCCATAAGTTTCAAATATCCTTATGACAAATGGAATGTATATTTTTAATTTTCTGGCTATAACCTCTACACTCCTATTTACTCTGGACGACTTTTGCATAACGGTAAACCGTTAGAGATAGACCAAATCTTACTATGAAACACTGTGGATCTTTCTAAAATACACAATTTATGTCTTGACTAATTGTTTTATAGAGTTAACCATTTCGGAGATATGCCTTGTTATTTGTATGCCTTTTTATTTGTATTTCTGTCAAATGGAACATCGTTATTCAATTTGTTATATTAACCCTGCAAAGAGAACGGAATTTGAAAGCTTTAAAAGATTTGACAATCGCCCAAAGCATACTGTCTTTTAACATTCCCCCTTGCACCTACAGGGAAATAAGCACTAAGATAATTTGTACAAATGTTTATCTCAACTAACACGAAGAAGAAAGTGTTTGTAGGAATGGTTAGTACAAGAGTAGAGAAAGTCATGTGAGTGCAGCACATGCGAAGTCCCAGACGAAATATTGAAGCTTGTTGGTACAAATCCTGCATACATGCAAGAACCTAAGGGAGATCCCAGCTGCAGCAGTAGAAATAAGGCAGAGGGGGACGACGAAGACCACGTTTATTTTTGCTAGGTGATCCATGCGTATTTTTTTAACAATGTAGTTTTCTAATGTTTATATAGGTATTAAAATATAATCTAGCCTTTTCTAGCCTTTTTGGCAAGCCTGTTTAGCTTGTTTTATTGAATTGTGGTTGGCAATACTATACACCTGACTGCTGTCTGTTGGCAATCAGAGCTACGCTAGCTAGGGCTCTATACAAGACACGCATGCGTCAATACAGCACTCTTAGGGCAGCTGGTATTGTAACGAGTACTCCATTGAAACAAGCCCAGTCGCCAGGAGCAATAGCCACCTAATGGGGGGGGGGAGGGGGGGGGGGGAGTTTGATTTTAAGTACCGCAATGTTCAAGTTTGATGTGCGCATTTGATTGAGATATGACAAAATTATTTTAATTTTGAATTTGTAAATAAACCAGTTACTAGCTGGGGTTGAATGCACGCCACTGCTTCTGTCTAATCTGTATATATCTGTTGTATATATTCCTTTCAGAACTCACGAGCCCAGAACAACATGTGGTATGTGAAGCAGAAAGATAAAATGTGGGGCTATTTACGTTTATAAATATTGAAACATTTGCATACCTTTCTCTCTCCGAAATTAGCTCGCGCAAAGCAGTGATCAGAAAACTACAGTCCTGTACTTAAAGGAGGGGCTTATCGTATGTATGCAAATAAAAGAAAACGCCCATTAACTTAGCTAAACCAATCAACAGCTTAAGCATTTTCTGCCCCAATATCTCTGTCTCCCCTCCCAGATGTTTACAGCAGGATCAAACTAGGTTGACACATTATATACAAAAAAATGTAGATCTCGTTAGAACAAATGTCCAAATGATTTTTTTTTCTGGAGTGAACCATTTCGGAGATATTCCCTGTTATTGGTGTAAGTTTTGCAGTACTTAAACATTCTCGATTTAATATTTAAGAATCTATCATCACGAATCTATAGTTGGATTATTTACTATTAATGAATATTACATACTTTTTAATGTCTCATTCATATTTATGCCCAGGAAAATGGTATAATGAACAGTAATGTGCGCAATATTTTGGGCTACTTCAGTTGGAATTACGCTACTTTTTGAGTTCTCAAATCTGGCAACCCTGTGCGCGCGCGCCATAACTTACCCAACGGAACTGCGCACGTAATAATGGAACAGTGCTTGTGACGTATACAAGGACAAGAAAAACCGTTGTGTGGAAAGAAGCTGCAATAACTTGCATTTGCTACTAAAGATAAGCGAAACAAAAGCTAACCTATACCTACTCATAGAGTGCTTCTCTATATTTTATGTTAACAGTGCGTTGTGAAATCCTGTAATAGTGCGTCAAAATGCGAGCATTTCATTCTCGTGTGTTAAGACCACAAACGCGTGCAAAATATACGCAAAAAGCGAACATGTCGCCTGTCTCTCCAGCTTGGGTAGGTACAGCTTAATTTCAAAATATCAACTTTTAAAAGTATAAGTTCTAGGATGCAGCGAACATTTAAGTAATGTTGTTGTTTTCTAGTGCCTTGCATCTGGCAATGAAGCCATTACATTTAAGTAATGTACTTTGTGAAAATTACTGTTTAAATATCTGCATCAGTTTCAGAGTAACGAAAAAAAACCAGATACTGCGCCATGTTATATATGTCTAAAATATACATCTAAAATTTTGATACCAGAGCTCATTTCCCACAAAATACATTTTGTAAATCTTAACCTTGATAATTCAAAAACTACTGAAGGGTTTAACTTTTTGAGCATGTTACTGTTTATCTAGGGAACTGACCAGAATTATACTCTTTTGTTTGGATTTTTCTGAAGAAAAAAAAAAAAGGTTATCATTAAATAATCTTGAAAAGTTGCTTTGAAAATAAATTCCTGTTTATGCAGATAGAAGCTTAGTTCTGGTCATTACCCTTAAATGAAGCTTAATCTCTAAAAAAGAAAAACTGCAGGAGTACGGCGTAACGTGGTTCACCGACAGTTCTGTCCCGGAGCGACAACGGAAAAAGATGGCGCTGCAAGGCAGAAATATGGGTTGCCAACTTAACATTGTGCAACTCGCTAAAACAACCACCCACGCATCACAAAATAGTCAATACAATGAACTATCATCATCGTAATCATCATCGTTGTTGTTAATACTGCGTAATCTGTATTAACATTACTGTATTATACAACCTCAATATTGTTAATTACTTCACTATTATCATTATTATTGTCGTACTATTGCGTAATCTGTAATAAAGTTATTGTATTATACAACCTCAATGCTATTATTACTGTTATTGTTGTTGTTAATACTGCGTAATCTGTAATATAATTGCTCTATTATACAACCTCAATATTAGTATTATTAATTAGTTAAATATTTATGATGATGATGATGATGATGATTATTATTATTATTATTGTTATTATTATTATTATTATTATTATTATTATTATTATTATTATTATTATTATTATTATTATTATTATTATTATTATTATTATTATTATTATTATTATTATTATTACTATTACTGTAATATTACTAGTACTAGTATTAGTATTATTATGATCATTATTGTTGTAATATTGCGTAATCTGCAATAAAATTACCGTATTATACAACGTATAAGGATTTTCGTACCTTTGATCAGTGTAGTCATCTGTGAAAATGCGCAACAAGTTCAAGTTTATTTATTCTAGTATTGTCCTGGTGCTGGTACATAGGGCCCGGCTTACAGGCTAGAATTTACATTATATTATATTTGACATATATACATTTTGCGGATTTGGCATAAATCCATACGGTGACCAGCTTTAGGTCACCGTGGTGCCTGTTGTGATAATTTTCACTTTTTGAATTGTACTAAAACTCGAAGCGTTCATATGCTTCGATGAGCCACAGTATCTCTTCCTCTAGACAATTTTTCATTTTCAAACGTATGTAGAATACAGATTAAAAGCACAACCGCGCCGCACAAGAACTTACGTCACATCACTTAATTACATAACAATAACCAGGACCTCCTAAATACCGGACCTGACACTGTGATTCAAGATGGCGGCCTATGTGGTGGGAACTACTTATACACAACTCTACAGGCTACGATTTCAACGCAGTAAAATAAAAATGTTGTGTATAGCATGCCTATTTTGTGAATATGGGCTGTGTTAAACACAAAAACACTGTCTTAAACATAACCTCAAGTAAACAAAAAAGGATGACATATAATATTAAACGATAACCCATGGGCAATGAGATATATAACCTTAAATATCATTCATGCAATCTACAGGTTTACATGCCATTATGTAACTGCATTACACACTCAAATTACAAAGAAGATAGACAAAACTGCAAGCAGCATGTTACTTAAATAAAACAGAAGTGTTGACATTGAGTTGACTCAATTATTAATCATCGTTTACACTGTTTTTCACATTTGTACAATCTACATAATGTTATATACCTACACAAATATACTATACTGGATGGCTACAAATGCTGCCATTTAGAATAGCTAGCTACCTACTAAATTCAAAAGCTTTAGGGTGAAAATTTGCTTTTACTATTACTGAAAACTTTTGATTACTCAGTTTGCAACAACATATTACTCAGCACTTCATGACACTTTATTTTACAGGGGGAATCCACAAAAGCAGATGAAATATTAAAAATAATAACCGTAAAACAGCACTCTAAATGAAATATATGAAATACGTAATCTTAAATCAGCATTGTAAAGCAACATTGTGTTAGGTTAGGTTAGTGTATGTATATGAGTGTACTAACAGGGTCCTATGTTATCGAAATTTTGCCCGTGTTAGGTTAGGTTAGAGTATGTATATGAGTGGGGTGACAGGGTCCTGTGTTATCGAAATATTTACAATTTGGGCAGTGTTTATGCAATCATTTCAACGTAAATGCATTAATCAAACATTTTAGCATATATTACACTCGTTTATACACATAACTAAATATCCGCCGCATAAGCGAAATAAAACCACTTCATCGCACGTACGAAATTTTCTGATAAATAAAACACGAAGCTTGAGCGCACAATAAAGCTTACAAGATCGTAATCAACAATAAAAACTGCATCCACTGCACTGTTTCATCCGTTTTCTCGAGCGGACGATTTTGTAAATATTTACCAAACTTTGCCATAGTCTACAGTTTTACATGCAGCAACATAACACATTTCTTCTAAACTACAGCTACACATTTAAATTACAAAGACAAAAGATAATGTATAAATGCAAGCAGCATACTACTTACATGAAACAAACTGTTGGTGTTGCAGATGCCACTAATTGAGTTCACTCGAAATTATTGTCTTTCACTATTCACACTATTCACCATGTCATATATACACCGGCAACCAACACACATAACGCTGCAATTTATAGTAATTAAATACTGAATTTAAAAGCTTTACGTTGTAATTTACCTTTTGTTTTAACTGAAAGTTTCTGATTTTTAATTTGCATCCGGGAATGCAACAGTTACGGGGCATTGTCATGTTTGAGGTTAGGTTGTAGTATGGCAACAATAACATACACTACTGGAACAGTTTTTCTTCATCAACCTCTCACCACTGTAATCGTGAAACAAATTGTACTTGAAAACAGATAAATTAACGGCTAACGTAGCCATAGTCCTAGATGAAACACAATAAACATGAACACGTGGTTAAACACACGGCACAGTCAACACGTTATTAGATTTATTCCCGTTCCCTATACTGCCCAAATAAAACTTTTGAAACACTCGCTTTGCTAATATGAAGACAAACTTACATAGGAATTATTATAACAAACAATAACTCGAAGACAGAAAATAATACGAAAAACAGCGTGTGGAAATACCTCAGAAATCACTCCCACCAGCGGACGCCATTTTTGTACAACTGGGATGCCAGGTCCGTTAATCTAGAGGGTCTTCTTCTTCTTTTTATTTTACGACGCTCTTGAAGACAAGTACTTATTCATTTAGCGTCCTCCTCCAATGTTTATACTAAATGACTAATTTGTCAATTTAGCATCCTTTAATATTTTTAAATGAGCTGCTTTTTGGAGTGCTATACTTTTTAGAGTTTAATTTTACATTTCCTAATTTGTTTAATAATTTTGTGGAATACTAATTTTGGATTATAATTTAATAAATTTGTTATTTTAATAGGTCCCAGTATGCCCAAATTATAAATAGAACTCAAAAACTCACTAATTTCATTTTTATATAAGTTGCAACCTAATAATATATGTTCTAAATTTCCATATTCACCACAACTGCAGTAGGGAGAGTCTTTCTTCTTCATCTTAAACAAAAATGCAGGTGTTAATGCAATATTTAGCCTCATTTTGATTATGTTGCACAAGTCTTGTCTAGGATAGTATATATTTTTGAACCAAGGATTATATTGTTTGTTGCTAATCCAATGGTCTTCAGGATGTTCCTTTAACCATTGTGAAGTTGTTTTACTTTTCATATGATACAAGATATCTTTAGGTGGTAATTGTACATTTATTTTTTCTTCTATCTTTCTTGCTTGTTTGGCCAATATGTCTGCTTTCATATTACCTTCTATGTTTTTGTGACCGGGAACCCATACAAACTTAATTTGACAATTTTCTTGATAGGCATAATACACTTTTAATTTTATTTCCATCTCAATTAAATTCTGATTACATGCAAGTCCAAAATTTTTTAATTTATTCAAAACACTTAGGGAGTCCGATAAAATTATGCTCATTTTTATCTCATTTGTAGTGATATAATTTATTGCAGTTCTAATAGCAATAAGTTCAGCCGAATATATTGTAAATTCATCACTCATTTTAACTGTAATATGGTCTTTGGATTTGCTTAAATATACTGCTGCACCAACATCACCTGCTCTATTTTTGGATCCATCAGTGAAAAAATATTCCCATGTGTTAACCGGATAAGTATCTGTAAATTCTCTGTATAATTGTACCGGATTGTGTACATTTTTTATGAAAGTATTGGTATCAACATCTAACTGAAAATGAAGTATATTCCAGTGAACACAGTATGTAGGATGTCTAGGAGTACCGTTATTCTTTACCATGTTTCTGTATAGAATCCATATGTACATGATGTTGAAATTTTCCTTGAAGTAATTTAAAATGTTACTATTATTGAATGCATACAATTGATCCAGAGACTCCACAAGCTTATCTTCCAAGCAGTAGCCCAACTTAACCACAAATTTACAAGTTAGATGTAATTGTTTTAATCTAAAAGGAATGATCCCGCATTCTTTAAATGCAAGAGTTCTTGAGGGTGTTCCAGAAATGCCCAGACATTGTTTAATTATTTTATACAATGATGAATTCAAAAAATCTTCGCTTTTACGTGATATTCTGCCGAATAGTATAGCTCCATACTCCAATGTAGAATTTATCAAATTGTTATATAATATTCGTAGAGTATAAGGATGAGCTCCCCATTTCTTTCCAGAAATATATTTGAAAATATAGGATATATTGTTTAATTTTCTTACTATCTGATTTATATGAAGATTCCAGCATAATTTATTATCTAAAACCATTCCCAGAAACGTTATATTGGAGGTAGAAGCAATTTCTTGATTACCCACTCTAAGTGTTTTATTGAATTTTTTCCTTCCTTTTCTAAAAATTATCCATTGACTTTTTTCAGAATGTATGAGAATTCCTTTATTCTCCAAATTTCCGATAATATTGTTGATGTTCTCACCAAACTTCGCGATAGTATTGTCCATCTTTTCTAGCTTACAAGAAGTATTTAATAACAAATCATCTGCAAATGCAAGTCCCTGTATTTCCGCGTTAAAGAATTTTTCTAACATTAGTGTGTATAAAATATATAAGATAGGACTCAATGATGATCCTTGGGGTAAACCCAAGCTTGTTCTTGTTTCTGAGCAGTGAAATCTAGGATGTAATGCGATCTCTCTGTCAATCATCAAATTTATAATACATCTTATCATTTTAATAGGAAGTTTTAATAGGAAGTTTAATTTCTTTTAATGTTTCCATTAATTTAATTGAACGGAGTCATAGGCTCTGCTATTGTCAAGTTTGAGTGCTAATAAACAATTTTTCTTCAGGAAGCTTGAGTGAATTTCTGTAATTAAAATGGCTAAACTGTTTGTTGTGTTAAAGTGTTTTCTAAAACCATACTGAAACTTAGGCCACAAACCATACCTTTCCAAATAAAAAGTAATTCTGTTAGCCAATATCTTTTCAAAAATCTTCCTTAGTACGCTGGATAGTGCTATCGGACGGTAGCTACTAGGTAAACTTGTATCCTTAGATGGTTTCTTAATAGGGACAATATAGAATTGTTTCCAGTATCCGGGAATTTTACCACTGTTAAAAACATAATTGAATCCCCTGCTCTGTTCTTAAAGTATTCTCTGAAAGATTGTGCATCATCTGGTAACTTACTTCATCTGGACCCGGAGTGTTGTTCTTATGCCTTAGAAGAACATGTAGTATCTCACTAAGTTCGATTTCTTTAACTAAATCCGCATTTCCCACAATACTAGTTGTATCTTCCTTTATTTCATGTAAATCCTGTTGAAAATTAGAGTATACAAAGTCCGGGGCATTGGTTTTTAGGAAACTATACTGTAAATCAAAATAATCTTCAATTTGAGTGTAACTGGATACATATTTTTTGAGAAGGATCTGATATCTCTCCAAATTTGATTAATGTTTTTAGCTTGTAGAGATAGAGAATTACAAAATGTATTCCATTTATTTCTTTTTGCTGAATTTAATATTTTCTTTGTAATTGCGGTTTCTTTTTTCATAATTAGATAGTTCTCTAGATTCCTATTTTTCCAAAAATTTTTAATG
The DNA here is from genome assembly GCA_030765045.1 of Tenodera sinensis. Classification (NCBI taxonomy): domain Eukaryota; kingdom Metazoa; phylum Arthropoda; class Insecta; order Mantodea; family Mantidae; genus Tenodera; species Tenodera sinensis. Next base: position 370,234,654 of record CM060964.1, on the reverse strand, counting down.
GCATCTTTCCTCTTTTTTACTGCTAGTTGACAATCACTGTTCCACCAAATGGGTTTTATGTAAATCTTAGATTTGTTTTTATAATAGGCTGGATGAAAACAGTTCAGATAATTTTGTAATTGTGTATAAAATATATTAATCACATTGTCTTCCTCCAAACTATCACTACTCAAGGCTGAATCAAAGAATTTACGAAAGTTTATCCAGTCAATGTTTTTATTTCTTGTTTTGATATTTTTAATATTTATATTGGAGCTAGTATCTCCCATATTCATAATTATAGGGAAATGGTCACTTCCTAAGTTATCTTTATATACTTCCCAATAAATTTTGGATACTAAATTTTTTGATGCAAATGATAAATCCGGAGACGTATCCGCTTGATTATAAGCTCCCATTCTGGTGGGAGTACCATCATTTAAGATAAATAAATTTTCTGCTGCCAATTTTTTGACAAAAGGAATATTCATGAAATTAAAATTGCCATCCTTCCTTGAACAAGTATAGTTAAAATCCCCACTAATAATAATTTCTTCTTGAGTACTGCAGTAAAAGATTCTTTTCCAGAAAGTATCACTTATAATAGAATTTGGAATTTTATATATATTGTATATTCTGATTGAACCAAACTGAATCATAATTCCTTGTACTGTATCGTCTAAATTTCCAATAATTTCAAAATTAGATATCATATTATCTTTGTATCCAACTAAAACTCCTCCACCAGTTTTCATTCTGTCCGATCTAATAATTTTGTAATTAGGGACTCGAAATTTATTTCCTGGTTTAAGCCATGTACCGGTAATCATAAAAATGTCTATATTTTCTTTATGTTTTCTTTATGTATAAAATTTTTTAGTTCATTCTTTTTACTGTTTGAACTTCTAGCATTCCATGATATAATTTTACATTTTTTTATTTCCACTATCCTGAACTTGTTGCTTTGCGTCATTGTTGTAGTAAGTTAATAACGAAATGTCCTGAGATATTTTCTCCTGAGTAGGAATGATTATTTCACTCACTTCCATACTACAGTTACTTTCTAAAGCCAGAGTGATTGATTCCTGATTTGTATATTCGCTCTCCATTTTTTCATCGGAATTAGTTTCTTTATGGATAGATGGTATGTTCGAAATTAAATGTTGTGCTTGATTTCTGCCATTTGGGTTGATCAACACGTTGTTCAGGTTTGGGATTTTATTGGTACTTCCTACTTTGTTTACGGGACTAGGTTTCCTTTTTTTGACCGCTGTTTTAGTAAAAGACCCACTAGGTACTTGCTTAGATTTAATGGAAGAAACTTTATTTTCTTTATGAAAGTTGTTTAACTCTTTTGAGGCAATGACACATAGCGAATTGAGTTTCGGATTTTCTATTACCGCACTTTTCTGGCTTACTTTGTCGGCGTAGGTTGTATTACCTTTCAGTATGTTAATAGCATCGTACCTTGAAACTCTCATTTCTCTCTTTTTTTAGAACTTCAGATTCGAATAAATATTTAGGGCATTCCTTTGAATTTGCTTTATGGTTCATGGAACAATTGATACATCTTTCTGTTTTTGCTTTACAATCCTTTTCAGCGTGTTGGTAGCTACATTTGTTACAACTAACTTCCTTTTTACAGGTTTTTAATGAATGGCCAAAAAGCAAACAATTTTTACACTGAAAGGGTTTCTCTTCAAATTCATTTACTTGGCATGATATGCCATAAATATATATTCTATTGGGAAGCATTTGTGCTCTGAAAGTAAATAAGACTGTTTCAGTGGGGAGCAGCTGAATATCGTCCCGATTCTTTCCAGGTACTTTTTTCACAAACCTGCGCACCTTAAGAATTTCATAATTTCTATCATTAGTTGTTTGTTCTAGGATTTCTGATTCAGATAACTCAACATCGATTCCTCTTAAAATTCCCTTGACTATGCAGTTGTAGTAAGGAATGAATGATTTCACATTATATTTACTATCGAAATCTGACTAAGAAGTTATTGGCTTCTTGGAAATGATTGAAGTATACTTCAATTCTATTTCTACCAATTGGTTTGATTTCTTTTGCTTTAAATCCATTTTCAAATATCATTTTACCATATTTCATAGGATGAATCCTGTTTACATTGCCTTGGTTACCATTGATAATAACAAAATATCTCTGTAATTATACAATATTTTCTCGCTTTTATTACTTATTTTTCCTTTCTCATTCTTTTCTTCCATAATTCTTTCTACTGTATTCATGTCCTTAATTACACTTATTTCCATATTTATTAATTCCTTTTTACTGAGATCTACATCGTGCGACATTTACCAACCCCTAAGGGTGGAATTTGGAAGTATTATTTGTCTATATATATATAAAGGTTTTTGCACTCTTGTTTGAACAAAATGATCTTAATTAACCCCAGATACGAATTATGCACTAACTACAACTAGCAGCTCAAAGGATACTGTACAAATTAAAATCAAATGAGGAGGACGCTCAATTTCACTATACGCACACTTCAAAACAACCGCCGACGTTGATCTAGAGGGTCCTGCAATAACTCTATATAAGAACAAGAAATAACGTTAACAAGTTGGTTGGCAACATTCGGATTTCAATCTTCCAGCGTTGGCAACACATACGTCACTAACGAGTTTCCTGCCTATCGACCACGTGATGCCGCACTCTATCTACCAGAGTCTGGAAGTATGAATGTGGGAGCCATAGATTATACGTGGGAGCGAACGTGTGTGTTTAATGTTAAAAATGATAAAATTCGACGTTTAGAAACGCTACAGCTCAACGGGCAATAATACCGTCAGTCAAAGCCTCATATTGCCAAAGAAGTTAAAGGGGCTATACAAATGAAGCAATTAAAAAATATATGTAACATGTTTATACCCAAGGCTCCTCAGCCATCTTTATTTTCCTAAGCGTTTATATTTTTCTCTACACATGCCTTAATGGAGGTTTTGGTTTAGTTGTGCATAAAATAGGAAATATGAACTCCAATTAATTGTGTGAAGTAGTCAGTTTGGGTGAGTTATCGAACAGAATACAACTTTATATACATTTGATTATATGCTATCCTTTTAAATTACTGGCAAATAATTAACAATCTCTTTATTCTTTGTTTAAGGTGTTAAGAAAAGCATAAGAATAATTTGTCCTCTTCTATACTGCGTCATTTATTACCGTCGAAAGCAATACAGTGGCCTGAATACTCTGTTGGGATTTTTCTCTGGTCATTTATTGGGAAAAGGTGAGTACACGCATGCTTGATGTAATCTCCCTACTGCTTAGATATGAAATTATATGAAACAGAAATGAGCAGGAATTCCAAGGACTACAACTGTGAGATAGCAAGTCAATATTAACATTATATTTCATACAATTAGATTGCTATGTGCAGTCAGAATATAATTGCAGCTATCTACTTTAGCTTTATCTGAGCAAGTGCATCTATTAAGTTAAAAAAAACTGTTAATATCCCTTATTCCCCACAGGGTGTGTATTTGGATGCAAAATCTGATTCATCAGAACAATGCAAAAGGTTTAAGGTATGCCATTATTATATATAACTGAATTTTGTAAAATTTGCATCTACCAAGCTTTGAAAAAATGCTCAAATTACCAAAGAAGATTACCTACTCTTAAATATTGAGTCAAAATAATGAGCCAACTGTATGTTTTTTGCTTGTCCAAGTCCTTGGCGCTTGTTGCCATCTGCCACTATCAGATATATATATATATATATATATATATATATATATATATATATATATATATATATATATATATATATATATATATATATGTGGATGAAATCATCTTTATGAAAGGAGATGCTGAAATTGGCCACTATCATTGTCCATACAATTTTGGCACCTCTAGGAAACTATCCATCACTCACCATAGTTCATGTTGAGAATGCTAGTAATTTCCTGGTGGATATTTTGCTTTAATTCTCCAGAGTGTGCAGGTTTATCTTGTACACTTTATGCTTTAAGTTACCCCAGAGATAGAAATTTCAGGGGGTTAGGTCGGGGGACCAAGAGTGTCACAAATCACCACTAATAATTCTGTCCTGAAATACACTTTCAATTGTTTTCATCGAAGGAATGGCCATATGAGCTGTTGCAAGAGTCTTGTTGAAAAAAAGGCAAAATTACGCTCCCTGTCTGTTAATTCTCTAAAAAGGGGCCAAAATTGTATTCACATATATGCGGGTATCAAGTGTGACTCAAAAATTTTGCCTATAACTCCTCTGATAATGGCACACCATACATCAATTTTTTCGAGATGAAGGGGTATTTCATGAACAATATTAAGTTTCTCAGAGCTCTAACAATGATCATTTTGTGTACACGCATATCTATGATGGTGGAACCAAGCCTCATCCATGAAAAATATTAAATTTGGGTCAATTTCACCATTGTACATACTATTGAGAGTCCACTCACAAAATGTGCACCGAATTACAGGATCACGTGGTTGAAGAGTGTGTGCCAGTTATTTTATATGGTTTTAACTTCAGCAATGTAGTTGATGTTCACAAAGAGCCATAAGAAATGCCTGCCTAAGCGATTTGTGGAGGGAATTCTTTGAATGATGACTGATTTTGTCTAATGTTTTGTATGCCATCTTTTAGATTTCTTAGCTTGAACACTTCCTGTGGCTTGAAATTTATTGTAAAGTTCATGGATTGTAGTACAACCTGTAGATTTTACACCTGGAAATCTTTCTGTAAATTGCACTTACGCTTGGTGAACTAACTTAACACATACAAATCATAAATAGTGCAGTAAAACACAAATGCTGAGCTATAATACACTTTGTGACTAAATACAGGACTAAATAACAAATCGTTCTATTTTAACTGAACATCACATTACTGTCAACTCAATACTGCATGCAGAGTAAAACTGCATCACAAGTGTGACCTTATTTACAACAGCAGTGTGTTATCATTAGGGCTCGGATTTTTGGGTGCTAAAAGCTTGGAAAATATTCCTTTGTTATACGCTAAACGTGTCAAGAATATGTGCTAAAAAGTAAAAATATGTGCTAAAACAAAATTCTTTTAAGATCTGACTGGCTGAACTACCTAATATGAAAAAGATAAGAAAATTACAAAAAATGTTCAGAAGCCAAAATGTGACTATATGACCCATGAGAGTTGCATAATTTTAATCACCATTGATAAAATTGTGCTTTGCTTGTATTTTGTTTTCCATGGAAAAAACCACACACCAAAACTGACATGTAATAAACATCCAGGAACTGGTTATAAATCACGAATATTACATGTTATGTACATGTATTAAAATCTTGTGTTTTTCACTTAACACAAAGTTTTTGAACATCTCGTTATTTGGTCATTTCAGATCCCTTTTAATGAGGTTATACTGTAATTCTATTATGGAAATAATAATGTGCTCAAAGGGTATATTGATAATAAAGTTATGAAAAGTGTGCAGTATACTTCTGCTAATTTAGTTTTGCATGGCTTACTGTGTTATTACTAAAGCGCGTCTCACCCTTAAAAGACAGTACACGTTAAATGGAGCGCAGTGTTGCAACATGTACTAGTTGCAAATCTCTCTCCGCGAGCGACTCGAGGTGGCCTGAGTCCTGTACTTAGTCCTTCAATTGCTGCTTGACGAGACGGACACTTTTAACTTTGGTATCCCTCCACGCCTTTGTCACTGTATGACCTAAATTTACAAATGACTCGTCTGTATAAACAATTGATTTCCCCTGGTCCCTAAACCTTTTACGTCTTTTAGATATTTATGTCGCCATCTGATGATATCGATATCGTCTCTTTCTATTAATATGCACTTGTTACCCTTTCTTTCATATTCGAACCCCAAATCAGAGTGGCCCTTGAGAAATTTGGTAGGGTCTCATCACTGTTGAACTGTGACAAAATTATATTCAGCGTGGGTGGAATATTTGCAAACTGTAAAGAATGAACAATTCGCCGCACTCCACCTTGCACTATTCAATCATATTGCGTTAACCTAGTGTTTTGTGTAGTCCCGCCCCTTTTGCTTTCTTTTTCGATGGCGTTCTTAGAGGTCCTTCCATTAGTTCCTTTTTAATCATACACACTACTACTTCTGAACACCCGATAGCCTTAGCTGTTTCTTTTACTGCCTTTACTGCCAAGCATTTTGCTTCAAAAATAATCTAACACATTCATAATTATTTGGCGTTCCTTACTTCTTAATTTACCAACATATCGTCTCTTCCTAGCTTCCCCCTCCATAACTACAAATATTTACAAAAATATTAAACAAATAACGCAATAACAGCTCACAGTTACACACACGGCTTCTTTCGAACTAATGTTAGTGCTGCTCCTTATACTATCTTCTGTGTCAGGCCTGGCGCTGAATAGATGAATTCCTTTTGTTTGCCTTATTGGATAAAAGAAAGAGGTTACTGCCTTTTGGTTTATTTTAAAAACTTTCTCCAACCTTCCTCAACATTTGTTCTTGCTGGTTCCCTGATGTAAACTCAATAACAAAAAAGTTTCACACTGCGTAACTTTTGCAGTGCACAGATATAAAATTTTCCGAAAACATTTAATTTAAAAAATTATAACCCTTAACTGGGTAAACAGAGAATTCAAAGTAGGCAGGTAGTAGCACTATAGTTTACTCTACCTAAGAAAAAAATATAGATGCATTCTAGCAGTTAGTTTGTTAGTTAGTGCGTGATGAGTGTAGAAACAGCAAATATCGGACTTCTATTGAAAAAAACGTTTTCTGAAGAAATTTGGACCTATAGAAATGTATAATGACTCTGAAAAGGATATAACCTGATAGAGAAAAAAATTCTGCATAGGATAATGTGTTCAAACCTGAAATTTATAACAAATGAATATTTATACCATGCTATTAGGAATCTGGCAACAGAGTGAGGGTAGAAAAGGACGCGGCTAATGGCAACTTGTATGCGCTAGATAGAGACAGAGATGTCCCATTTAACTCCATACTGTCTTCTAAGAGTGAAACGCTATATAGCTGTATGTTATATTGTTGTGAACTGCTTTGTTCAGAAGCATTTGTTGTTTGCTGTTTGGGCAAAGTGGTGCTTCATAAGCACCAGTTGTGTCCTGGTTTCAAACACAAAAATTGCAGTGCTGGTTTTGGTATAGCAGAAAATGAGGGAGGGATCAGCATCTAGGAAGGAACACATATTTGATAAATGAAACTTTTAGGTGTACCAACTAAGAAAGATTTCCCTTAATGCAGAATGTTCCAATGAAGGATAATGTAATAATGTAATGTATTATCGTGCTGCTCAAATGATTATCCTATGCTTTATCTTTGTTAATAGAAACCTCTCAGATATCCACTGATTACTTTTGGAAGTTGCCGACAGTTCATGTTGCACCAATGAGCGCATCACTTCCAGCCAATGAATGTGTAGATATAACAAATAACAGATATTCAGTAAAACAGAGCATTGCAATATTTTTGTTGTTTATTCTCTTTCTTCTCATTCATGGTACTCTAGGAAATGTCCATGCTGTAACATGTATGTTTACTCAGAGAAAACATGACAACATTGAGGAAAATGCTAGGACAGAAAAGGAAGATCATCGCTGTTTATGACTTAGCACCTAATGAACCAACGGAGGAGACCCTAGGTAGACTAACAAAAATGTTAATTTGTATTCTGTATTTAAAATATGCATTTTCTTATACAACTAACCAGATCCAGCTTACCTGAATGTGTAGTAATGCAGACCAACTGTGAAATATATTACTTTAACTGTTTGTGCAAACTATGAACAAAAAATAAGCCTTCTGTGCAGGAAGCCTCAGAGATGGTCAAATGTGATCAGATCCTGAAAGTAATGTGTGGGAAAGGCTGCATATTTCACTGTTACTCTGCACATAAAAGGCATTTTAAAGTGCAATGAGTCCTTCAAATATCCTGGTCTTGAGGTCTAGGAAGATTAAATTATTGCATTATTAACTCTCAAGATTGAATCATTATGATCCTTGGGTAATCTGCCATGACAATGGGGACTGCCTCTGTAGAAAAACTTTGGGACATTTAGATTTAATCCATACTATTTCCAGGCTGCCTGACAAAACATTTGAATGTGTGGTTTGTTTTTATTGCAAATGAAGTAAAGGAAGTAATCTGCTCCACTTTTTAATATTTGAGCATAACACAAAATGTGCATGATTAGGGAAATTTAATATGAATAAGAGGTTGAGAAGAAAGTGTTTTGGAATCCTTGCGGGAAGGGTGTAAGAAGGCTTGCCACTTAGCCACTGTCCTCCACCTAGGCCCCCTACAGGTGACAGTATTGGGGGGTAGGACATGGTCAACATCCCGAGCCTTAATGGCAGGTTATGCAGCCTTCATGAGCTGAGGTCGCTACTCCATCAAGTAGCTCCTCAATTCACTCCTTCAGGACCTAACGATGCTGAACGCACCCTGTGCCAGACGTCCCAGCAGGGGAAAAATTCCCATGCCAGTGCAGGGGATCAAAACTGGGTCCTCTGTATTAGAGGAGGTGCACTACCACTGTGCTACAGAGATGGTCTGGTATAGGAATTTGTGCTGGAGGTTGAGAATATGGTCTTTTGAAATCCTTCAAATATTTTCAAAGGGTAAATCAAAATTATATTGGATTTGTTAATGAACTGAATTTTTTATACTAATTTATATTTTGGAATGTAAAGAAGGGTGACATAGTTGAACTAGGTCCATATTGAGGCAGAAATAAATCCCTAAGCAGTACAATTCAAAAGAACGGTTAAAAAGGGGTAATCTATAAGGAAATCAATTCCTTCATAGCGACATATTTTCTGCTATTAGAAGATAGGAGGACAATCCAGCAGGCGTTATCTAACATTGCTCACCACAATTCTGGAACTGTACATAAGTGAAACAAAAACAGCACATGCACATCTTCTTTCACCTACAGGTGAGCAATGTGGGTTTTAAACTGGAAAAGTCCATATCTGGAAAGAGTGCTGAGGAAACAATGACAGGCTTGAACAGAACTGAGAGGCTCAGTTTTCTCCTCTCAGGTAAAACCTTTGTTGTAAAGAAAAGTGAAAGAATAACAAGATAATAACTTAACAGGTAGCAAAATAATTGTCTTCAAAGCAAATTTAGTACAAAAGCAAATTCAACTAACATTATACTTTAGCAAGACCTGTCCTAAGTTATGGCAGCAAGGCTTGCACCCTAAAGATGAGAGATAAGCAGAGTTACTGCTGCTGAAATGAAGTTGGTGCTGGTTATACTAAATGGGATCTATGACCAATTAGTTTGTTTTACAATAGCTAAAGAAAATATGTATAACATTACCAGAACTGTAGACGACAGCAGCTTAGGATGGACCCGAACACATTTCCAAAGCTGGAATGCAGTATATTCTTAAGGGAAAGGGATGACTTAGCTGTCCCATGAAGAGCTATAGTGAGATCCTGAGTCTAACACCTGGATGAATGAAGGAAGAAATATCTTCTCATTGAGGAGGTTCCTTTTACTGCTTTTTTAAACAAATTCTTATTAATTTTATTTTAGACACTTATTGTATGAGGGGTGTCTTAAAAGCTACACTATTTTTTTAAACCTGCACTGTATGTGGAAAAAGCCCAGGAGTCGCAGGGAACCTTGGTCTGGATGTAGTGCCAGCACTGTAAAATTCTCAGACACCTACCTTTACTGCTGGGACATTAAAACTGGAGACACCAATTGCAAACTCTGCACTGTAATTTGTTTTTTGACAACAAAAAATAAATGTGGGACTGAAATTCATAGCAAGCTGTGTAGTGTACGGTAAGGACCTTATGTCAAGACCAATAGCTTCTCGTTGGTGACAATCGTTATTGAAGATGTGAGAATGAAAGGATGAGCCAACACCAAAAAAAGGCAAAACTTGTTGCATCGGGTGGCAAGTTCATGGCAGGGGAATTCTGGGATTAAATGGGAGTACTGTTGATCGGTTACCTGCCTTGTGGGACCATGACAGCTGCTCTCTATTGCAAGGTGCAGAAATAATTCAGAAGGGCGATTCAAAACAAATGGAGAGGAAAGCTGAGCAAAACCGTGTTTCTGTTACGTGATAACTCTTGCCTGCATGGTGCTTGTCTGTTTGAGCAGTTTTGATAAGATGTTTTCAGTCATCCACCTTACCTGACACACTGAGTGATTACCATGTGTTTCCGCAGCTGCAGCAACATCTCGGGGGAAGGCACTTTGTAAATGGCTGTGAGTTAACACAAGAAGTGGAAAGATGACTGGGCAATTTGGCGGGAGAGTGGTTTGACAATGGAATACAAAAACATATCACGGTACCAAAAATGTACTGAGATTCAAGGAGATGTTGGAAAATAGTTATTCAATGTACCTTTCAAAATATATGCATTTCAAAATATTTAAACGTTCTATAATTTTTTAAAAAAATAGTGTAACTTACTTTTGAGACACTCCTTGTATATGATAATGTAAGACTTGTAACTGCAGGCATAAATTAATAGTTAAAGATGGGTCATACTAAACGTAGTGAGCAAGATTTTGATATTGTAATTCCACCAAGGTAATAAAAATAGCTACATTACCATAATCTGCAGACTTCACACATGTTGACACATTATAACATCACTAGCTTCAATTACTTTATCACAAACACTATTTGTAAAGTGGTAGACATTGAGGTTTCGTTTCAACAGCATGCTATTGTTGAATTACTTATTAAAGAGGAAGAAACCTGGTGCTGAAATTCACTTCTTCTGCATGCCTGGACACCAGGGCTGCTAGGAGATGTGTGAAACACTTCAAAAATGGGAACAAAGTATCAAAGATGATAGCACTCAAACTGCTTCCATAGAGTCAATGAGTTCATTGGAGAAGACATAATTACACTGTGAATCAAATCACAACAAGCCTTGCAGCAGGACGTGGTGCATTGCAGGAAATTATTCAAAGTTTGTGTCTACTGGGTCCAGATTTATTGACCAAAGACCTCAAAGTTGAGACAAGTACTATGACCCAAAGCCACCTTCAGAGATTCTGAAATTTAGCAGGTGATATTTGGATGAGCATTGATTGTAACGGAATGAAATCTTATGGGCCTGAAACAGAACGCCAGAGTATCGAATGGACAGGGTTTGTTGTGAAAAACGAAAGCAAGGATAGATCTGCTGGAACAGACATCTATTGCAAGGAAATTTTCAACTTATGGTATGGGGGGAAAATGTGTGCAAAGAAATGGAGACTATGTTGAAAAGTGACAGAAAGATCTATAGATTAAGATGTACATAGTTTGTCTGAAACATAACATTTAAGATTCATTGATAATAAGTTGCGGTATCAGCCTTGTATGTTAATACCCTGGAAAGGTTGGCAAGTTTGTCTTTCTGAGTTAGCTTTTTGGTTTGCTCAGGAACAAGCTTCTCTCTGGAGTGACAGTTGACACAGCAAATTTGCCAGTACTTATTCCAAGTTTAGAAATATTGGATAAAATATTTCATTACATATTTTGATGGCATCGGTTATCATTTCAGGACTTCATGGACAGAATTGCATTTCACTTGATTTCCTGAGCTCAAATACAAGAACTCTTGTTTCAGTATATTGGTAAATATTATGTTATTTCAGAGGAATGGCATTTTACAATAAAAAAATTACTAAATATTGATCATTAAGGAAAAGTGCTGCATCCTAATTAAGAAAATGTTGAGAGAATGGACATTAATTCACATTATAATTACATGAGGTGTGTGAACCATTAAACTCTGTTAGTAATGAATGTAATAGTATGTGTTCCTGGTATTTAAAGTGCGGTTGAGATTGATCCCCAAAGTACACAATTTTCCGCAGTTTTCATGACTTTAGTTTGAGTGTTCACCAAAAGCCTTTCATGGTTTAAGTTCTGCAATTCACAAAGTGGTATCTAAACATTAAAGAAATAAGGAAAAGGCTTTAGAAGTGGCTAATCCAGTGTCATTTGGAATTTCAGAAGCTATAGAAAAGGGCTCTCTTGGTATCAATGTGATATGCCTGGGGTGTAAATCACTGCAAGTGGAACTCGTTAGTCCACATCCTGTGTTGAAGGGGTCCCTCTGCAAGTCTTGCAAAATCCTAAAATGTTTGTGTAGACTCTTGTTTTAGTGCAGTAATACCTATTAGAACATTCATTGTGTAATATGTTGTTTCCAAAGCTTCCCATATGGTTTACAGCCTTCAGGGGAATCTTGTTCCATTAAGTGATATATGAATCCATGTATTACCTATGAGGGAAACTACAGCTTTTACTGTGGCTTCTGGATCATGTTGAGCCTTGGAGATACTTCACATGAGCTACAGTCGGCGAGAAATAACCTGGTACTTAACAGCTAGCAGATTCACTTACCTGCAAGTGAGTCTAGCCCTATCTTGCCCAATCGACCAACCGCTGTGCAATGTGGACGAGATAGGGCTAGCTTCGCTTGCAGGTAATGAATCTGCTAGCTGTCAAATGCCAGGTTATTTCTCACTGACTGTAGTCCAAGATAAGTTAAAGCCAAAGCCAACACATTACAGCTGGGGATTGATTGATGGACCCCAGGTGTGAAAGCCACAAATGAAGCTACTGAGCTACCTTGCTTACTCTTTGATCTGTATATGCCATTCAAACAAACTAGTTGTGAGCAAAACATCCATTGTAAATGGACCTTGGCATTAACTGTAGGGCATTACATGAAATAAATAAAACGGGGCTCCTTCTCGTTGGGGAATAACAATCTAAGGCAGGCAGGAAATTGGACATGCCCAGTTTGAGTGAGGCAGGCACTGCGAGTAGTGACTCAACTTTAGGTGATAGGGATCAGTGCCCGCAGGCTGTCTTATACTGTTCTATTATTTACAATGTATTTACATTACACGTTGGCATTTATTTTCATTTGTATATATATATTGTAATGTGCATTTCCCATGTTTTGCTATAAGTGAGGGAATGTCTGGATATAAGTTGCTAGTGTTGTGCAGTTGAACGGCTCTCAGATAGCTATTTGTCATTTGTGAATAATGTTTCGATTTGCAAAGCTTAAGGCTGAAAAAAGTTTATCACATAAATATGTAGAACCAAACATGCACATAATAGCTGCCACTTTCGCATGTAGTTCAGGAAATCTTGTTGTTAGCTAATGCTGGATTTCTGACAATGAAGTCATTAATCCTCTTGCTCTCCAATATTTTTCACAATGATATTGAAGAGAGCAGTAGCAGTACTAGTAACCGTTTTTTAGAGAGCACCATATTTTTATGTTTTGGCAGTCACATCGCTCTCTCACAACCCCCAGAATGTCTGGAGGACCACACCTGTCGTTGGTTTACTGGTCTCACCGACCTGACCAGGAGAGCCATAAAAATAAATTCACCAACCATATCCTCTGATTACCAATCAGAAGACGTATTACGTGCCATGACAGGTCAGCATGTTGGGGTTAAGATTTTATAGAGGAATTAGAGAAATGGAGAGGTTGGAAAAATAAAGACTCCCTAGCCCTCGGGAATCCTAATAGCATCGGGGTCGGAAGAGAACAAGAGATGACCAAGGTACGGTCAGATAGAAAAGTTACAGTGAGGAGCAAAACACCAGTAAGTGGAAGTAATATTCTGCTCAGCTTGGGTGCCTTGTGGTCGCTATTCACATATCCCCTAGATGGAGACCCCTGAGTGTAGTTCAGGAAATCTTATAACCTGGAAGATAAGAATAAAACTGAATGATGCCATTTGCCATCCTAAACTTCTCCTTAGTAAAGTGTCATATTGCAGATCTCTTAATTCTAATTGCACCTCTGTAGGCACACTTTTGACATCAACTGAACATGGTCACTTGAAGGTATCAAAATCCAGCTCAAGTGACCTTAAATCCTCAAACCTTTTTGAGAATGCTAGACCTAGTTTCTTGAGAGACTGAATGAATAACTGAAGTAGATCATTGTTAATGTTAGTTGAGAATTTTGTCACATTTGGAAAATGTGTGGAATTACGGTTTTGAAATTGATTCCTCTCCAATTTCATTTTCATTGCACGAATTTTAGAAAAGAGATGTAACGAATTGACCTTTTCTCTGCAAAGAAGCATTGACAGCATTCAAATGACTCATTATGTCAGTAACAAATGCTAGGTTAACAATCCATTGAGAGTCAGAAAACTCAGGAACAGACCTTCCTTTCATATTCATAAGTTTTACCTGGTGAAGCAAAAGGAGGAAATGTTCAAGGGTTTTATCATGCTTAACCATCTTACCTGACAAAAATAATAGTATATTGTTGAAATCAAATTCCACTCATTCCATTAACTCTCAAAACTGTGATTCAATCCTGAAGATCATATGAAATTTGAAGTCCTAACAATAACATTTATAACCATGTCAAATTTGACAGTCTTGCCACAAAGTGCCTCACACAATGCACTGTGAAATGTCTGTCCTGGGCTTGACTTTTTCAGAAATCCCATAAATCCCACATTACAGTCAGTTATACTAGGGGCACCATCAGTCTTTCTTTTTTAATTAACATCCTCCAACGTAATGTTCTATCAGACAGTGAATGAATGAAATGGGTGAAATGCTCAGATGAGTCCAAGGACCATGTTGCTTTAAGTTACCCTATATTTGTCTTCTCAGGATAAGGGAAAACCTCGGAAAAAGAGCTTACCTGGATAACTTACCCTAAGGGTGAGTGGAACTTGCGACCTCTTAAACGTGAGGCAGACACGCTAACCATGACACTACCAGGGGGGGGGGGGGGGGCGCCATCAGTGGCGACAGAAACCAGCTTATCCCAGGACAGGTTCATATTGTCAATATTATGCTCACCAGCAGAAAGTACATCTTTGCCAGTACATGTATGTACCTTTCATGGGAATTAAACCCTGAAGCTCTTGTCATATTTACATCTATATCCATTCCTTGGATAAAAATACCCAGTTGTGTTGTATCATTGTCAGGGCACAGAGAACATGTAATGAATTGTTGCCCTCCCAGTGTTAGTTATCATTGAACATCTGCACTAAGATCTTCTATATGGTGTGCAATTGAAACCAAAACAAAGATTGCGTTAGGTTGTGCTTCACTTAGAGGACATACGAATTCACAGGCAATATCAAGGCCTCTCTTTCACAAATGCTCCAGTGCAGAATGGTTGAAAGTTCCTTAACAATTAAATGAGCAATTTTAAAGCTCACTCTCACCATAATTTGTAGCTTAACTTCCCAGAAATGTAGGGTGTCCCAATATGAATGCCGGATTTCATAATGCACAAAATACATTAGTTGAAGGCAATTACATATATTAATATGCATGCAAAGGGCACATGTTCCAATTTAAGTATGGACAATGATATCTGGCATATGTGCACCACAACCTGCTCTACAGCTGGTGACAATGTCTATGAAATTGGTGATGATTCTGGTACAGCTGTGTGCCTGGAGTTGTGTGGTGACACATACAATTTCATGCTCCAGGTCTTGTAAGGTTTGGGAATTTTGTACATAAACCTGCAATTTGAGGAACCCCCAAAGAAAGAAGTAGCACTGTGGAAGGTCACATGCTCTTGTTGGCCAGTTTTTGGTTATCTTGGTGTGAAAGGACTCGGTTTGGAAATTTCTCATGCAACAGAGCCTTGCTGTAACCATAACTGTTCAGTATCAATGTCATCCAAATAAGACAACAGGAAATTGGTAATTATATTACTGTAACATTCTCCATTAACTGTTATGGCATTACTGCTATCATCTTCCAAAAAGTAACACCATACCAAGCAACCGCAACAAGCATAGAAAACAAAAGGTAGGTAGAGTGCCGCCAATCTCACAGGAACAAAATGACGGCCAATTCAAATCTGGCAGTCTTATTGGGACACCTATAAAATTGTCAGAATATTGAATAGTATTAAGGTATACTGCAATATGTGACAATAGAATGCTTTACTTGAAATGAAAACAAGCATTCCAAAGATTATGGCACTCGTATATGAAATACCTCTTATGTTTGCAAGGTTAGATTGAGACTGAAAAATTGAATGCCATGACCGGGATTTGAACCATGGATCTACTGGTTACCGTCCGGCTGCTCTAACCACTAAGCTATCATGGCCAACGTGCTGATATGACATTAAATTCTCCAACTCACATTATTCCCGGTAAACCGCACAAGATTTCAATCTACTCTGAGATAACATACCTTAATGGTGACTTACAGCCTGTAAGTACTTAAGTCCCAGGCTTCTAGTTTAACCAACTATAAGGTCAATTAATGTAATAAATGTTTTTTTCACACAATAGCTGTGTGTAAGACACGAATGGAAAGGCTAGAGTGAGACTGAATTTAATGTCATATTGGCATGTTGGCCATGATAGCTTAGTGGTTAGAGCAGCTGGATGGTAACCAGTAGATCTGTGGTTCAATTCCCGGTCATGGCATTCAATTTTTCAGTCTTACTCCATCCTTTCCAATCATATCCTGCACACGGCTAGTGTGTGAAAAAACATTAATTACCTCTTATTGTTATTAATGCTGTTATTCTGTGTTGAATTGTAGTAATAATTTCTAAATGTTAAGTAGAGCATAATTTTAATGAATTAAACTCTACTTCAATATGCTTAAACGAAATTTGTGTGCACCTGTTTATAGGTTTGGCCACAGGGGAAGTGTAGGATTATATTTCATTTTTGATGTATCTGTTTTAAAATGAGACTAACTTACTTCATGCCAGCATGTACATCTAATTAGCAGTTTTTGGAAGTACTTTTGCCAAAGACTACTTCAACATGATATAATAATAAGCTTATGAGCATCAAAGAGCTGAGTTACTGAAATTTGCTGCACCTTTCTGATCAGATTTGTGTGCAAGAGTCATGGGTTCAGTTCAATTCATTTCATCCATAATAACATACATGTTGTTGAATATATCAAAATATTTGTTACAAAAATATACACATTCAGATTCAGTTTATGCACCAGTTATAATAAAATTTTATATTATATTCCAATCAGCGCACGTTGCACATGGTATAAATGGAGTCCCACAGACAGTCGACGCATCAGTCGCAGTGATACCTTCCACGAGGAGACTTCTACAACGCCATTGAAGATGTTTACCGCAGTTGTAAATGAAACATCTGGAAGACAGATCTCCGGCAGACCACGGCATAACAGCCCGGAAGATACTTCTTTCTACAAAATTTTATAAGGTTTGTCAAAAGTGAAAATACAGGGGAATACAGAAGAATATACACATATCTAAAATTTCCATTGCATCAATTTGGGATTTTTTACTATCTGTAAACAATGTTAATATTTTGTTATCAATATGTTTAGCTTGTTGCCACTATTGTATATCATTGTGTTCTGTCAAGTCCGTTGTATCTTCATGTATTTCCTTAACTGTGAAAGGCAAGTGGTTATACAGGTCCTTTGCATTGCTCTTTATACACTTATTTCCAAGGGAGCCTCTGAACCTAACTTTATAATTTTGTTTTGTTCTAGTGTTATAACTGTGTACATTTGCATTTTCTCCTCTTTATGGGACCTAACTGCATATTTGAGACCATTTGTAGCATTTATGATTCTTACTGCTCTTTGAGAGGTAGAACTGGAACTTAAAAATTCAATGCAACAACTGGGATTTGAACCATAGAACTTCTGCTTATCGGCTTATCGGGCGGCTGCTCTAACCACTGAGCTATAGTGACAAACTGCCAGAATGGCATTAAATTCTCAAGCCAGTTCGTATTTCTCCTGGTAAACCAACAGTAAGTTTGTTGGAATAAATAAATAATAATTACCATCTGAAGGTTATTTAATCCTGGGATATAAAGTACTTACAATAGTAAGTCACCATTGGAGTAATTTGTCTCTGATGTGAGACTGCCTTTGTGGTTTACCAGGAGAAATACGAACTGGCTTGAGAATTTAATGCCATTCTGGCAGATTGTCACAATAGCTCAGTGGCTAGAGCAGCCACTCGGTAAGCTGTCTGTGGTTCAAATCCCAGTTGTGGCATTGAATTTTTAAGTTCCAGTTCTACCTCTCCAACTTTGCCCACAAACGGCTTGTGTGTTTAAAAACACCAACAGTAAGTTTGTTGGCATAAATAAATAACACTTACTGCTCTTTTTTGTAACCTAAACATTTTCAAAGAATCTTGAGTAGTTTGCTCATCCATAAACTAAAAAGGGAGTAACTGCTTGTAAATACTACTGCTGGTATGTAGTGTTGAATAAGGGTTACACACAATTCCAAATACATTTCAAAATAATGTTACATTTACAGCAAAAACAGGCTCTCCAAAAACAGGCTGCATAAAGCTACAGAGAATCTGTAGAAGCTGACTTGACACTACAGACTACCAGGGAAACTATGGCTGATGCAAAATTTAATGGGCTTAATACAACATTCAATCATAGGCTTGCCACGCCTTCCGGTGTTGCATAACTGAAATCATGCTGTAAAGCCAGTGATATATCATTTGCACCCGATAAATTTATTTGCACAACAGAAAGGAGAATAGTAATAGCTTTCAGTAGCCACTAAATTTTTTATCTACCATAATTATACTGAGCGCAAAACAAGAAGGTGCTTTACAGTTGTTTGCCAAGTGGTGGAAAGGTCAAAATGAATAGTAGGGGATGGTAGAGTGCTGCACCTCACCAATGACATCTGTAGTGGGCAGAGGTGGGAGACGCCGCTGCTCGGCAGTAGGCCTTGGCCAGTCATGGGCTGTTGCGCTGTTTTTTTTTTTTTTTTTTTTGTTTTTTAGTTTTTAGCATGTGCCTGACCTGCAATCCAGCAGTAACATAAACTGTGAGTCTTCTGTTTTCCCTGCAATATATACAATGCCCCCTTCAGCTCCAGCTTGCATCAGTTATAGTCTGATTTCTAAAAGATGATACATGGCAGCAGTCAAGCAAGGGGGGTTAAGGGTAAGAGGGGAAGGTCGTTGCTATGGAAATGTAAACAAAGGTTGCCACATTGGCCGTACTGATAAAATAGTTTACTACACAGATTAGTTATTGCTAAGCTGGGCGAGGAACGAAACTTGTTTGGATGTTCAGTTGCACAGTGTGTTGTTAGCCTACTTTGTTAACACTTTTATATTAAAAGGCGTAGTATTCGTATTGAGAACAGATTACCTTTGTTTTGACAGTAGGCTACTTGAGATTACATGTGAAGTTTTTGCTGCTGTGAGATAAACCCGAACGTTTGTTTATATGTCTCAAGTATTGAGGGTTATCGCTATCTGCTTATTGACAACACTGCAGCTCTCCACGTGGAGAAGCTGGCATTTGACATTTATCTTCTTTTAAAAATTGGAGTATAGAGATTACCTATGTGCTGACAAGTTCGCTTGGACCATTCTATTTATGTAGTTATTTGCCTTGTACTTGCATGTGTCTGAATCTGTGTATCTGTGCGTATGTTGTGAGAACATACAATTATCTTAATCTTTTAAGGAATGTTTAATTATGTCCAAAATATTGACAAAGACAGCTTAGCCAAATGAAAAACTTAACCTACCGGGAAGCAAATAAAATTGTGTGTGGTACATATCCCAATTAAAGGATTATGCTATGGTATTGCTGACGAACAAGGTCGCAGAATTGTTTCCCCATTTTCTAGTGTAATCTGATTTAATTAATTTGGGCCAAAGTAAACGTTGTGTTCTGCAAAACAACAAAGATTTCACTGTGACATCTGTAATAAAGCTGCATCAATAAAAAGCTGAAAACTGAACAAGTGGTTACTGATACAAAGGGCGTCATACGTGCAACATAGGAAAATGAGTTTTTAGAAGAAAGTGTCATTTTTGTAGGTAATTCCAGCAACAACAGCATGATGCAAGTGATTCGGATATCGGCGACATTTCCCTATTACAATATTTATGTTTCTTCTGTTAGTGAATCTTTACAGTGATATATACTTGCATGTAGTATCTTTTGTATGTAGATTCACTATTTTACTATTGTCTTCGAATATAAATATAAATTATACCTGCTCTACATTCCAAACACAATCTAACCGTCTTCTTACACATGCTAACACGCTCTCCACATGGCCATAATAAGCAGCAATGTCACCTATCTTTCGCTATCAACTGTCAATCCCTATCTTGTTTGGTGCCGATTGTATGCATGGGAAACTTCTGTTTTAAATTCACCTGGCACAATAAACTGGTTGACTGGGGAAACATGTACTTCTTTAAACAGGAAATAAATCAACAGCTTTTAAAATATATTGATGTTTCTCTTAAGTATTCATCATTGTTCTGCAGAAAGCTTACAACTATAATTGAAAAAAGTTGCGGATTCTTTGAAATCCCAAGTATTGTTGGGGAATGTTTGCATTCAATTTCTTTTTACTTTCTCTACTGGTAAGTAGGGGAAGTATTGTATTCCACTCAAAAATTCGATGTCGAGATTTCACCGGAAATATATGTTTTGAGGAGAGCCCTGACTCCAAAAAAAGCACTTTTAGAAAAAGGTCTGTGTGTGTGTCTGTGTGTCTGTGGACAGCATAACTCAAAAATGAAAAGTCGGTTAAAAACCATACTTGGTATCTAAGTTTAATGTCCTTTAAGGATGCAACACAAAGATTTTAAAGAAAATGGCCCCACCCTAAACTACCCTTTACATGGAAGATTTTTTGAAAATTTTGATTTTCTTGAAAATGGCTCTAACGATTTTGATTAAAATGCCATATGTTTAAGATACTTTTATGATCAATGAAATGTATATCTTGAATTTTCTGGCTATAGCCCCTGTAGTCGTATTTACTCTGGACAACTTTTCCATAAATGGTGAACCATTAGAGATGGACCAAATCATACTATACAAAAAATGTAGATCTTGCTAAAATGCACAATTGTCTCAATAAATTTTCTTGTAGGTTGAACCATTTTGGAGATATTCCTTGTTATGTGTGTGAGTTTCGGAAAACTTTCGTGAAACGGAAAATTGTTGTTCGTGTTTTTGTGCAAAGTGAAAGAGTGCAAAGAGAATGGAATCTCAAAGCTTTAAAAGATTTGACTATCACACAAAGCCTACTGTATTCTAATATTCTCCTTGCACCTTCAAGGAAATAAGCAATTTGTACAAATGTTTAATTTAACTAACACGAAGAAGATATAAGAATAAGAGTTTGTAAGAATGGTTAGTACAAAAGTAGAGAAAGTCATGTGAGTGCAACACATCATATTTTTTTAACTTGGGTTACATTTTTACATTCACCTTCACTTTAAAATGTTAACCTCATCCTCAGCCATTAGATGATTGAAGTTCTCTCCCTCTTGCTCCCTCTCTCTTTGTGCTGCTATGGTCTTGCTGCCATCTGGTGTTAGGGGCACAAAATTTTAATGCTTTGTTCAATGTTGTGATTGCTAAATGTATTACATAGTCACTGTTTTTGATAATGTATAATTTTTCCCAAATGTTCAATTCTATTGATAAAGTAACTGATTATAAAAAAGTTATATATTTTATCCAATATTTTGGTTTTCTGCCCAAAAACGGTGTGACACAGCAGATCGTCGACTTAATCTACAGAGAGGGTAGAGTGACATGGAAAAATTCAGTGTCATGACTGGGATTTGAACCATGGATCTACCGGTTACCGAATTTCTCAGTCTCACTCTACCATTTCCAACCCTGTCCTACACATGGCTATTGTGTGGAATAACATTAATTTACCTTATAGTTGGTTAAACTAGAAGCCCGGGACTTAGGCATTTACAGTATTCTAAGTCGCCAATAAGGTGTGCTATCTCATATATATTGAGATCTTGTGTAGTGTACTGGAAAAATACGAGTTAGAGAATTTAATGTTGTGTTGGCATGTTGGCCATGACAGCTTAACCCTTTCACTGCTAAGTCCGAGTTAACTTGGTCGTAAAATGTTGCTGCTGTCTTGCTAAACACGGGTATACTGGGTTGGGCATCACAGCATATTCTAATCCCCGTAACTTTTGGGTCACTTGCATTAAAGCAGGCCCACGTGCACAGACGTCTTCTGCCATCTCTTGGCTATATGCTGACACTAGTTACTGTGCAGTCTCTGGTGTTGTATGACATTTGCAGGGTTTTAAGTAAACTATGCACAACTCACATGTTAGCTGTGGGAAATTACCACAGGCCACTGCCAGTTGAGCTAAGATGGTGTCATTCCGTGCCGGACACGTTTACCAACAAGGAACTTTTAGATATTTTTACAACTTTAGAATCAGATGAAGAGTTTGATTTCCCGTCTAGTGAATCTGGAAGTTAAGGTGAACGTGAAACCGAACAAGAAATAGTTTGCGATATTACAGGTCCATCACATTCTTGTAAAATACCATGAGTGCAAACTCCTTTGTTTCGGTGGAAACAAAGAATCCGTGCCGCGAATCCATCCATTTGATAACAGTGTTGCAGGAATCACAGCTGGGACTTTGAGTAGTGCTTTGTAGGCGTCAGACTATTTCTGTCATTTTTTTAGTGTGGATGTAATGCAGAAAATAGTGGAGGAGACAAACAGTTTCTACTCATAAACAAATGTGGTTCCACCCTCCTCTTCCTCTTGTCTTCAAAAATGGCATGACACCAATGTGGATGAAATGTATGTGTTTTTAGCACTTACCATGCTCATGCCAAGAGTAAAAAACTTCCTAGGAAAAAGTATTGGTCTACGGATCCTCTGATTGAAACTCCCCAGTTCTGCAATTACATGTCACGGGACAGGTATTTGTTGTTACTTCGCGTCCTTCATTTCTATGACAAAAATACACAATCGGCGGTGGACCGATTATATAAACTAAAAATGATTATAGATCACCTTCGGCATAAGTTCAGTGCAATATTCAGCCCATTTTCTAATATTTGCATTGATGGAAGTATGGTGCTATTCAAGGGCAGGCTCATCTTCCGACAATTCACTCCTAAAAGAACCTGATTTTGTTCTTGTGGCTGTGAGACAGGCTACATTTTAGATTTTATAGCATATACTGGCAAACAAACTGAAATATTTCCTATTCAGGATTTTGGTATGTCTGGAGCTGTAGTTCAGAATCTCTGGGAAGGGACACAGTTTGTGGCTGGATAACTGGTATTCTAGTCCCCTGTTGTTTGACAGTCTTCATAAACAAAATTTCAATATTTGTGGAACTGTTAAGGCAGGCTCACACTTGGATGCGCAGAAGCGAAGTGCGGCGAGCTGAACAGAACCAGCTGGCTCAATCTATCGGAAGCAAGACGCGCCAAAGAGTAGATGTACCAAGGTCAGTCATTGTCAATCAGCACAATGGATCGCTTGGCTGTACTAGCGCTAATTTGCGAAGAAGCAGAAAAAGAGGAGCTTAGGCAAAACAGAAGATTCTTGGTGCATGATATAAACCTATCCAGGAATATAAAGCATGATTTTTGTTACACTGTTTGATTGTCTGTTGCGTGTACTGATCCCAAGGTCGCGGGTTCCAATCCGGCCCAGACCGATGCTTTTAACTGTGCTTAAAAACGACAGCTTCATGTCAGTAGATTTACTGGCATGTAAAATAACTCCTGCGGGACAAAATTCCGGCACACCAGTGACGCTGATGTGATCCCGGCAATTGACAGCGTCGTTCCCACGTTGCCAGATCTAATGTGCTTTGCAGTATTACAGGTGCAGAGATTTTTTTAGTATTATGCATTATTTGGCTCTCGCTGCTAACACGCGCTACGGCGCTACAGTTATATACTCGTATATTGTTAGTTTTAGTCTTGGCTTAATATTTACATATGCCTGCAGTTCGAAAGAAGGGACAAAGTATTCACAGTGAAGCAAGGGAGGTAATTAGAAAAGTGATAGAAGTATGTGACAAAGAAGCGAAATCAGGACAATTGAAATGTTTATTATCACAAAGAAATTTATGTGTGGCAAATTATTGTGGGATATCGGAACATAGTGTAACAAGAATAAGAAGAGAAGGTGTTAAAGCTGGTGAAAAATCACTTCACACTCCGGGGAAAAAGAGACGAAAGGCCGAGGAGTGCATATTTCATTGTGATGATTTTGATAGAACAGTAATTAAAAACGTAATTCGAGACTTTTATTTGGTTAAAAAACAAGTGCCGAAGCTGCTTGCAGCAATTAGGGAAAAAATAAATTTTCCTTGGGGAAGAGAAACTCTGCGGAAGCTATTGCACGATATGGGTTTCAAATAGAAGCGATGTGGAAGTAAGAGAAAATTACTTATTGAACGTCCAGATATAGTTAATTGGAGAGCTAAATACCTAAGAGCTATAAATGGATACAGAAATGCTGGGAGAAATATCATTTACATTGATGAGTCCTGGGTGGACAATAATTTGACATTTGGGAAGTGCTGGCAGAGTGATGATATCTACGGGATTACGACAAACATTAGCTCTTCTAACTGCCTGATTCTTGTAAATGCAGGCAGCAACGAAGGTTTCATACCCGGAGCTTCTTTGATATTCAAAGCTGGACTTGCTAGCGGCGATTATCATGGCCAAATGAATGGAGAAAATTTCCAGAAATGGTTGGAGAAGAAACTGTTACCTAATATACCCTGCAATAGTGTCCTCGTGCTTGATAATGCTCCATACCACAGTGTACAAGAAAATAAGGCTCCGTCGAAATATGCTATAAAGGAAGAAATGGTACAATGGTTGGAGAACCACAATATTTCATATTCTGCTGCAATGCGAAAGACCGACTGGTTTGATTTAATTCAAAGACATAAACCAAAGGAAAAAATATACCATATCGACAGAATAATAGAAATGCATGGGCATACGGTTCTTAGATTACCTCCTTATATGTGCGAGTTGAATGCTATAGAATTGGCATGGGCAGCAATAAAACGACATGTAAGAGAGAGAGAGCATAATGTAACCGGTGATCTACATTTAAGAAATCTACAGCAAGTGTGTGAAAGTGCAGTGAACTCTGTTATAACAGCTGATTGGGAGGGCTATGTTAGGCACGTTAAGAAACTTGAGGATGAGTTTAGGCAAAAGGATGGGCTAGTGGAAGGTGCAATAGACAATTTTATTATATCACTAGGAGGTCTGACGAAGATCCAGAGAGCGGAAGTGACGGCAGTGAAGGTGACGACTTCTCCGACTCGGATCTTGCACGACAACTGGACTTCTAGGTGAGTTATGTGACAACACTGTGTATTTTAAACGAACCTAGCATCCTTATCATACTCGCAGACTAGACATAAACACCGTGCGGGAAGCAAAACATGATTACGTTACACATTCCTAAGCCTCGCCTTCTTGTGCTGGGCATACAGTACTTTAGAATGAGCGTAATGAAGTTTCAGCTGATATTTCATCTTACTGCATTACAATGCAAACATGTCATGTTAAACTATTTTACATGGCCATTTTCCAAATTCAGGTATGCGTGTATTACTCGTATTGTTAGGAAGGTTAACCATTGTTTGCCTCACAAGATATTTTGTACCACACTAATTTCCTCTCTGTGTAAAACAGGCTCATAAAGTATACTTTTGATGACCATTGTCAGTCATGCATCAACTCAGTATTAACTGTAAATAATCCAGACCACACCATATATGGAAATTAAATTATATAAAATATTTGTTCATCATGGGAATCCATTTCTTTTATAGGGCTCAGAGTTGTTAATAGAGGGAAATAAATATTTACAGTGAGCAACAGTGGATGCATACTCACAGAAAGTGTTTTATTTTACCTTAGAGAGATGTAAACTATTTTCAAGTTCAGATCTCGCATCCATTTTACCATAAGAAATGAATTTGAGTATAATAATTTTCACACGTATGAGTGTATGACCAAGACACTGCACAAGCCCTTACGAAGCTTGTTCTGGTATGATTATAGTTTTTCTTGTATTACTATTTAATAAGAACGCACAATATAACATCAAATATGTAGTAATTCCATGCAGCTCTTCCTTAAATTATAGCGTTTATATTAATTTTCTTAGAATATTTCCAATTTCCGCAGGTATTTGTTCCCAAGCTTATCCCAGGCATTGTTATTACTGTATAATTTGTGGAATTTATCGAACAAAAAGGTATTTCTATTGTTGAACCAAAGTGATAAGTTTTCCTCATCTATTGCTGCAGATATATCAAGCGCAATGAATGATTTACTGATACTGAATACAAGTGTCACAGCCACATAGCATTAGAGATGACCTTGATTAGCACGAAGACTCCCGACAGAGACATGATTGATACCGATTGTGAAACCACACCCGCGGAAGAAGAAGTATTCTCTGCGAGCGGAAGCCAGTGGAAAGCTGAAATTCTACGCGTCACGCTGTGCTTAGGTGAGAGCTGTTCCATTTATTAACATGGAAAAGATATTTTTCAGTGTGCCGCGCTTCACTTTAGCACATCCAAGTGTGAGCCTGCCTTTAGGAGGACACCAAAAGGAATGGCTTTGTTCACAAAAAAGCTACAAAAGGGTGAAATTGAAGCCAAATTCACAGATATGATGGCACTAAGATAGTTGGATAGATGGAAAGTATGCATGCTTTCAACCCTCCACAGCAGTCCAAAAAAGCCAACTAACAAATTAGATAAACAAAAACATCCCATTCACAAGCCCACGTGTGTCGTTGAGTACAACCAAAACTTGGGGGCAGTTAACAAAACTGATGTTTCTTTCTTCTGTACATTCCATGTGGAAATCAAATGGTACGAAAGGTTCTTTATTCATGTTTTAGATTTATCTATTCTAAATTCCTGTATATTATATAATGTCAAAACTGGTGCAAACATTGCACTTGCAGATTTCATTTAAAAATGATTCGAGAGCTGCTAAGAAAGCATACTACTCCAAAACAGCTGAGTAATAATGGACGCCCTTCAACATCATCTGATTGTCCTCTTCATTTGAAAGAGAGGCATTTTCCATCCCTTGTACCCCCCACAGAAAGGAAAAAGAACCCAACAAGAAACTGTACAGTTTATTCAAATACAAAAACAGCTGAGAGGAAGAGGAGGGAATCCAGGTACTGTATGCCCAGCACAAGAAGGCGAGGCTTAGGAATGTGTAACGTAATCATGTTTTGCTTCCCGCGCGGTGTTTATGTCTAGTTTCCGAGTATGATAAGGATGCTAGGTTCGTTTAAAATACACAGTGTTGTCACATAACTCACCTAGAAGTCCAGTTGTCGTGCAAGATCCGAGTCGGAGAAGTCGTCACCTTCGCTGCTGTCACTACCGCTCTCTGGATCTTCGTCAGACCTCCTAGTGATATAATAAAATTGTCTATTGCATCTTCCACTAGCCCATCCTTTTGCCTGAACTCATCCTCAAGTTTCTTAACGTGCCTAACATAGCCCTCCCAATCAGCTGCTGTAACAGAGTTCACTGCACTTTCACACACCTTCTGTAGATTTCTTAAATGTAGATCGCCGGTTACATTATGCTCTCTTACATGTCGTTTTATTGCTGCCCATGCCAATTCTACAGCGTTCAACTCGCACATATAAGGAGGTAATCTAAGAACCGTATGCCCATGCATTTCTATTATTCTGTCGATATGGTATATTTTTTCCTTTGGTTTATGTATTTGAATTAAATCAAACAAGTCAGTCTTTCGCATTGCAGCAGAATATGAAATGTTGTTCTCCAACCATTGTACCATTTCTTGCTTTACAGTATATTTCGACGGAGCCTTATTTTCTTGTACACTGTGGTATGGAGCATTATCAAGCACGATGATACTATTGCAGGGTATGTTAGGTAACAGTTTCTCCTCCAACCATTTCTGGAAATTTTCTCCATTCATTTGGCCATGATAATCGCCGCTAGCAAGTCCAGCTTTGAATATCAAAGAAGCTCCGGGTATGAAACCTTCGTTGCTGCCTGCATTTACAAGAATCAGGCGGTTAGAAGAGCTAGTGTTTGTCGTAATCCCGTAGATATCATCACTCTGCCAGCACTTCCCAAATGTCAAATTATTATCCACCCAGGACTCAACAATGTAAATAATATTTCTCCCAGCATTTCTGTATCCATTTATAGCTCTTAGGCATTTAGCTCTCCAGTCCATATTTGGACGTTCAATAAGTAATTTTCTCTTACTTCCACATTGCTTCCATTTGAAACCCATATCGTGCAATAGCTTCCGCAGAGTTTCTCTTCCCCAAGGAAAATTTATTTTTTCCCTAATTGCTGCCAGTAGCTTCGGTACAGTGGGCACTTGTTTTTTAACCAAATAAAAGTCTCGAATTACGTTTTTAATTACTGTTCTATCAAAGTCATCACAATGAAACTTGCATTCCTCGGCCTTTGGTCTCTTTTTCCCGAGTATGAAGTGATTTTTCACCAGCTTTAACACCTCTTCTTATTCTTGTTACACTGTGTTACGATATCCCACAATAATTTGCCACACGTAAATTTCTTTGTGATAATAAACATTTCAATTGTCCTGATTTCGCTTTTTCGTCACATACCTCTATCACTTTCTAATTACCTCCCTTGATTCACTGTGAATACTTCGTCCCTTCTTTCGAACTGCAGCCATATGTAAATATTAAGCCAAGAATAAAACTAACAAAATACGAGTATATAACTGTAGCGCCGTAGCGCGAGAGCCAAATAATGCATAATACTAAAAAATCTCTGCACCTGCACCTAATACTGCAAATTGCATTAGATCTGGCAACGTGGGTGACTCATATGCATTCTCATGCACTCATTTCCTAGTAAACAGATAGGCTACCGGAGCAGATAAACAATTGAAGCCCCCTCTGCCCTTTATTCCCCTCTAGCCTTCTTGTCGTGGGCATACAGTATATGCGCTCCCAGTGTAAGGTGGCATTGTGCGTTGTTCCCTGTTTTGAGAGGTACCATACCCTCCTTCAGTATTAGAGTTTAGGGGTGAAAACAAAAACAATACTCTTGTGTATTTTTTAATAGATTTCTACAAGAAACTGTGATAGTTTATTTGAAATACCTTTGTAAGAAAGACTATAAGGGAAGTCTACTATATTTGTATCAATGCATTATATATTCTAATCAGTGGCGTGAAGCAAATAATTATAAAACAAAGGACAAAATATTCCTCACATATTCTGCTGAATGGAGTGGATATACAAGTAGAAATGGTAAGATT
Source organism: Tenodera sinensis (assembly GCA_030765045.1). Lineage (NCBI taxonomy): Eukaryota > Metazoa > Arthropoda > Insecta > Mantodea > Mantidae > Tenodera > Tenodera sinensis. Next base: position 370,205,544 of record CM060964.1, on the reverse strand, counting down.
ATTGCATGAAATGTTATTGCCTTGTTCTTAAATATAGAACTTATTTAGAAATATGACATTGAAATTTTTGGCAAAAACATTCAGTACAGCAACTATGTGTACACCACCAATGTGGTAGCAGTGAAAGGGTTAATGGTTAGAGCAGCCAGATGGCAACTGGTGGATCCGTGGTTCAAATCCTGGTCATGGCATTGAATTTTTCAGTCTCGCTCTACCCTTACCAATCCTGTCCTATACACAGCTATTGTGTGGAAGAACATTTAATTACATTAATCAATAGAGTTGAGGTTGAATGAACACAGGTCAGGTGAGTGTAAAAAAGTGCCTAAAAATCAAACTCTTAAGATCAAGAATACTTCACTGTTAATGCTTCTGTTTTTAATTAGACGGTTATTCCATAAGTGTTGGCAACACATAACATCACTGTACTCCCTGTATATATATTAAAAACTACACTGCAAACTGTACCATATTCAACCGACAGATGATGGCGACTGTGAGGATGGCTTGATACCAGTGCCTAAAACATTCATGGCCACGCTACAACAGATTGGAGCAGGGACTTATGTAATGCCTTCAAAAGGTGTTCCATTGGCAGAGTTATCCACCAAGTGCACAACTCCATCTTCATGTAGATGATGATATTTACCCCCCATAGCAACCAAGGGGGATGCCTCAGGCGGTAACGTCTGTGGCCTGCATTCGGGAGGTCGTGGGTTCAAGCACACTCTGACATGGGTTTTTCCGTGGTTTCCTAATGTTACTTAGGCGAATGCTGGGGGTACATTCTTTCATACCAGTTTTATTTCCATCATTTCCCTTCATTCCATTTCCTTATCTTTCAGGTGTACTTTTTAGCGAGTTATGTTGACAGTGCCAGACAGATGGTGCAGATGCTTGTGCATGATAACTGGTGTTCTTGGCACTAGGTGGCATTTGGGCAGCTGCTGTCCTCCGTCATGGGGGATGCATGTGTAACTTCCATCAGACCCACAGAGCACTAGCTCCACTGGGGAGAGCGAGGTGCCTGTGCGACACTGGACATACAATGTGTGGTGGCTGCTAGGCAGGATGAAAAGATCTCAGCACTTGCTAGGGACTCTAGTGCGTCTCTGTGGCCTGTCTAGCTGTGATCCGCTGGCACCCTGTGGTCCCCTCACTTCATCCCTGCCTCTTAGGGGGTTGGAAGCCACAATAGATCGGTGTGTGAGGTGTCCTGTGTCTCCTATCATCCCTCATATTTGTACCCTCTTAGCAATGCTTGCCAACTACACGTGAATGACCGCACAGATAATCAACCATGCAGCAATTGAGTGTGTAGAATAAATGAGGTCATGTTATGGGGGAGTTGCCTAGAACGCTTAACTATTAGTGCAGCTCTTGGTATTTAGAATGAAGTGTATTGGTTCTCGCACACTCACATTCATATACAGAACTCTTCAGAAACTACTTGGGTTAATAAAACAACAATTCTTGAGTGGAGCCGCATTGAACCCAAATACAGAAATCAGATGCTCTATAAACTGCACTGTGGGGCCAGCTCCTCTAATGAAACCTAAAAGAATTGCAAACTTTCAAAGATTTTACGAGGTTTTGTCACATGAGATCAAATATACCAAAAGTTACAATTTAACCATTAATATGAGGAGAGGGGCTGCTATCTATATGAACAATTTTAACATTAAACTTAACTTGTTTTGCTATATTACAAGGGAAATTCGTAAAGTAAGGTCCAATTTGCCATAGCTTAAATCACAGGAAAATTGAAGCGCGTATGTGTACTAACTCCCGGCATACCTTGCATATAAAATAACATAGTTTGTATTGGCAGTGCTGCAGTGTGCTGTTCACAGAGTTTGTTCGAAATTTCTAAAACAATCTATGGGCCCCTTGACTGAAATATGGTGTGTGATTCAGTTTTTGACAGCAAGGAATGTTTCTATAGCGGACTATCATCAACAGCTCAGTGAAGTGTTAGGTCCCAATGTAATGATTGACAGAAAAGTGCATAAGTAGGTGAGAGCTTTCAAGGCCAGATGGGACAATGTCCATAATGAACTGCAACCAGGCTGACCATCATTGATACATGGAAGATTTGCTCAATACCGTGGATGAAAGATCAGTGATTGACTGCTGGTTATCCTCACAGGCATCTGTAGTGTTTAACACCTGCTTTTACTACATGTGGCACTGCAGGCAGTGACACTGGTGGTACATGGAATGAAAATGGAGCACCGCTGGAATGAGATGGGGGAAAGTAGAGAACTCGGAGGAAAGCTACCCTGGCGCCACTTTGTCTATGATAAATCCCACATGCTGTCACCTGGGATTAAACCATGGCTGCTTTGGTGAGAGTCATAGAACGTTATGACATGTTTAAACAAATATGGCAACTATAGCTAAAAATTACTTCCAGACTTAGAAGCCAGGTCTGCCGGAGTTATGAAGTCCAGACATATTGTCCACAGTTGCAGTAGACATCATCAGTGATGCAGTCTTAGGTCTTCTTAGTGAAGGTTCAGTCACAACAGAATCGCTGGCTGGAGGTGCTTCATTTATATCCGGGCCACTCACACGGGATTGACTCAACTTGAGTAGGGGGCGTGTGCTCGGTGCATGCACAGAAATCATGCCAACCAATTAGCAATTGGAGCTGAAAAGCTCCACTCACTGAGCACACATTCTCTGCTCAAGGCAAGCCAATACCCGGTGAGCAGCCCAATATAAATGCAACACTTCCAGCCAGCGATTCTGTTGTGACTGAACCTTCATTGAGAAGAATTAAGACTACACCACTGATGATGTCCACCACAGGTGTGGACAAAACGTCTGAACATCAAAACTCCAGCAGACCACGACTTCTAAGCCTGGAAATAATTTCTAGCTATAATTCTGACTCCGGCTGTGAAAGCTTCCAACTACTCATAAATATGGCAACCATGTAGAAAGCTGTAAAACAACCATTTTGCAACTGTGATGGTTTGATGTGTATAAAACATTGGATCTTATTTTATGTATTGTCCTTGCATATTGTATGTATAAAAGGCATTCCTAATAAGACCTTTTACTGATGTTGCTTCCTTATGTATTTGTTGAATTCAGTGAGGTAAGTGTATGAATCTTATACATTACATTCAGTGTTTTATTTTTCAAGAGCCTCTTGTGTTTCTAAAGAAGTTTTTCTTTGTTTTCAATGATGGATTAAGTAATCCTAAAAAGTTTGTATAAGTTGCCAATTTGCTGATTTTTTTACTTCTAAAGTGGGTTTGTGTTTTGTTACTTACGAGGTATGTCTAAAAGGTATCTGACCTATGACTGGGAAAAATAAATTATTTACCTGATGGAATTGAGACCTCAATTCCCTTCAAAGTAGTCCCCATGCACATTCACACAATTAGCCCACTGCTCTTTCCACTTCTGAAAACAATTCTGGAAAGCTTCTTTTGGGATGGTATTCAGTTCCACCGTTGCATTCCTCATGTCCTCTCTGCTCTCAAAATGGGATCCTTTCAATGGCATCACAATGAGCCATGTCCTTAAGAGTAGGGAGGTTGGCAAACCACAGGAAGTTGATGTTTTACCAAAAAAGTCTGGATCAGGTGCGATGAATGTACTGGAGTGTTGTCATGATGCAACTGCCAGGTTTTCGTCCTCCAGAGGTCGGTCTTTTCTGTCGAATTGCATCACAGATGGCAAAGAACATTTGACAGTACTCCTCTGTCACTTTTGTCCTTATGGTGCATATTCATGGTGCACAACTCCACGGATATCAATGAACACTGTTAGCATTACCTTGATTTTGCTTTCCACCTGTTGTGCTTTCTTTGGCCTTGGAGGGTTGGTACGCCGCCATTGCTACAACTGTGCTTTCACTTCTGGATCATACCTATAAACCCAAACATCAACCCCAGTTATCACAGTGTTCAAAAACTCAGGTTCAGTCTCCAGCAGGTCTTGTGCAACTTCAAGGCATTGTTGTTTCTGTTCCGACAGAAGCTTGGGCACAAATTTTGCAGCCACTCACATGTTCAAATCCTCACGCAAAATTGCTTGTGTGGAATCTTTACTGATACCAATGTCTTCAGCAATCTCTCGTACAATCAAATGTCGATCTCCAAGTATTAGATCTCTCACTTTCTCAACAGCATTTCCAGCAGTTTGTGGCCTCCCAGGACACTCATTACTCTCTCAAAATGAGACCATTTTTGAATTGGTTGAACCCCCTTGAATTTGTGTTACCCCATAGCATCATCTCCAAATGCCTGCTGAATTTTACAAATTGTTTCTTTTTGAGAATTACCTGGTTTTTGGCAAGATTTGATGCAGTATCTTTGTGCAATTTGTTCAGTCACTGTGCGAGAAAACTAAACCCAACAAACACTTATGACAGTACCTCACTTGGTGTCCTGCAGGCAGCGACTGATGAATGCAAACACAGTGAGAAAATTTCAAGCATGCGCATTAAGGTTATTCTTGCTACCATGCACAATGGCACTATCATAGCATCACTACTTTGCGCAGAAAAAGTTAAGGCAAGATACTTTTTAGACAGACCTTGTATACTGATTTTCTCTCTGGCTATTATATTCGTATACGTGTGCATGCCGTGAGTGGTACATGTGAGTCATTCCATGTCAAATCACACAAAATATGGCAAAAATTGACCTTATTCTCCCACATTTTCTTTAAAATTTTTTTGGCGATATGGAACAAAATACATTTGACCCGTGTTTCTTCGTTTTATTAAAAAAAAAATTATTTTGGCTGAAATTAATTTTTGAAGTGTCCCAAAAATCGCGCGCTCCTCACCCTTCAATCAATCATACCTCCGATTGTAATCAAGCAAATTACTTGATCTTTGGCTCAAATTAAAGATAAATTGCAGTATTTTGTGAGGTATTTATTAGAAAATTTTATTAATTATTATTATTATTATATTTTACACGATTAAATCTTTAAAGTTAGATAATAAAACAAACTTGACCATTTCAAAATATGAAAAAAAAAAAAAAAAAAAAAACTAAAAATACACTGAAGTTTATTCAACATTCTCAGAAAAAATCAGAATGGAGTCTCTAATAGTTCAGTTCTAATTAACTTTACAACTTAGTGCAGCGAACTCGCGTGGCAGCGGTGAGGCTGCCATAAGTGGCACATTAACAGTACAGTAAGGAGAACACTGCTAGCTGACACTATTACATGTGCATTATTAGCATTGTGAAAATGTTTTTAAAATGTGCATTTTAAACTAATGTTTCCATACAACACAAAACTTTAAATTGCTACTCGTCTACTTCCTTCTTCGAAAGAAAATTGTTTCACTAAAGCTTCAGTTTTTGACAAAGGAATGAAGGAGTGTAATTTTAAAGCATAGCTGGACCCATCATTTTTGGCCCCTGACCTTGACTGGAAGTCCTGTAGGCAAACCCAATATCTTTTGTCTCTTTCATCAGCTCATTGTATAATTCTGCGAATGAAACCATACACAACATGGTGAGGGAGGGGGAAGGTAGTGATGTCTGCATGATCTGAGACAGTCCTTGCTAATTCACAGGTGCTTTTTACTGCAATGTGCAGTTGAAGACATACATCTTTGCGATAAGGAGTGAATATACTACATTTTTGTGAGACATTGATCATAGGTAAATCAATTGTGCCACCTGTATGTTCTAAATTAGGGACCAAAACATTACACAGTCAAGAGTAGAGAAATTGTTTCAAATCAATGGGCATACATGAACAAAGAAGCTAAATGCAAAGAACTGCTTACATTAGAAGATTTTTTCAAAAAAATTTAAAAAGTTCAACAGTACATACGGTACTGCCTTAGTAAGAAGAAGTTATGCGAGTAGCATATGAAGTTGACACACCAATTTGCATGCTGTCTGCAGTCACCTGGCTTGATACTGTCTTTCAAGCTTTACATTTACTTCCTTGAGGGGCCAAGAATGGCAAATCCAGCTGTACTAACAGATCTCTACTTCATGGCGTCTGTGAGCGCTTGCAGTCCTTCAGAAAAAAAAATTGTAGCAAATGCACTTGTGCACGCTCCATAGTTTTTAACATCTTATTTTATAGATAAAATGTCAGGGAATATGTGTGTATTTTTTTTAGATTTTTAACACATCGATTTAAATTTTATTTTTAGTTGTACAAAATATACCATAAAAAAACAGTCCAAAATTTGTGTGTAATAATGATTGGTCGAAAGTAGTTAAAAGGTATTTAACCATTCCAGTGCTCCAAACCCCAACTCTCAACTCTGTATGGCCTTAGAGTAAAGAGTAACATGGGATTTTATATTACAGTGCGCGCAGAAATTGCTTAGTTTCTAATAGCCATAACTAAGCAAGTAATTTAAAAATACGGAAACAAAAAAAATTACCGGTCTCCTTATTTGATGCCTATTATTCATTACGGGTGTGCAATTTGACGTGGATTGACCCATGTAGGTGAGGGGAGTGATGCCACTACTTCTTCTGCTTTGCACTGCTTGTAGCCTGTTGCTTCACTTTGCACATCTGCTGCTGTGTTGTCTGTTACAATATTTTAGTGCCATCTGCATATACAATGGCTCAATGTTTTTAAATAGGGTTATTTACATGTAAAATATACAAGGTATTCCCAAAATTAGACTGATAAACTGATAGATAACATAATTTTGAACACTTTTTGTTAAAGAAAGTTTTTTGCTGCAGTGCATCGTTTAAGCGCTGGACGAGTTATCATAGATTACTGCCTCCCACCCAGTTTTAAGTATTAATGGCAAAATCAGCAATGCAAATTAGTATTGCAATTATCTTAGTAAGGCACGCAATCTTCATCCCAGAAACAAGCACAGAACACATAAGCAAAACACACATCGCATTGTTTACAGTTTATCACAGCTTTACTATTCAAAATTAGACCAAACTTTTAAATTGGAGAAATGGCTGGTGTCTTTGCGAGAGTATGGCAGAATAGGGCATGTCAATACACTCTTTGTGCTAATCGCAATAGGTGTGTGTTCCAACATTTATTTTGTAAAAATCTTGCCAAAAGACTTGGTGGGAATCAGTAATCTGACGCTTAAATGAAGCACCATAGCAAAAAACTTTCCCAAAGTTTGTCGGTCTAATTTTGGGACACCTATATACAGACCTAATTTTTTAACCTTATGGTGCACCATGGGTTACATATTCAAACATCATTGTTGGTACCTTCACTTATAAAATGTTAGAGAAACTTGGAAAGTTTTCAAGACCGATCGATCTCATCCTCAGCCGTTGGGTGACTGAAGTCAACTTCTACCTCCACCAGTTCTCTGTTGCTGTCTGGTGTTAGGAATGCAAAGCTTTTTAACACTTCAAAATATGATTTGAAGCTTTCCCTCCTGGAAACCAGCCTTAAAGTTGGAAATCGACCGACTCAGAAAACACAAGATTCCAACGGAGCGGTGAACCACCTCCACATTAGACTGTGTGTTTTCTACTCGGTACGTACTAGCGGACAGTACATATATTGGTCTCTTCACTCTTGCTAGTTATTCATCATCCTGATGATGGGAGAGATGTACACTCCCGAAACGTCGATGTCTCTGCATCATACACCTGGCTAGAAGCCTGAGAACATTTTGAATATTTTTAACACCTTGTTCAAGGCAGGCCAGTATTTCAAAATTGACTACTCTATTACAGTTTTTCATGATGATGTATATTTTTTCCCAAATGTTGAGTTCTGTTGGTGAAGTGAGTGATTTTAACAAGTGGTTTTCTATCCAAAAATGGTGTTACACAACAGACCTTTCTGTTTATTTCAGTTTTATGTTTCTCCTGTGTTCCTTTAGCCTGGTTTCCAGATTTCTTTTAGTGTTTCCTATGTAGCTGTTTTCAGAGCTCTCAGTTAATTTGATAAGTTCCAGACTTTAAAGTTATGGGAATTGTGTTTTTAAGTGGCTTGTTTTGCAGATTCATCAGATGAATTTGTTTTGAGGTACTAGTCTCAGTTGTGGCATTGAACTTTTAAGTTCCAGTTCTACCTCTCAAACTTTGCCCACACACAGCTTGTGTGTTTAAAAACACCAACAGTAAGCTTGTTGGCATAAATAAATAATAATTACCATGTGAAGGTTATTTAATCCTGGGATATAAAGTACTTACAATAGTAAGCCACCATTGGGGTAATTTGTGTCTGATGTGAGACTGCCTTTGAGGTTTACAAAGAGAAATACGAACTGGTTTGAGAATTTAGGCAGTTTGTCACAATAGCTCAGTGGTTGGAGTAGCTGCCCGGTAAGCGGAAGGTCTGTGGTTCAAATCCCCATTGTGGCATTGAATTTTTAAGTTCCAGTTCTGCCTCTCAAACTTTGCCCACACACGGCTTGTGTGTTTAAAAACACCAACAGAAGTTTTTTGGCATAAATAAATAATAATTACTAGTCTCATGTTTAGATTTTTGAACACATTTTCAAGCTTCTTAAAGCCCAGGGATGGTAGGTGAATTTCCTAAATTTCCAGGTTGTGTTTTTAAGTGGTGTCAATGTAGTAGTCTGTGAAATTACCTTGAGTTTTTCGTTTCTTTTAACATGTTCCTTATGATGGCCGCGTTTAATTGTAGTTTTTGTATGCACTGTCTCTCTTTCAAAAATTAATCTTTACTCAATGGGACATTGTATAAATGGTGAATCATTTTATAAGTGAAGGTGAGTAAATAAAGTCACTCAAAAAGCCGTGTTCAAAACATTGTTGGTATTATTCAGTAGCAATTGTGAACAGTTATTAGGTAATACTACAACAGAAAGCTATCAAAACTGAACAATGGAATGGTGGAACTGGATTAGAAAATTATTATCGGTGCCAAACAAGAAAGGTATTGACAGTTGATGGTGGAAGAGAGGCAACTTTGCTGTTTATTGCGACCATGTGGAGAGCGCATTAGCATTATGTATAAGAAGATGGATGAATTGTGCTTGGAATGTAGAGCGGGTATAATTTATATTTGTACTTGAAGACAGTAGTAAATTTGTGAATCTACATGCAAAGGATAGAATATGGAAGTATATCTTCCTTTCATAGAAGTTTGAAAACAGTGTTGTTGTAATTAATTTAATTTAAAAGGTGAGCCATGACATAAAGCTAGAACCCTCCCTTCTCCATTTCCGTGACTGTTAGAACAGAACTTGGAATTGAATTGCAACTGGCAATACAAGATTGCGCAAATATCAGTGTTATAAATAACACGTCGAGCTTGCTCGTGAATAACTTTATTTCCTTTACGCTCCAACACTAGCACAATCACTGTGAGCAGTACGCTGCACATTAGTAAATCAGACTGTACAGCATTTTGTGATGTATTCGTGTTGTCATCGCGTTAGTTCACCTGCTTGCCGCTTCCCATGCAGGACTGCACTGACCTTTTTCGGGTTATAGTTATATATTGCAAATGTAGGTTCCATGTAAGCTTACTGTCTAAAGTTAAGCCCAGATACTTCACATTGGAGCCCACCTGCAATTCTTCACCAAAAAGAACTGGAGTTTTAAAAGCTTCCATTTTTTTTGTGTGTGAAAGGGATAAATGTTGTCTTTGCGGGGTTTACTCAAAGGTTTACTCCTTTACACCACTTTACCACATTTTTCAGAGCTTTACTCCTGAGTTCTGAAACTATACTGGCATGGTTGCCCTGGATAAGTATGACTGTCATACCCTGGGTATAGTAGCCTTTTTGTTCAGGATATCCAGATCATCCACGACCAAATCCCACAGAAGCGGGGGTCAAACCCCAGCCTGCAGGCACCCCTTGGCTGCGAACACCCCCAGAGTTTCCCTGAACACATCAATAATTTTCCTAGATTTTAGAATGTTTTTTAACCACCTACAAGTGTCATCTCTAGATATATTGTCCTATGTCCAAAAATGCCACCAGAGCAATGCCTTTGTGGTTCAGTGAGTTCCTATTCTCTTGACCAGTTGATAAGAGCTGTCTCACATGATTTTCCTTGTTGATGGCATGTTGATGTGGGTTTAGTGGCTTCTCGTTAAGAGAAGATTCCCTGATATGCTAGTCAATACATTTTTCCATAATTTTCAAGGTAAATGATGATAGCCTAATTGGTCTATATGACAGCCTGGTTGCTAGCACGACCAGGTTTTGATATAAGGACTATTTTTACAGACCTCCACTCTGTTGGTATGTAAGAAAATGCCAGACTGGTTCTAAACAGCCTGCATAAAATTGCTATGATGGATTCCTTCCCTTTTTGAAGAAGGGCTGGGATAATTCCATCAGGACCAGAAGACTTAAGAAAATCAAAAGAGCTTATTGCCCAGTCAATTTTATTGCAATAAAAGATCTTAGACATTACTCTCCAGTCTTCCTCTGGTGTCCTTGTTTTGAAGTCCAAGTTTTGAAGGAGATTTGTGTCATTTGAGTAAGAGATCACAGATTCTGGGAAGTGTGTTTCTATTAATAGCATAGCCTCCTCCGAGAGTCTTCTTTGGCCTTCTTTACCATCTTAAGAGTATTGGATAGTGGTTTTCCTATATTCTTCCCACTCTCCAGTTTTCTTTGCTTTATTATATAGTTTACAGGATTTGATCCTCATTTTTTCCCCCATCTTCACTGGTGATGTGACTTAGGGACAATTTTCTTGATTCAAGGTTATTATGGCCTACTGCAATTTCTCGGAGACCGCCTCAATATCATATGTATTTCTTTTAGGTTTTATTGATTTCAAAATGCCCTTTAGTGTCCTGGAATATTTCTCCCAATTGGTATTGCATGGATTACGATACACAATGAATGTGTTATCATCTTTATTGATTTCCATCATTATGTAATGATGGTCTGAGAGATGATCCCTCAGACACATACCACTTCTCAACCATGGTGCATATTCCAGGGTATCCCAGGGTTAAATAAATAACCTCACTTTGTCTTTCTGTAACAAAGTTAGGCTCATTCCCTTTATTCACTATTACTTATAATTAAGAAATCTAATAAGTACTCACCTCTTTGATTTATGTCAGTGCTCCCCCATGCAGTATGATGGGTGTTTGCATCAGCACCAATAATCAACTGTAGGTTGTGGTGCCCGCAGTGTTTCACCAATCTTTCCAATTCCTCGGAAGGTGATGGATAGGTGGAATCATAAGGAAGGTAAGTTGAGGTAAATACAGCCTCATGTTTTGTTCCTGCCTTATGATATATAATTCTTAGCATTGTTAAATCTCTGTAAAACAACTCATTCATGCTAAGAAATTCATGGCCATGTTTAACAAATGTACGTGTCCTTACGTTTCCAGAGTTCATAGCATAAATTAACTTATCTCTGTGATTGCTTGGACCCGATACTTTTTCCTTAACCAGGATTCTTGTATCAGGGCTATGTTAATATTCCCACTTATTAGGAGTTTCTGAAGTAAGGCAGGGCCACCACTACTGTTTGAAGGTTTATCTGTATTGCCTTCGTCTTAGCCCTTGATTCTGGATTTCCATAAGCTTCATTATGTTCTTAGGCGCCTTATCCTTGTCTACGAGGAGTTTTGTTGGGAACCACGCAACGACCCTGGCAGTGTGATTATTTCCCTGGCGGTTCCAATTCGTAGGGGCTTTATGCATGACAGCCTCTCCATCAGCCAGGTTTTTGCTTTTTCGTCGGCGCATGTTATGAACACCACACCCTTGTCAGCATAGCTGTTTTTAAATTGAGGGCCAGTGCCTGGTTCACACTGCCAGACTTCCTCAAGAATTGCTTTCTGTATTAAAACAGCTTGTTCTTCAGTAAGTTTTTTGTCTGGGTACTTTCCTAAGATGATGGCCATTTTAAGAGCTGTCAGAGCTTGGCTGTAAGTTACCCTAGATATACTGGGTCTTGGTACAGCCTTCTCTGGGCTTTTAGGCATTTTCTTAACAGATCTCTCTTGACCACCAGCTGAAGGTGGAGTGCTGGTGTCAGATCTGTTTCCTGAAGGCTTCTTAGTATGCTTCAGTTTCGCTTCCCCAGTTCCTGATTTGATTGATCTATTTTTCCTAGGTTTCCTGGGTCTTACGGGAACCCCAGCTGCCTTGGCTTTTTCTATAGCTAACTTTCTGCGTTGAGCACAAGAAAGTTTCTTTTCCAGGTGTAATCTGTTAATCCCTGAAGCAGTATGTCTTATATCAGTTGTCTCAGCTGGGTTAATACTACCCTGTTGAGGGATTATAAATGTTGTCAAGGCTGATTTACTGAATCTTCCTCAATTTCCATTGTTTGGATATTTGTTTTCCCCATTTCTGGGTATTTTGTTACTTTACCAGGTTCCATATTGGTCCCACGAGTAATGGAGAAAAATTTGGTCGACATCCATGGAGCCCCATCATGAGAGCAAGGCTACTTGCTGTAGGATTTTGCCCGGTTCCTTACAAAGATCGTTAATGGCACCAAAATTATTCACCCTGGTGCCATGTAGCCCTCAGCACGATGCTTCCCACCTTGGCTTTGGGTGAACCATTGGCCCTTTACTGTGACGACTTCCCCTGGGAGCCACCTTAGGGCTTTCCAACTGGGAGTCCCTGTGAAGGGTGTTCTTCCTGAGATTCCCTTCTGAGGTTGGATTTAGATGTTTAGCCGCTTACTTGGCAACTCGCCTGCTAGTATAGGCTGCAGGGTCGCAATTGCGCTAAGGCCCTGCACCTACTACAAGGTCATGAAGCTGCTAGGAGGGGAAAAGCGGGGTAATACTCTATTTATATAAAACTAACACTGATAGTATATAGATGACAAAGCAGGAGTGCTATTAGAAACCATTGTATAAACCGTGTAGATGATTTTCAGAGCACAAATCATTCGTGCTTCAGCATATCCAGCTTTAAGTTAAATGAGAGATCCATTTCTTCAGAAAGGAAATGACTCAAGACTTTTTCTGGGAAAATGCGATAGGCTTATTTTCATTGTTTTGAATCTTTAACCCATTTACTGCTATAGACCCACAGATTATACCAGATGATTGACTCTGTGTTAGAAAGTGCTATCATAAATGGCACAGATGACGCTATGTTTCACCAGGGCACTGGTGCGAACTAACGATTCCGCCGATAATGCAAAATGTTCCTATATTGTTTGAGCAGTGCTACATCTGCTTCTCCCACCATTCCTGTGTATTCCACGCCAGAATCATATGCCGAATTTCTTTCAAAATCAACTTGTGCACTCATGAGTAGTTCACGGCACATTTAAAAGTTTCACATATTAGCGTAATACAGGTTACAAGAACTACGTGGAAGCCCTATGCAGTAAATGATTCTTATCCACATAACTGATGTATCACATGTTACGCTAATATGTGAACATTGGAAATGTGCTGTAAACTACTCATGAGTGCACGAGATGTGACTTTGAAAGAAGTCTGGCGACCAATTTAATCCGCAAGAAGCCACTTCTAAACTTTTCCCCCCTACAGGTAATAGTTGTCTTCAATTAATCATAATAACCTTAGTAACCAGATGGAGAGTGTCAGATCACAAATTGTTGTTGAGATTATGCAGTAAATTTTTATTCCCTTTCCCTCAAGAATTTCAGAGTAAAGACTACAGCAATTATAACTACACATTGAATTAATGGCAGAGGAAAGCAGGAAAGGATACCACAAGGTTATCCGTAATACAATTTTTTGTGCACAGTGAATTAGTAATCCGGTTAAAAAATTCGTGAAAGATAACCTTAGCAAAGTAAATTCTAAATGAAGATATACCAACAAACTATGTACAAAAACACAGCACTATCTGTTTCAAAATGAAAATAAACAAGTCATATTAACCCCTCCTGGGTGTAATTATTTTCCTAGTTTTCTCAAGTATTTTAAAACATAAATATTACTCAAAATAAGGCACATATGAAACTATTTTGTGTACTAAATTATTGAAAATGTATAACCAAGCACATAAATGTTCATTAAGTCATAACATTGCTTTTTATTAGAGGTATTTTCTTTTGAGGCTACACTTATTTAAATGAAAAGTGGCATATGTACCAAAACAACTGAAACTTTTGCCATATCTGCAGGGCAGAGTGCATCATCAGTTCCTAGACATCTTATTGGGTGACACTGAAGTCTTTTTGTGTATGGTATACTCCAAAGCAGTTATCGGGATGTAAATAGGGTTTCAGATCACATGTTTCACAAAAATATATTGTTTCTTTCCTAACACCTTTCGCAAGACACACAACACATCTTCCTTTGAACCCCTTTTCTTTTCTATTCATGGAATGGAAAATTCCGCACAGTCTTTGCTCTGGAGGTTCAAATGATGGTCTTCCTCGCCCAGGAGAGCACACTTTTCCTTGTGATAGCATTCTCTCATAAACCAGGGCTTCTACCAGGCACCTTCTGAACTTCATATGTTTTATGGTTTTTTTTTTTTTCATTTTGTTTCTGGACCATGTTGTACAAAGTGTATGAATTTACAACCGATACCTCCAGAAGCCAGAAAAACATTTTCCTATACCATTTCACTGTTCTCCTCATAAACTGATATGAGGAAATGAAATGGTCGCTTCTGTCAACTCCTCCCATATGTTTTGTGTAATCTACTACACACACTGGCTTCAAGGTAGGAGGCTGATTTGGAAACTTTTGACGGAACTGGTATTATATCAGCCTTGCTTCCTTTGTGGAAAAGTGGAGAGCATAACCACAGTTCTTTTATCTTTCCAAGTGATTGTCACCATTTCTTGCTGACGGAAAGACATTATTTCACCTTCAATTTTGATGACTGTGGCTTTTCCATTTCATTAGGCATGCCAGTTCTTGTTGGCATGACAGTTCCTGTAATCACCATTCCCACCTTCAGGAGTTCATCTGCCAGCTGTAGTGACATGGAATACCTATTGGTATAAATATTATGTCCGGTAGGTGGTGGGGCCTTGTCCTTTATCACAGTAGCACAAAGGTTCTCCCGCCTGCACAGTCTTCAGCAGAGCCAGTTCTTGTGAATTTTCCTTTACCCAAATAAGGCTTGAAGGAGTATATGTAACCATTTGTGCTGTCGGATAATACATACACCTTCAATCCAGACTCCACAGGCTTCATGGGGTTGTAAACCTTGAAAGATACCCTACCCTTGAAGGATATGGTACTTTCATCCACAGATATATGCTTATCAGGTGAATAGTGCAACTGCCACTTGGAGTTGATCTTGTCAAGCACAGGCTTGATGGAGTACACCTTTTCTTTCTTTCTTTCTTGCTTGGGGATCTTCGTCACTGAAATACAAATTCCAGAATAGGAGCAAGAAATCATCCCTGGAAAACACGTCACCAAAGAACGGCATTTTTTCTATCCAAAGCTTAGAAAAGTAGCTTTTTATATCAGGCTTTGGATGCAACCCCATATTAATAATTACCCCCAAAAATGCTTTTATGTCTGCTATTGAAGGATGGGACCAAGCAGAAAAACGGGATTTTTTGTGGTGGACGATGTTGCACTTTTCTTTGATCCCCGTGAGTGCAAGTTTTAGCACGAATTCTTTCCAGAAGTTTGTCATCGAAAAATAAATATAAATATTCCACCGGTGGAGTTTCAGCATCAAAGGTGAAAGGGAGCACTGGTTCTTTGCTCACATTATAAACAGGAATGTCCTTTGGCGGTCCCAGATTGTGATCGGTCACAGAAGTCCATATTGTTGAACCAGCTGTCACAGGCAGTGGTGGTGCCTCCACGCACTGGGACTCCTTACTGCTGCTACATAAGTCACTGTGCGCACTTGCAGGACTTTGGTTTTCATCACTTTCCCAGGTACTAAAGTCACATTCATCTGTTTCATTGAGCACAGATTCTATACAAGCCCTTATTTCACCCTCCCCATACAGTCTCATGCCCAATGTAGAATGGGACGCTAAGAACTATATCACCTAAAGTGTGTCCATAAATAAAAACTAAATTTTTCCTGTATATATCTCTAAGAGCAAAATGGCATTGTAATTAAACCCCATACTACTAAATGATTTGGACCAAAACAAATTGTTAAACAGCTGTTATACTTCACCTAATGCAATTTCAAAAAGTATATTTACATTTAAATGAACATAACCTATTGCAGTACAATATTAACATTCTGAATAAATACAGCAATTAATAATTGTAAAACAGGTATATTTAAGGTCTATGATCACTTATCAACTACAGTTGTACAGCTAACATTAAGTTTTGGGACCATGTGAATACTTTGTGTTTACATCTGTGCTGCAAATGTAATTTTAATGCAACACAACCAAATACAATCACACCATCAACTGTATAACTGTTGAAAGAAAACTGCTTTCACTGCCCCAATTATACTTAAACATATTTATACAAATGACCCAACCAAATGAAAACATTTGGTTTTTACAGGATACTATTGTTTAACAATTGATGGTGCAAAATATTCGGTTGGCCCAATCATGGGTAATGTAGCATATTGACCAATACCCAATATTCATCACAAATGCTTACATTAGGGAATGTTGGATGCCTTGGTAAATAACATCAGTACATTATTATTGCTTTAAGATCATTATATTGCCTCCTGAAACTCAAAAACATGCGAATAACCTTGTGAACCACATGTAGGAAATGGCGTGTGTGTTCTTTGTGAAGTGCTGATGTTGGCAACATCTGTACAGGAGAGGGAAGGGATGCAGCAGAGAGGAAAGCTCCCATGAGCTTTCATTTGATTGCTTCACTTTCTGAACCTTGTCTCAATACGATGCAAGTCAAAGACATTTACAGAAATAAATTACATATTATGTGTGTCAATTATTATTCTTGAAGATGTATTCTTTATATTTGTACAATAAAACAGTGCAATATGGTGTCAAAAGTGTGGGAAAATCTACTTGAAGAATTTTGGTCAATACGCTACATTATTCCCCATCACTAACTGTAAAATATCCTGCTATTTTTAATAGTTTCTCTCCTCATTTTCAGCAACTACTGCATGTTCATTACTCAGCAACTCTAAACTCCTCTAATTTTGTAAATGCAATGCTCTCACAGCAATAAAATTTACATGATTTTAAGTTCCGAACAAGGCTCTAAAGTACCATTTGCACTTGTGCCTTCCAAAGGCAAGTGAGACAGATGGGATAAATGAACCTCATCGATAAATACATTATCTGACCTACAAATGATACCATTATAATTGGGAGGAAAGCTGTAGCTTAGCCTCCTCTTGTGCCTGTGCATGTGCGTATGTGTGTCAGAGACAATCTTTATTGGTATCAAATTATTAAATTTATCATATAAACACTTGGTGCATGGATCATTTGCCATATATGCTTCTGTAAGATACACATAAAATGTAAAGAACAGAAAGGCTCCCAAAAGACAAGACTGTGTAATCAACTGAACAAATGTTATTGAATACGCTTCAAGCACTTTAACCAGGAAATTGCTAATTCAAATGGTGAGTCAGTAACATGCCGATCCTCTTCTTGCTGGACTTGGGCAATAGTACAGAGGTGTGAAAATTCTTAAACTCAAAGCAAAGTTTTGGTTATTTACTGTCAGAGCTTTTCGCTCCAAGACATTGAAGCTTTGGCACGTCACATGGTTATACAGAATGTTAGACCAATCAGAATTAGATGACTATGGGAAAAAGTAGAACAAATTTACAGGGTCAGCTTATCTTGTACTGTTGGGTAAGTAGGCAAACCGCTTTCAAATTTGCCAAAAATGGATCTTAGATGACTGTTTTCAGTCATTCGTCCCCTCGGTATTCTCTGTGAAAATTAAATACCAGATATCTGATCTGTAATGTGTAGCTATTGTTTTAGCTACATTTTGACAAGGAGGCTGAAACTGAAATTATAATGTCAATATATATTTGATAATGGAAAGAAACAAAAGGAGATTCTAGTCAATAGTGAAGGGGAAGACGTAATAAAGCTAATGTGTTAAAGTCTCAAGAATGGAAGCCTAGGCAGATTTAAAAGAGTGATAAGGTTACAATTGTTGTATGCACAAAACTAACTATTTAGCGGGCTGATTCCTATCTTACCATGACGTGCTCTAAAGTTAGCCAATGGAAATCGCTTCCTTCTTGTTGCCCGCACAAAAACAAATGCAACGCAAGACACACTCGTCTTGAATCGAGCCGAGAGTACACGTGCAACTTGGGAGTTGTACGTAAGCTAGCACGTACACATAATTCGGCGGTTGCTAAAGGGTGACAAAGTTAAAGTGTTATAACATTGTAGTTGAAGTTGCAAAGTTACATTCTATTTAAATATCGTTGGCAGTTCTCTACAAATCTGGAAATTTACAAATGAAGTGATACGTTGGTTAATTCTTCGTTTGGTTCCATTCCTACCATAACTCATGCATACCCTGAGATTAGGACCTCTTGCTAGAGCTAGTCCGGACACCAAACATAAGATCTTATAGATCTGACGTCTTCGAAGGAGAGGAGCGTTTGCGTCAAGGCTTAGAAACTTGTTTCAACAAGAGAAGTTGCTAATACAATGGTGCATTGGAGGAAAATGGTGCTGATATGGTTTTGGACATTTGTAAGCTTAAAAACTCAACTTCAATCATTTTTGCTGTGGATGTGTAATTGAGTCTAGTAATTTCCACACTAGTAGTGGCCTTTATTCACCATTTGAACAAAATTCTGTATTCATGGCTTTGTGAAGAAAAAACATATTTATAAAAATTATAGGAACATATACAATTAAAAGTAAACTTCCTGACTAAAAGTGTGCAGGATTCACTTTTACATAACTGGAACCTATAAATTAACTACATTACCTATTATACATAATTAATTTCAAGGAACTCAGTAACTGAGTAAAATGAATGAATTAATAGGAATTACCTATGTGTCTTCTTGAATTTATTAAATTCTTCTCTTGTTAATTGTAGGTAGTTTTATTAATAAAAGCTTCTTGGGTTACCAGCCATGTGATGTCAATAAAGTTGCTTCAGCTTTCAGCTATTTTCTCTCTGTGGGCTTCGTAAGGAAACTGATGCATTTCTCCCTCCCAGGTAGTGTATATATTCTCTGGGTGGAAGGGTGGGGCTACTTCACGCTGTCCGATGGGGAGCCGGTGCTCTCTGGGCCAGTGGAGAGGTGCTGACCATATATAAGCTACTTTCCCCAGTTCTCTGATGTTCAAGAATTTTGTCCAAGCTCTGCTCAGCCCTAGACCATTATCTATTGAAATTGTTTTTAGTGAAGATAGACGACAGCTCAAGCAACTTTCTCGACATCACATGGCTGTTAACGCGAGAAGCACTTAATCAATGCCGTGAAAGCTTGAAAGCCCACAGCAGGCAGTTTGTTATACAGAATTATTCCACACTTTTCAGCTAGGTTAGTCCTACAGTGCTGAATATGTAAATCATCTGTCTGTCTTGTACAATAGTCATGTATCCGTGAATTTTCAAAAAGTCTGTTTTTGTGATCGGATGTTGTACATTACTTCTAGCAGGCCACAAGCATGATCTCTAGGATTTTGGATAACTCTCTACATGATGTTCTATTGTTCTTATTTGTCATTATTCTTATTGGTTACTTCTCCATTTTAAATACCTCTTCCCAGCCAGTTGCAACACTCCAAAATATTATCCCATACTAAATATGACTGAACTTGGGCGAAATATGCACTTCTGAGAACCAGTGTGCCGTAGCCATTTTTAGCATGTTTAGAATATAGCATCCTGTACTGAGCTTTTTGGTCAATGTTTTAAATCTTCACTTAGAAATTGTTTCCCCTTGTTACTTTATACTTTCCCCATCTAAAGTCGATGCCACACAGTCCAACTTTATGGTCCAAAGCACTGTGTACAACAGAAGTGCATCGTGAGACATCAAAAGTTTGATACAGTTTTGTTCCATACAATTTCTATCCTATTTTGTATGTAATTTGTTCGTATACAATACAATTGAGTTGCACCTTTTCATCCAACAACTTGAAAATGGCCAATAAGCGTCTGTAACATAACAATATGGCGGACTGCACAGGCAACAGAGTCAGCTGTTATATGCGGCTTGTGGCACTTTTAATGTGATGGTTATTTTAATTTCTGGAAGATTCATTAACGATTTTTTGTGACCATTCACATTTATTACTGAGGTGGTTATTACATAGCTATATTTCATAAATAATAAGAAATATAATAGTACGTTTAAATTTTATGTAATGAAATGAGTAAAAATCTCCTGTTCATCCATACTGAGATTGAAACCATTACAATTCTTTATCTTTTTTGCACTTGTTTCATATTTGTGTCCTGGTCTGTAATTTTGCCTTCGACACTCCATGTGCTACAACTTTAGGAACTTTATTGTCAGTAGATTGCAATGCAGTTTTGACAAATTCAATTACATAATTAAAATACTTAAGTGTTCACTTATATTCCTCATTTACTTCATTAATTTCTGCCACCGGAATTCTATGCGATAAGTATGACTCAAACCATGTGTTTGCTATTCCCCTTGTTCCATAGACATTTAGCTTTTCCAGCAATATTTTATGGTTTATTCCATCATATGCTTTTGTGAGATGCATTATTTTTGTAATAAAGTGTAAACCGCTATGTCTATTGAAGCCATGTTGAGAATCTGTTTCGAGGAAGCTAATGATTCAGTTGTCTAGGATTTTTGAAAATGCTGATAATATTGACACTGGCCTGTAATTCTGTATATCACGCACTGGCCCTTTTTGTGTAATGGCTCTACTTCAGCAATCTTTAGTTTCTCCAGAAATAACCCTGTTTCAAAGGATGTATTATAAATATTCCCTAAAGAATAACAAAAATAGAAGCACTAATAGTATTTGAGGTCATTTTGAGTCACTCACCATTACTTAAACTGTTTAAAACAACTCTTTAAAGGCTCTGGTATCTCCTCTATATATTCTTTTAGTAAATAGTCAGCTTTTTCATCTATTCCTGCTGAAAACTTATTTTTTAATCCCTTTGTTATTTTTATTATTTCTTTGCTTAGTGGATAAATAAAGGAATTTGTGCACCACTTTATGTTAATAACTAAATTGAACATTCTGTGTACCATATTTCTTACTTAATACTTAATTTGCAATTTCAGTGAAGTACCTATTAACTAGCTCTGTCAGTTGTACCAAATCTTTCATCTTCTTACTATCACTGATCAGCTCAAATTATGACTTCTTTTGATTTTGTCGATTTCCTTTTTTACTATTTGCCATGTTGCCTTATTTTTTATCTTAATAGTTACCTATAATTCTGTAAATATGTGTTGGTTCTCGAGAAGTAGTCCCCGCCCGGAGATCCAAATGGGGGACTGTTTAAACTCCGGAACATTTCAGCCCTCAAGTCATATTTCATAAATATCAAAGAGACTTAGGAGTAAATGTAACCGCTTTCTAGAGAGCACCATATTTTTATGTTTTGGCGGTCACATCGCTCTCTCACAACCCCCAGAATGTCTGGAGGACCACACCTGTCGTTGGTTTACGGGTCTCACCGACCTGACCAGGAAAGTTATCAAAATAAATTCACCGACCATATCCTCTGATTACCAATCAGAGGACGTATTACATGACATGACAGGTGTGCATGTTAGGGGTTAAGGTTTTACAGAGAAATTAGAGAAATGGAGAGGTTGGAAAAATAGACTCCCTAGCCCTCAGGAACCCTAATAGCATCGGGGTTGGCAGAGAACAAGAGATGACCAAGGTAAGGTCAGATGGAAAAGTTACAGTGAGGAGCGAAACACCAGTAAATGGAAGTAATGTTCTGCTCAGCTTGGATATATTCTTCACCACTCTGTCCTCTGTGATCTGCAAGAGTTAATGGATTGAGACCACCTTCAAATATGCCCGGCCACTTCTAATGCCCCATCCATCAGTGAAAAATATTGGAGAGCAAGAGGATTAATGACTTTATTGTCACAAATCAAGCATTAGCTAACAACCAGTGGCGGCTCATGCCTTACAAACTAGGTGAAGAAGTTTACTTAAGCGTACTGAAAATATAATGCAAAGCAGGTGTCCCACGGTACAACATTTTTGACCAAACTTTTTGTAACCAATGGAATTGCACACAAAAGAAACAGTGTCTGTCATACTATTACCATTTTGGTCCAATACAAATGACAGTTCACGTAGCAAGCGAGAGAAATAAATATGCCAGACGCAAATATTAATTTAGCGATTACTATTAAGTATAGGTTTGTGATATATATCCACAAGTCTCAGTAGGAATAAAATGTATCAGAAGTAAAAGACGTTGGCGGACACGGTCTTTGTTACAAAGAAGAGAACAGGGCACGGGCCGAGCAGTATTGGGTCTGCTCAAAACGAATTGATGTTAGAGGACCCGGAAAACTATCGCAATTTTCTACGAATTTGCGAAGATTTATTTCTCAACCTTCTACATCATGTCGAAGGCAAAATTACGCATCGGGGCACAAATACGAGAAGCACAAAAGAAATAAGAAACAATTGTAATGGTTCACAAACGCACATGAAAAAGTCTGCTGCTTTCTTGAAAAGCGTCAGCTATCGTGTTTCTGTTTGTTTCAAAAGTGTTTAATTGTAATTAACATTTTAAATGTTCCGCCGAATCATTGTTGTTGTTGTTGTTTGTGGTGTTTAGCGCCCGCTTTTACTACTACGGCACCGCAGGCGGTATCATTGTGCTTGTAAAGGGAATGGGTTACATTAATGAATTCTGTGAATCCCTCCCTGTCCCGCAGGTTACTTTTGTTACTTAAAAGTAAATAAGGCAAACAGAATAGTGATTGCAAACTACGGCTACTGCATAACCAACAATGGTTATCAAACTATTTTGAATTTAATGTCATTAGGCTTCCCTATTTTACTATCCTCTCTTTTAAGGGGTATATCGATGACATCAGTGGGCCGCCCGAAGTTTAAAACATCTTTCCGCCTGGAAAATGGGTTTCTAACAAATTGCAAACTATATCCTTCATTGGATTCATAACAAAACACTTATATTCCGTAATTCAAATATTACAAACACTGGAGTCTAGCAAACTTATCAGTTATACCGTTTACAGTTATGCAAAACACCACCTTTAAATATACCACCACCTCTTCCTCGAGGTAGATGACTACTATCTTCTAACCGCGCGAAAACAGAAATCATCCCCTCTACCGTGTTCTGTGCCCCTACCCAAGTGAAAATATTTCTTGTTTGCCTGAAACATGTGCATGCATATACTATTCCCCCATACTACATGGTTTCGTGACGTCAGGTTGTCATGGCAACCGAGCTGTTTGGTGCCATAGTTTCTTCCATAGTTCTGACTGCTTCACTTGGCCTTGCAGCTGATCCGAGGGCGCGCTCCCACCAATTTTCCCTGCCGGTTGCCTGGCTGTAAGTTCCAAACAAAAGAAGGGTTGGTCACTGACCCTGCTACAGCTGCTAGCAGTTGAAATTTGTAACTAAACTGTTAGAATGGCAGTAGTAATGCCAACATTAACACAAATGGAATACTGCTATATTCAGGTGAAAACCTCTTCACCTGCTTCACTTGAATAACCGCCACTGCTAACAACATAATTCTGTAAATTTTTTTGCTGCCCTAATGACTTTCCTATAAATTGTCTCAAAGGTACTTATATAATTTTGCATTTCCTTTGAAGCAGCTCCCCCTTTGGCCAATACACTTAAGACATTTTGATGAAACCCTGATCCCTTTTGTTACCCAACCATTTTGTCCTGTTCCCTACTACTGTCATCTATTTTAATGGGAAAGCAGTTTCAAAATTGCATGGAAAGATTTCAAGTACTTCAATGTATTTTGTCCTAACTGTGTTTTCTATGTAGACTTCATTCTGGTCTCCTTTCTCAATGACCATTTCAAATTATTTAAATTGGTTTCACTGTGGCATTGTTTAGTTGTCTTTGTTTTACCTTGTTCTTGTTTATTATTTGCTGTGGTCATTAATATTTGCACTATGTGGTCAAATACCCCTGTTTCCATGACTTGGGAAGGTTCAGTACCTTCCATATTTGTAATTATTGCATCCAGAAGTGACTTAGAAGTTTCTGATACTCTTGTGGGCTTTTAGTGTGCTTTTCATGTTATACATGCAACTTAAGTTCAAGACTGTTGGCTATCTTGTAAATCAACATTCCAATTCCCACAGACATTGTTTTGATATTTTAACCCTTTGCGAGCGAAAATGTGATCGGCTCCTCTCGCTCAAATAATTCATATATACTGCCAATAGATTGCAGGAAATGTTCTTTCAGATGTTTGTGGTCAGTTCATCACCGATTTGTCATATTTAATAATTTCTGTCGTAGTTTTCAGCAGTGTAGGAGTAAACAGTGCAGTGATTGCATCCAGTAAGCGAGAGTTTTTTTGATTTTTTTGACAGAATGGCGGGAAAGAAGGGGTTGACGGAGCAAGAAATTGTAGAATTGTTGAACAAAAGTGATAGTGAGTTATAGAATTTTGTGCTCAGTGATCATGAGAGTGATATATGCCAGAATTCGTGTGTAAGTGTAAGTGAGAGCGAGAGTGACATAAGTGATGCTGCAGACAGCTGCATTCCTAGCTGGAAGAGGTGGGTAATTTTGACCCTGGCCCTACATCTAGTATCTCAGTGCACAATACCCAACAGGGACCAATACTTCCTTCTCATTTTGATGAGAATACGCTTCCAGTAAAATTTTTCGGCCTATTTTTTGATGACGAAGCGTTTTCTGTATCTGGTGTTCATCAAAATTGCTCAGACTTAGGAATTGCTTATACCACGCTATGCATACCCATCAATAACAAAATGAGGTGGAACTTAATGCAACAAAAGTGGAACAAACCAAATTAACTGATTTCTTTAAAGAGGACCAAGTTCAAAATAATGTTTTCTTCATACATATCTTTGTTTGTAAAATTTTACACATGTGGGCCCACTGTATTGCTCTTTTAAACAAATATGATGGATTGTCAAAATGTCAGTTGTAAGTAATTCTGAGTTAGTTAGCTAATGCTGGATTTCTGGCAATGTCATGAATCCTCTTGCTCTCCAATATTTTTCACTGATGATATTGAAGAGAGCAATAGCAGTAATAGTAACCGCTTTTTAGAGATCACCATATTTTTATGTTTTGGCAGTCACATCGCTCTCTCACAACCCCCAGAATTAGCTATATATAATTTACAATTTTATTACTAAATTAACACTGATATTACTGATTTAGATATCTACTGATCTCAACGAAAATTGTTGCACTGATAGAATTTATTGCAATTGGTGCACATAGTAATGTCTGAGAACCAGGAACAGAAGCCTAACGTCAGTCCTGGCAATGCAAACTCTGAGTTTATAAAACTACAAGCCGTTGGAAATGAGTCTAATGAGATTACCTTCAGAGTTAAGCTGAACACAGGATGGGAAACTTGAGATCTTATGGAGAGAGTTCCAGTAACATGAAGGCTTCTGTTTGATGGGTGTAGAACAGTGGCAGCTCATGACTTGTCGCAGTGGGTGTGCAGTATATTACATCCTCTCCACTTTTACTCCCTTTCTTTCTCTGACACACATCACGCAATTCTAGTTTGCATTTCATATGGGCAATTGAGCTCTTAAAGCACTACAGTCCATATTGGACCAGGGCCGGCCAACCCGACTGCCGGCCTCATGCCCACATACGCAAGGTAGAGGTGAGCGATCATCCAATCGATACAGGTCAGCATCTCGACAACCCCAGCAAGCTCCTCAATTTCCTCACGATGCTAAGTGGGCACCGGTCCTATACCCAGGATTAAGTCCTGCCAGGGGTGGGATCGAACCTGGGCCGCATTCTGTGGTAGGGAACCAATGCATGATGCCCTAGCCCACTACACCACGGCACAGGACTAATTGAGCTCTATGTTTTGCTATTCTTTTTTAAATTACCAATATCCAAGAACTATTATTTGTCCAGATGCCATTTCTATCTCTCTCGCAAACAATAAGTACGGAAAACAGCTTCTCTTCTAAGAAAAAGATTGATCTCCTTCAGTTTCACCGTGTTATTCATTTCCACACTTTCACAGATTGAAATTTGCCGCTATGTGCAGACACAACTGCATGCAATTTGCTGCCAGAATGCAAACACAACAAACTAACAAAAACTGTAACAAAATAACTATTCCAAACTGAAGTATTGGCCTTAGTAAATTACGACATGAAGAGTAATTATATGCATTTATAATCACTTAATAAGACTAGATGTAATTGTGTTTATAACATTAATATAAGTGGAAGATGGCTACATTATGTTTAGAACCGTCACATTGGCTACCTAGTAGGCTCTGCTAAATAGCGGGAGAGGAATGCTCGTAGCAAGGCAAACGGGGGGACTTCAGAACTTGCGCTTGTGCGGTAAGAATCGCATGTGTTGGCCTATGTGATTATGATGCCTTAACTCGCTGTAATCTTAAATTCAAGCTTTGCACCTCTCCCCGCATACCCCTCGCCTAGAAGCTACCTTTGTCAGTCGCAAAATCGGGTTTATGCGTTTCAGCTTGTTGACTGCATGAGCTGACATGGTAAAGAGGGTGTGGGAAAATTAAACGAGCAAGTTCATAAAGAAGAAAGTTAGACATTCGAGTTTCTCATATGCATGTCTATAAAGGTAAATACACATTCACATGCAGAAAAAATGAGTGGCTGTGCAGTTGCGAGTATGCGATTCCCCAGGAACTGCCACTGGTGTAGAAACAACGCTGAGGGGACACCTAAACAACCGGAAATGGAAAATGATGGCATAATAGGAGTTCACTGGGAGCAGACAGGTGGTTTCTGAAATATGATCCAAGTGTATACCAATGAAAGATTTTATAACTTCATGCATTCACATGTTCAAAGGAACATAACGTTGGATATGAAGCATGATCAAACAGTTATGTTAATACTCACATTCCTATGCTCATTTAATGCATGTATATTTACAATGGCAGACCATCATTAGGAGCTTGGTTTTTCAAATAAAATTCTGGAAGTTAATTGTGATTTTTAGAGCTTGGTGTTTTTTTAACAGGTGGGGGAAATATGTACCTATGTTAAGGGTAAGAAACATACACTTAGCTCAAAGAAAAATAATAGAATGCTACAATAAATAATAATTATAATGTAAAACAAATAATGAATAAAGTAAAATAAAATAAATAAAATTTTAATAATAAAATAAATAATTAATAATAAAATAATGGTAGAAAAATAAAAATATGTAAATAAATCAACTTATTCTTCCTGATCCGCTCCTTCCTCATCTTCATCTCCCAAATTAACATCCCCCTTGTCGTCCACATCTTCCTCTTCTGCTTCCATGAGCTTGCATCTTCACCTTGTACACTCTTCTCCAGTTTGATGTCTGGAACTAGGTAGTACTGCAAGGGACTTGGCAAGGTGTTGTCTGTCATGACCTCAGCAGATAGGCCACAATATCTCTGTTGGGCAGATCATATTTTATCAAACTTATGAAAATGAAGTGTTTAAAACAGTGGAAAATATTAGTAAATTGAAAAAATATGTCTATTTGTAAACACTTTTTTGCTCCTCTCCATCACTCAGTTGTTGGTCGACTGATTCAATATCAGGTAACTGCCTGCGCCTTCTGTCATTGCTGGGTCTGCTGTTCTTCCTATTGGCTAGTCGTAAGGCATCGCCTGCGATTGGTATGTCAAAATTCATCAGCCGGTCTCCATCCTTAATAATATAAATGTTTTCCCAACTGTCTGCCGTTGGTCGCAGCCACAGGCAAATGCCATGGACCCAGAGGAGGAGGAGGAGTGAAAGGCCAAGCAGCCCTGTAAGCTCCAGAAGGAAGTAGATGATATCAGTAACGTTCGTCTTTTATCAGAAACTACTGACTGAGATGGGCAGGGAGCCCAAGGACTTTCCAAAAGTCATGCACGCCCTCAGACTCTGTCACAAGGAGCATGCACAAAAGAAAAGGCTCCTTGTAAAGCTAGGGGAGGGTTGGAAAAGTATAAGGAGATTGTCAGGAAAGAGGTGAGCTTTCACAATAGGAGAGACATGAGAGGATGTTATTAATGGCTATTAAGAAAAGAGTAACACTGAGAACTGAACCTTGAAGTACCCCATTCTCAAGTTCTCTGCATTTAGACATAACTCCATTATAACAGACTTGAATAGAACATAGTGAAAGAAACTTATTGATAAAGTAGATCGTGCTTCCCTTGATGTGTGAAAGAACTATCTTGGTTATGTGGGGTATCCATATCATGTCATAAACCTTCCCAATATCAAGGTTAATTGCCATTAGATGCTGATTATAGTTCAACACATCTCTTATCTCTGATTCTATTGCAATGAGTGTGTCTGTAGTGGAATGAAGTTGTCAGGAAGCCGCTTTGAAATTCTGAGAACACTCTTTCTTGTTCAAAAATCTAGTGCAATCTTCTGTGAACTATTTTTCTCAAGAAGTTTACACATGGTGTTAGTGCTATTGGTCTGTAGCTTGCAGTTAAGGCAGCATTCTTATCGGTTTCAGCACAGGAATGGTTATAGCAGAGCGCCACTGGTCAGGACAAATATTTGTTGTTTAAAGAAAATTGAATATATTTGGGACATTTTCAGGAAGATGATTGAGGAAATTGTAAGGTATGTTTTCAGGTCCTGGGTCAGAACTTTTGCAGTTTTGAAGAGCATCTCCAAGTTCAGTTAAAGTAATGGTATCATTGTAACGCTCATGTGAGTTGCAGTCGAAATTCATTTGAGAGGTTCAATGCTAGAAATGTTTTTCTGGAACTCCATGTCATAATTAGATGTGTAAGACATAGTTGCAAATGAATCAGCAAAAATATCTGCAATTATTTGTGTTTCAATGACATAAACTCCCAATTTAGGATGTAGTGTGACAGGACCATTATGTTCGGTGTTTCCCCTTATTTTCATGATATTTGCCCATACCATAGACTGTACAGTTTGGTGGTTACAGGAGGAAAGCTAGTCATGTTTGTTGTTTGCTCTGCTTTATTTATGATTCTTTGGGCCTTGGCTCAGCATTGTTGAAATTCTAACTTATTGGCTTGTGCAGTATACCCTTTATGCCGATTGTATGGCTTTTTCTTTGCAGCTAAATCTATTATATCACTAAGGAACACATCTAATTACATTGAAGTTACCTATGATGGGAATGCTTGCTTTGCTGATAGGATGATTGTCTCAGTAGGTCTTGGATTATTTTATTTATTTCAGAACAGATAAAATCTTGTTCTGAAGTGAGGTCAATTTTTTGTCATATACTCCTGTACACCCTCCAGACCGCATTTTTAAGATTCCATTTTGGAATGTGGTTGTAAGTTTCAGATGACGCGTAAGTGTTGTTATAAGTATAAGGAAATTATTGCTTCCTTGAGGGGAGTCGTAGACCCACCAGTGAAAAATTTCTGCAATGTTCTGGTGAACAGATGCTTAGGTCAATACAGCTGTGTGTATCATAAGCCAAATTATAGTATGTGGGTCAGAGATTCTTAAGCAGAATTATGTCACTATCCCATTAGCGTTATAGAGCACTGCAGATATTTTTTTATATGAATTCTCAAGAGTTAAAGTAAGAACAAATTAGAAACTAAAATCTTATCTTAGTAATGTTGCACAAAAAACTTGCAACATTACTAAGATAAGTGAAGGTTTTAGTTTCTAATTTGTTCTTACTTTAGAATCTTGTTGCTTCACTGTTAATAGCTCCAATTTTTTTTATCTCACGAGTTATTTTGACCATGTATGTCATCATTGATATCTGATTATGTGAACACATTGTCTCTTATAAACCAGAATTTTGTGTAGTTTATAAATTTACAATAATAAGCTGCAAACAATTACAGTGCATGTGAAATGCATTATTCTTTTCTTCCTTCTTACATTTCCCTCCCAACTACCAGTAATACAATAAACTGTCAAAAGTTTGTAATGTTGCATCACACAAAGAATGTGACAGTGTAAGCAGTTCTAATGCTGAAAATGCGATCCTAAGCTCAATCTCACATGAACACACAGAAACTCTTACTTGACACAACGCTAGTAAGACTGTTTTTCTGTAATAGCCAACCATCCACTCACCCAACCTACCCCCTCTCTCTCACTCACTAGCACAGCCACCCACTCACCCACCCTACCTCCCTCTCACTCACTCACAAGCACTGCCACCCATCCATTCACCCACCCTACCTCCCTCTCACTCACTCACTCACTCACTAGCACAGCCACCCACTCAACCACCATACCTCCCTCTCACTCACTCACTAGCAGAGCCACCCATCCACTCAACCACCCTACCTCCCTACCTCCCTACTTCCCTCTCTCTCACTCACTAGCACAGCCACCCATCCACTCATCCACCCTATCTCCCTCTCACTCAGTCACAAGCACAGCCACCCATCCACTCAACCACCCTACCTCCCTACCTCCCTCTCTCTCACACACTAGCACAGCCACCCATCCACTCAACCACCCTACCTCCCTCTCTCTCACTCACTAGCACAGCCACACATCCACTCAACCACCCTACCTCCCTCTCACTCAGTCACAAGCACAGCCACCCATCCACTCATCCACCCTACCTCCCTCTCACTCAGTCACAAGCACAGCCACCCATCCACTCATCCACCCTACCTCCCTCTCTCCCACTCACAAGCACAGCCACCCATCCACTCAACCACCCTACCTCCCTCTCACTCAGTCACAAGCACAGCCACCCATCCACTCAACCACCCTACCTCCCTCTCACTCACTCACAAGCACAGCCACCCATCCACTCATCCACCCTACCTCCCTCTCACTCAGTCACAAGCACAGCCACCCATCCACTCAACCACCCTACCTCCCTCTCACTCACTCACAAGCACAGCCACCCATCCACTCATCCACCCTACCTCCCTCTCACTCAGTCACAAGCACAGCCACCCATCCACTCAACCACCTTACCTCCCTCTCACTCACAAGCACAGCCACCCATCCACTCACCCACCCTACCTCACTCTCACTCATTCACAAGCACAGCCACCCATCCATTCATCCACCCTACCTCCCTCTCACTCACTCACAAGCACAGCCACCCATCCACTCATCCAACCTACCTCCCTCTCTCTCACTCACAAGCACAGCCACCCATCCACTCATCCACCCTACCTCCCTCTCACTCACTCACAAGCACAGCCACCCATCCACTCATCCACCCTACCTCCCTCTCACTCAGTCACAAGCACAGCCACCCATCCACTCAACCACCCCACCTCCCTCTCACTCATTAACAAGCACAGCCACCTATCCACTCATCCACCCTACCTCCCTCTCACTCACTCACAAGCACAGCCACCCATCCACTCATCCACCCTACCTCCCTCTCACTCACTCACAAGCACAGCCACCCATCCACTCATCCACCCTACCTCCCTCTCACTCATTCACAAGCACAGCCACCCATCTACTCATCCACCCTACCTCCCTCGCACTCAGTCACAAGCACAGCCACCCATCCACTCACCCACCCTACCTCCCTCTCACTCATTCACAAGCACAGCCACCCATCCACTCACCCACCCTACCTCCCTCTCACTCATTCACAAGCACAGCCACCCATCCATTCATCCACCCTACCTCCCTCTCACTCATTCACAAGCACAGCCACCCATCCACTCACCCACCCTACCTCCCTCTCTCTCACTCACTCACTAGCACAGCCACACATCCACTCATCCACCCTACCTCCCTCTCACTCACTCACAAGCACTGCCACCCATCCACTCAACCACCCTACCTCCCTCTCACTCACTCACTAGCACAGCCACCCATCCACTCATCCACCCTACCTCCCTCTCACTCATTCACAAGCGCAGCCACCCATCCACTCACCCACACTACCTCCCTCTCACTCACTAGCACAGCCACCCATCCATTCATCCACCCTACCTCCCTCTCACTCATTCACAAGCACAGCCACTCATCCACTCACCCACCCTACCTCCCTCTCACTCATTCACAAGCACAGCCACCCATCCACTCACCCACCCTACCTCCCTCTCACTCATTCACAAGCACAGCCACCCATCCATTCATCCACCCTACCACCCTCTCACTCATTCACAAGCACAGCCACCCATCCACTCACCCACCCTACCTCCCTCTCACTCACTCACTCACTCACTAGCACAGCCACACATCCACTCAACCACCCTACCTCCCTCTCACTCACTCACTCACTAGCACAGCCACACATCCACTCAACCATCCTACCTCCCTCTCTCTCACTCACTAGCACAGCCACCCATTCACTCACCCACCCTACCTCCCTCTCACTCACTCACTCACTAGCACAGCCACACATCCACTCATCCACCCTACCTCCCTCGCAGTCAGTCACAAGCACAGCCACCCATCCACTCACCCTACCTCCCTCTCACTCACTCACAAGCACTGCCACCCATCCACTCAACCACCCTACCTCCCTCTCACTCACTCACTAGCACAGCCACCCATCCACTCATCCACCCTACCTCCCTCTCACTCATTCACAAGCACAGCCACCCATCCACTCATCCACCCTACCTCCCTCTCACTCATTCACAAGCACAGCCACCCATCCACTCACCCACCCTACCTCCCTCTCACTCACTCACTAGCACAGCCACCCATCCACTCACTCACCCTACCTCCCTCTCACTCACTCACTCACTAGCACAGCCACATATCCACTCATCCACCCTACCTCCCTCTCACTCATTCACAAGCACAGCCACCCATCCACTCACCCACCCTACCTCCCTCTCACTCATTCACAAGCACAGCCACCCATCCACTCACCCACCCTACCTCCCTCTCACTCACTCACTCACTAGCACAGCCACACATCCACTCATCCACTCATCCAACCTACCTTCCTCCCACTCATTCACAAGCACAGCCACCCATCCACTCACACACCCTACCTCCCTCTCACTCATTCGCAAGCACAGCCACCCATCCACTCACCCACCCTACCTCCCTCTCACTCACTCACAAGCACAGCCACCCATCCATTCATCCACCCTACCACCCTCTCACTCATTCACAAGCACAGCCACCCATCCACTCACCCAGCCTGCCTCCCTCTCACTCACTCACTCACTAGCACAGCCACCCATCCACTCACCCACCCTACCTCCCTCTCACTCACTCACTCACTAGCACAGCCACATATCCACTCATCCACCCTACCTCCCTCTCACTCATTCACAAGCACAGCCACCCATCCACTCACCCACCCTACCTCCCTCTCACTCATTCACAAGCACAGCCACCCATCCACTCACCCACCCTACCTCCCTCTCACTCACTCACTCACTAGCACAGCCACACATCCACTCATCCACTCATCCAACCTACCTTCCTCCCACTCATTCACAAGCACAGCCACCCATCCACTCACACACCCTACCTCCCTCTCACTCATTCACTAGCACAGCCACCCATCCCCTCACCCAACCTACCTCCCTCTCGCTCACTCATTAACTAGCACAGCCACCCATCCACTCACCCACCCTACCTCCCGCTAGCTCACTCATTCACTAGCACAGCCACACATCCACTCAACCACCCTACCTCCCTCTCACTCAGTCACAAGCACAGCCACCCATCCACTCATCCACCCTACCTCCCTCTCACTCAGTCACAAGCACAGCCACCCATCCACTCATCCACCCTACCTCCCTCTCTCCCACTCACAAGCACAGCCACCCATCCACTCAACCACCCTACCTCCCTCTCACTCAGTCACAAGCACAGCCACCCATCCACTCAACCACCCTACCTCCCTCTCACTCACTCACAAGCACAGCCACCCATCCACTCATCCACCCTACCTCCCTCTCACTCAGTCACAAGCACAGCCACCCATCCACTCAACCACCCTACCTCCCTCTCACTCACTCACAAGCACAGCCACCCATCCACTCATCCACCCTACCTCCCTCTCACTCAGTCACAAGCACAGCCACCCATCCACTCAACCACCTTACCTCCCTCTCACTCACTCACAAGCACAGCCACCCATCCACTCACCCACCCTACCTCACTCTCACTCATTCACAAGCACAGCCACCCATCCATTCATCCACCCTACCTCCCTCTCACTCACTCACAAGCACAGCCACCCATCCACTCATCCAACCTACCTCCCTCTCTCTCACTCACAAGCACAGCCACCCATCCACTCATCCACCCTACCTCCCTCTCACTCACTCACAAGCACAGCCACCCATCCACTCATCCACCCTACCTCCCTCTCACTCAGTCACAAGCACAGCCACCCATCCACTCAACCACCCCACCTCCCTCTCACTCATTAACAAGCACAGCCACCTATCCACTCATCCACCCTACCTCCCTCTCACTCACTCACAAGCACAGCCACCCATCCACTCATCCACCCTACCTCCCTCTCACTCACTCACAAGCACAGCCACCCATCCACTCATCCACCCTACCTCCCTCTCACTCATTCACAAGCACAGCCACCCATCTACTCATCCACCCTACCTCCCTCGCACTCAGTCACAAGCACAGCCACCCATCCACTCACCCACCCTACCTCCCTCTCACTCATTCACAAGCACAGCCACCCATCCACTCACCCACCCTACCTCCCTCTCACTCATTCACAAGCACAGCCACCCATCCATTCATCCACCCTACCTCCCTCTCACTCATTCACAAGCACAGCCACCCATCCACTCACCCACCCTACCTCCCTCTCTCTCACTCACTCACTAGCACAGCCACACATCCACTCATCCACCCTACCTCCCTCTCACTCACTCACAAGCACTGCCACCCATCCACTCAACCACCCTACCTCCCTCTCACTCACTCACTAGCACAGCCACCCATCCACTCATCCACCCTACCTCCCTCTCACTCATTCACAAGCGCAGCCACCCATCCACTCACCCACACTACCTCCCTCTCACTCACTAGCACAGCCACCCATCCATTCATCCACCCTACCTCCCTCTCACTCATTCACAAGCACAGCCACTCATCCACTCACCCACCCTACCTCCCTCTCACTCATTCACAAGCACAGCCACCCATCCACTCACCCACCCTACCTCCCTCTCACTCATTCACAAGCACAGCCACCCATCCATTCATCCACCCTACCACCCTCTCACTCATTCACAAGCACAGCCACCCATCCACTCACCCACCCTACCTCCCTCTCACTCACTCACTCACTCACTAGCACAGCCACACATCCACTCAACCACCCTACCTCCCTCTCACTCACTCACTCACTAGCACAGCCACACATCCACTCAACCATCCTACCTCCCTCTCTCTCACTCACTAGCACAGCCACCCATTCACTCACCCACCCTACCTCCCTCTCACTCACTCACTCACTAGCACAGCCACACATCCACTCATCCACCCTACCTCCCTCGCAGTCAGTCACAAGCACAGCCACCCATCCACTCACCCTACCTCCCTCTCACTCACTCACAAGCACTGCCACCCATCCACTCAACCACCCTACCTCCCTCTCACTCACTCACTAGCACAGCCACCCATCCACTCATCCACCCTACCTCCCTCTCACTCATTCACAAGCACAGCCACCCATCCACTCATCCACCCTACCTCCCTCTCACTCATTCACAAGCACAGCCACCCATCCACTCACCCACCCTACCTCCCTCTCACTCACTCACTAGCACAGCCACCCATCCACTCACTCACCCTACCTCCCTCTCACTCACTCACTCACTAGCACAGCCACATATCCACTCATCCACCCTACCTCCCTCTCACTCATTCACAAGCACAGCCACCCATCCACTCACCCACCCTACCTCCCTCTCACTCATTCACAAGCACAGCCACCCATCCACTCACCCACCCTACCTCCCTCTCACTCACTCACTCACTAGCACAGCCACACATCCACTCATCCACTCATCCAACCTACCTTCCTCCCACTCATTCACAAGCACAGCCACCCATCCACTCACACACCCTACCTCCCTCTCACTCATTCACAAGCACAGCCACCCATCCACTCACCCACCCTACCTCCCTCTCACTCACTCACAAGCACAGCCACCCATCCATTCATCCACCCTACCACCCTCTCACTCATTCACAAGCACAGCCACCCATCCACTCACCCAGCCTGCCTCCCTCTCACTCACTCACTCACTAGCACAGCCACCCATCCACTCACCCACCCTACCTCCCTCTCACTCACTCACTCACTAGCACAGCCACATATCCACTCATCCACCCTACCTCCCTCTCACTCATTCACAAGCACAGCCACCCATCCACTCACCCACCCTACCTCCCTCTCACTCATTCACAAGCACAGCCACCCATCCACTCACCCACCCTACCTCCCTCTCACTCACTCACTCACTAGCACAGCCACACATCCACTCATCCACTCATCCAACCTACCTTCCTCCCACTCATTCACAAGCACAGCCACCCATCCACTCACACACCCTACCTCCCTCTCACTCATTCACTAGCACAGCCACCCATCCCCTCACCCAACCTACCTCCCTCTCGCTCACTCATTAACTAGCACAGCCACCCATCCACTCACCCACCCTACCTCCCGCTAGCTCACTCATTCACTAGCACAGCCACCCATCCACTCACCCACCCTACCTCCCTCTCGTTCACTCATTCACTAGCACAGCCACCCATCCACTCACCCACCCTACCTCCCTCTCACTCACTCATTAACTAGCACAGCCACCCATCCACTCACCCACCCTACCTCCCTCTCACTCACTCATTAACTAGCACAGCCACCCATCCACTCACCCACCCTACCTCCCTCTCACTCACTCATTCACTAGCACAGCCACCCATCCACTCACCCACCCTACCTCCCTATCGCTCACTCATTCACTAGCACAGCCAACCATCCACTCACCCACCCTACCTCCCTATCGCTCACTCATTCACTAGCACAGCCACCCATCCACTCACCCACCCTACCTCCCTCTCGCTCACTCATTCACTAGCAGAGCCACCCATCCACTCACCCACCCTACCTCCCTCTCACTCATTAACTAGCACAGCCACCCATCCACTCACCCACCCTACCTCCCTCTCACTCACTCATTAACTAGCACAGCCACCCATCCACTCACCCACCCTACCTCCCTCTCACTCATTCACTAGCACAGCCACCCATCCACTCACCCACTCTACCTCCCTCTCACTCACTCATTAACTAGCACAGCCACCCATCCACTCACCCACCCTACCTCCCTCTCACTCACTCATTCACTAGCACAGCCACCCATCCACTCACCCACCCTACCTCCCTCTCACTCACTCATTCACTAGCACAGCCACCCATCCACTCACCTACCCTACCTCCCTCTTGCTCACTCATTCACTAGCACAGCCACCCATCCACTCACCCAAACTACCTCCCTCTCGCTCACTCATTAACTAGCACAGCCACCCATCCACTCACCCACCCTACCTCCCTCTCACTCACTCATTCACTAGCACAGCCACCCATCCACTCACCCACCCTACCTCCCTCTCACTCACTCATTCACTACCACAGCCACCCATACACTCACTCACCCTACCTCCCGCTCACTCATTCACTACCACAGCCACCCATACAC
Source organism: Tenodera sinensis (assembly GCA_030765045.1). Lineage (NCBI taxonomy): Eukaryota > Metazoa > Arthropoda > Insecta > Mantodea > Mantidae > Tenodera > Tenodera sinensis. The sequence continues at coordinate 370,167,950 of CM060964.1, read as the reverse complement.
TCTCTCACCCTACCTCCCTCTCTCTGACTCATTCACTAGCACAGCCACCCATACACTCACTCACCCTAACTCCCTCTCACTCACTCATTCACCTTACCTCCTGCTCACTCACTCATTCACTCAAACAGTTTACCCCTAGCTCACACACTTATTCGCTCACTCATTCACTCTCACACCCTACCTCCCGCACACCCTCTCAATCACTCAAACAGGTTACCGCTTGCTCACTCACTCATTCACTCACCCACCCACACTCACTCATTCACTCACACACCTTAGCTCCCGCTCGCTCACTCACTCATATGTGCCATTCGCTCACTCATTCACCCACCTGCTGTCACACCCACCCTCCCACCAACCCACCTACCCATCCTACCTTAAGCTCATTCACTGATTCACTCACCCACTCACTCACCCAACCACCCACTAACTAACTCACCCACCCACTCACTCACCAATCCTACCTGCCCTTCACTCACTCATTCACTCCCCCACCCACCCCTCACTCACCCAACGCTCACTCACCCATTTTACCTGCCATTCACTCACTCACCCAACCACCCATTCACTCACCTACTATACCTCCCTCTCACTCAATCATTCACTGACACACCTTATCGCCGCTCACTGATTCACCCACCCACCCACCTACCCGCCCAACCACCCAGTCGCTCACCCACCCTACCTCCCTCTCACTCAATCATTCTCTCATTCAGCTTACCTCCCGCTCACCCACTCATTCACTCACACACCCTCCCCCTCACCCACTCGTTCACTCACACACCCTCCCCCTCACTCAGCCTCCCATTCACTCATCCACTCAGCCAACTGCTCACTCACTCACTCATTCATTCACCCACCCTCCTGCTCACTCACTCATTCACTCACTCACCCACACTCCCCCTCACTGAGCCACCCACTCAGTCATCCACTCCACCACCCACTCTCTCACTCATCCATTCACCCTCCCGCTCACTCACTCACCCTCCCATTCACTCACTTACTAACTCACCCATCCACTCCTTCAGCTACACAGGCACCCACTCACTTACCCAGACACCCACATGCTCACTCACTAACTTACCCACCCACTCAATCTGTCACCTACAAAGATATCCACTCACTCTCGTTCTCCCACAGACACCCACTCCTTCACTCTCTCCCCCACTCACGCACTCACCACTACCTCATTCACCCATTCACTTTTTATTCATTTTGATTTTATCAAAAGCAGTTAGTGCTAGGAGAATGACATTCTTGGCTGTTATTATACTCTAGCTGGTTAATGTTGAGCCATTTTTAATTTCTCTACTATATAAGGCACGTAAATGAAGCATTGTATTCCAACCAAAGATTCGATGTCAAGATTTCATCAGAAATATGTGTTTTTAGGCCCCCTAGATGCACTAAAGAAATTTTACTAAAAAGGTCTGTGTGTGTCTGTTTGTGGGTATATGTATGGATACAGCATATTATTAAATTTGAATTTCTTTCAAATACCTACGTATGCTACATTTACTCAGCAATAAGTTAATGTTCTTTACTTTTTTGTGAAGACAAATACTTTGTGATCCCTTCAGAATAATATATTTTCTAGTAGGTATAGAAAATTATAATTTATTAAATTGTGTTTTTGGCATAATATTGTCTCTTGTTAAGTGTATTTATCACCATGAGCAAAATGCTCACAGGGCAACAAACTGTCACAATAATGCTAGTGACAAATGATGGTTTTATATAGCATATCTGTAGGTTATATTAATTCTCTCTCATATTTGTTTTAAAGGAAGTAATCATTCATTGAGGTTATATTAATTGCAGAATTTATTTTAAAGGACTCAGTATCAGTTAAGCAGAGTGGCGTCACCTGCACCACAATCAGCCAGTGGTGAGCCAACGTTCAGCCAGTCAGCTTCATTCTCCCAGCGTTCGACGACAGATGCCAAGATAGGGAGTGATTGCAGCAACACCGGCAAGCTACACTCCATAATTACGGCTACAGCAAGAAGTGCACTATCAAGACGCTTGGCAAGCAAGCAGAGAGTGCATTCACATGACAGTCCGTGTCCTTTCCACAAAACCCCTACCCTACCCCTCCCTGTGGTGAGGTTTGTGTACCTACTGGGCCCGTCTCCGTAAGCCAAAATACGAAAGTCTTGTAGTCCATTGGGACTACACATAGGCATTAGGTCTACACAAACCGCGCTTTTCAGCAGCCACCTCCTCTCTCACCTAAGTTTTCCCGGCCATAGAAGATACCTAGGCGTCATTCTAAGGCCAAACTGCCTAAACCCCCTGATCCCATAACCAACCGACAACCCAAACACACATATCACGGACACCCTCACCTACTCCTATACCAACAACAAGCAAGTCACACAAACATACAAGACGACATCGCACACACTCTGTCAGCTCCAGCAGCAGCAGCTCATCCTCTCATGCACCCGACATTGCAGACCAAGACACAGACACAAGCCTAGAATCTACTACACAACTTGGAAACCGACTAGGCACACTACTTGACCACACGACCACACACACACACACAACAACAACATACATACATACCACCCACACCTCACGGATATTTCACCATATATATCATAAACAGCAACCCAGACAAGCAAAACACATGGCTCATCAGAAGCTTAATGACTAAGACTCAACAAAACACTGACTCACTTTACAGAGCACAGCGACTACAACGAAATACATTTGCACTGACCTTCAAGAATCAGCAGCAGGCAGTAACATTCACACAGGCCATCCCCATCAACAACTTTGGGAAGTATGCATACTATGCAAACTCCCCACCACAGAACAGACCCACACCAAACCCTGACGCAGAACCTAGACCACGAAAAACCCTGACTGCAGTGATTAAAGGCATTCCCTATGACATCACTGACGAAATACTACACAGCATACGAGACACATACCCAGAAATAACCTGCGTATTAAGAATAATAAGTCAAAACTGACAAGACACAACTAGTACGCATATTCAGCACCTGCATCACGACAATAAACACCATACTAAAAGAAGGCGCCGTCATTGAAAAGCAAATTTTCAGGGCGGAGCCTTCAAAACACACAGACAGACACGTCCCATGCAGACAATGCCAGAAATATGGACACCACGAAGAAAACTGCACACAACAACCAGTATGTTTCCACTGTGGACATAACTCGGACACGAGACGGTGCAACCACCCCATCAAACATAACATCCCCTACTGCTCCACCTGCCGACAGAATGGGCACTACACCAGGCAAGTAAAATGTCCTATGTACCCCAGACAACCCCCGACAGAACCAGAACACCGCCAAAACCTACATCTTTCCCCATAACATCCCCACGCCACCAAAACACGTAACTGACTGGGCCGAGACAAATTTCCCCAAGATTCCAGAAACAAAGAAGGAAATGACAAAACACAACTAAAAAAGCAGTAAACACGACCAGAGTTGGCAACCAGCTGGCTATATTCATACATGAGAACACATAACAAAGACACAGACGAACAATGACAGCACACCAATCACCATAAAAAACACAAACACACAATAAACACAAACACACTGACACACACATAACATAACACATAAAACATACAACACAGTCAAAAACTACCCATATGAGCTGTTGCAGCAACAACACACACATAACTCCACAATAATTCAAAATCACCATCTTCTCCGAGGGTAGAAGCCACCACCACACACCTAGGGATGAACACATACACACCAACACACACAACCACACCACAAAAACACAAGATCACAATACATGCGCACACATGATAGATCTCTCCGCCACGTAACAAGATAAAAATTCAAAAAACGCGGCTGAAGAGGGACTATCCCTATAACAGCCAGGGCATGTTGAAAAACATGCCCAAATAACTCTTTTTCAACTCTTTTTCATTCATTCCTGCACCACCACATCTTCTGTGGCAATAAAACCTGTCAGTATCAACATTGGTGATGAGAGAGGCCTGTTGAAGTGGTTTATATAACAAACCCAATGGACTTCTACATGCAGGTAGGCGAATATAATATTGATGCTGATTCTTTCAATAAATGTGTCTGACAGAGTTCTGGAAATTTGAAGATTGTGTTATTCATGATTAGAAGTTTAAAACCTTCATCATACTTTGTAGATCTAATCATTTATTTGATTTATTGAACTTGCAAGCCCGAAACCATTAACCTTTCTTCCAGCCCATTGTTCTCTCTCTCTCTCTCTCGTCTCTGTCTCACCATTTAAACATAGCTTCCTTTAACACTTTTTAGATTTCTACATTACTTTCAAATCAATCATTATTAGGGCTTGGAAGTTCATGCCCTAAGAAGCACTGAAACATGCATGCAAATATGCTCTTAAAAACTTGAAAATGTGCCAAGAAATATGCACTATTTAATTAAAACGATTGATGTCCGTTTGCAGTAGACAAGACGAGTTAGTATAAACACGTAATAAATAAAGTTACCTTATTCATTAGAGGTTGAAGCAGAAGTGGTCCTGCGCTAGTATTAAATGCTAAATTGCAGTTCACAACCAAGTCTTTGCAAAAATTTTCAACTGTAAAATGTCTGTTGTCTTGCAAAACACTTTTGTAGCATGAAAAACTTCTCTCCTCGTCACAAGATGTTATCCGGGTATATTTAAATTGATGTTAACTGCTTCACAGAGAGAGAGTCAAGTCTCTTGGTGTGACATGGTTTTCCGAGGATGTCTCGAATATCGCACATCTAAATAAGGAAAATTGAAGCTATTAACAGTGAAGCAACAAGATTCTATAGGTATAGCACATCTGTTTATAAACAGAATTTTTTAAATTACATAATTCAGTTTCTCTTTCACTTTTTGCCCTATGCTACCAGGAACCGAACTTAGATCACATGCTGATTCAGGCAAAGGAGATTCTACATCTTCCAATGCTACAAGGCTGTTGGTAAGAAAGAAAAATGGGCAGATATGAAACTAAGATCCTCTTTTAACCCAGTGCCTGACAGAATATTTTGCACAGTTTCTCTTGGCGAAGCCTCTTTCGAGTTCAATAAATTAACAACCTCCTCGACTATTTCTATGTGCTCAGCATATTATAAAACTGGATTGAGCCATGTTCCCCATCAAGTTAACACAGGTGCAGGAGGAAGTTGGATATTAGGTGCTGTTGATCTAAACAACTTAACTCTTTTAGGAGATTTAACAAAAATTCCCTTTGTACTGGACACAAAATCTATTTACCAAAGGAAAAGAATCACATATTGTCTCAGAAGTGCAATGAAGAGCGTGTGCCAAACCAGTTATATGAATTAAGTTAGGAAAAATACCTTTCAGAGTTTGTCCTGATTTTACCACATAAGGAACTGCATCAGTAACAAATAAAAGTAACAGGTCGTATTTGATTCCACATGGCCATAGTAATTTCAAAGAGGCCATCACAAATTGGGTCACAGTTACATCATTGTCATTGGCCGACAATTCGCACACCTTAAGAAGATAAGGTGTAGCCTTTGTTCATTATTTAAAGCACCTACGATTATATTAGGAATAAAATGGCGCTCAGAATCAGGGGTTTTATCAACAGACAACCACACAAACTGATCGGCTAATTCATTTTGTATACTTGACAATACGTTATTGTAACAATGTCCTACATAAGTCTTATGCAGTGTACTTTCTTCAGGCACATGTTTTCGAGCGTACTTGGCAAGAACGTTTTTAAATGTCGTATTATTAATTTTGAACAAGGCAATATCAGCAGCTAAAAATGCTTGGCGCAAGTCATAGGAAAATTCAGTAACCCTACTTCCTAAACACTCTGCTAGCACTTTTTAAACAGGTTCAGTGTTTGCAAGTTTTCTGATTAAATTCTCCTTATGTTTTGCTGTGTTTATGTGCTGAACTATTTGAAATCTTTTCTCACTCCCTACATTTTTCTCACACACTCCACAAAGTAGTACCCCATTATCTGTAGATATTAGATCACCTGAAAACTCTTTCTGTATATTAATTAATCTAGCACTTGTTGGTTTTATTTTCGGCATTTGAAGAACTTTTTAACATTTAATATGCTTAATTTAATTTGGTGGGAACCAGTTCACAACACTGTTATGTTTGAAGACCATGACACAACTACTGGTGGGTAGGCAAGCGTTACTATAATCGTGTTGCTCAAAACGTTGACCTGCATTTTATGTTTGATAATATAAACCTCTCAGATAACACACTGATTATTCTCTACGCACAAACATATCATGAAAGGATGGAAACAGGATTCACTGCATGACAACATGACTCAGCATTAGTTCTCGCCACCTCGCGAGTTGCATCATGTGCAATACTACCAATATGAAAAATGTTATACATTTGGAAAAAAATAATAAAACCATAAAAATCATTAAAATATGCAATATAGGGGCTATAATATTGATATCTTCGTGAGTTGCATCATCATGTGCAATACTACCAATATGAAAAATATTATCCAGATGGAAACAAATAATAAAAAAAAACCATAAAAATCATTCAAATATGCAATATAGGGGCTATAATATTGAAATATTATGCATTTATCAAAATCAAGAAAATATGCAGTTATATGCACCATAAAATCATGTGCAAACAACTGAAAATTCCATAATTTGTGCACATAATGTAAAAGCATACATTTGTAACCTCTATGAAAAAACATACAAATGCATGAACTTCCTAGCCCTAATTATTATACTTCCTATACCGCTCGCAAAAGTTAAAGGCATGTGAACGCTGGCCAGTGCTCAAGCAGAGCGCTGTTGCCAAGCATAGTGCGTGCACCGGCAGAGGGTCTGGACATAAGGTTGTGTGAGATGCATGCACCACATTCGGCAGCACTGGTAGGAGGGGCAAGCGTAGGTTTCGCTGGAGTCTGCAGTACGCCCTGCCTCCATATGCCTTTAAGTTTTGCGAAGATTATAACAAACATTTTTGTTAGCTTCATGTTATCAAGTCGGTCTGGGTGGCTCAGTTGCTTAGCCGCCATAGGGGTCCCACTTGGATTGCGGAACTGGAAACACGAATCCACCAGCTCTAGTAGTTCTATCGGCACAACACAGAGTGGCGCTGGTGGCACTGCTAGACCCGTACGAAAATCTGATTGGCTGATTCAAGTTTTGAGGTTTTGTAACGAAAACAAACGTTTGGTGTTCTGGAAGCGTCAGCTATGTTGCATGTTGATATAAGTTTTCCGTCGCCAAATGATCTTCGACAGAGGTAATTATACATTTACATTGTTTCTACTTAACATATGTGTGTGTAATATTGGTATTTACTATTAATATTGGTGAAATACGTAGCAATTAGGTGTAAGATGCTTTTAACAGGTTATAACAGTGGAAGTGTTAACATGTATTTAATTGATAATTGTATTCATTTGTATTTAATTTTCAGCCACGCAGGTAGTGGGATATGCCTACGATACATTTCTTGCAGCATTGCAGTGTAAATACCCAGTGGAAACTAAAGCTAGAATCTGAAGGTACGTTATTTATTTTCAATAAGTTTTAAGAGCTGCTTACTGTACCAGTGATATTGGATGAAGATAGTGTATTTAACAAAATGTTTATCATAGCTTTTTACGCACATGTGGCAATTAATTGCATCCATTTGTTGCACAGTTGTAAAATACATAATTGACCTACCCTTAGAAGATGTGGAATAGTAATCAAAATTGCAGGATATTATAAGAAATATGTATTTTTAAAAAATTACACATTGGTTGTTCTGCAAAGTAATAGGCACATGATTTGACTAAGACTTTTTACTTGGCTGGAGATAATCAAGTGCCTCTGTTTGCGGTTACATATTTTAAATTATATTAATAAGCAAATGCAGCTATAACACTACCACATTAGAAAATACAAATGGATGGAACAAACTGTGGATAATAGAAATCGTGCTCATCATAACCTATTTCAACAAATACAGAATTGTCATATGAAACAATTTTTTCACAAGTAAGTCACTGACATTGTCTTCAAGAGATGAGTGCTTTGTATTTGCCGAACCAAACCAAATTTACATAAATGAATTTATATGTACATTAACATACAAGTATATTAACATATGATTGATATTTTAATGAATGCCTATAAAACAAGATAATCATACTCTTGATATCTAACTCTCAAGTGTTATTTGCCAAACCGTTAACCGAATTATGTGTTAAATAGAGCATATTGATATTATAATAATGTGTTGGCTGAAGTTGTCACGAGAGTTAAGATTGCAAACCTGCTACTTTTGGCAGAAAATTTATTACTTGCTAGATAATCATATGTACAATTGCTGAAATTGTTTCTAATTAAGCTTAGTAGGTGAGCTACCAAAAGAATGAAGTTGTGCACGTTTTGTCTGAACAGCAGACAGAACTGGTTCCGCACACTGTGCACTCTATCACATGACTACAAATGCCGATGGCTTGATTCATCTTGAATGTAGCTCGACTACTAAGCCTAGTTATAATCCATCTAAAATTATCTATATTTTAAATGTAAATATGATAAAGACCTAGCCCTTCTTTACCCAGGTCACTTTCATTACTTAAACTTTAGTTATACATAAATGTTGCTATTCGTTGCGTTGTTTTTTGTTTATTTCTAGGATATGCATGATGGAAAGTTGGAGTTAAAGGTATTCCTGTGATTGTGGGTGTATAACTTCGCAAGCTGTGCCTTTTTGGTGTCCAGTGCTGGTGCTGAATATAGAGTGAAATGGCGTGAAAGTGTTAAATGAAGTGAAACTGTTAAGAGGACATTTGTTGTCAGGCTAATAATGATCTAGTGAATGACAAAACAGGTGTTCGCATATGGAGCAATACAGTGTTGTATATAATATATGTAGAAGAAGCCTGTTTGTGAGGTTATTTGTGCTTGTTACGCAAATATGTCAAATTGTGTTATGCTAGAAGGAATAAATAAAAGTGTCAAACTGGTGTAATTGTTCCCATTTCCCTCTCAAATACCACATCCTAATGTTTGGTTGCATTGAGGTAGCTCATTAAAGTAGAAAATATTTTACTTTATGCCATGCATAGTAATTAGTGGCAGCGTCAGAATTGAAAAAGAAACATCTTGTTGCTATTAAGAAAACTAGTCATTTGAACCTGCAACCATTACAGAACTCATTAATATTTCATAAAAGCTATTGATGTACAGACTATTGGACAATTTTAATAAAAAGAAATTATAACAAATAAACTGCTTTTACACCTGCTTACCTGTCAGTTTCAGCTGATTGTGTGCCCTAATGCCATATTTCTACCGCTGACGCATCAAGTTTAATATGTGAGCCTCCATAGTTGTGATTACAGTTTTTAAGAGTGCCGAATTTATTAAAGCACATAAAAGTTAATTTGCGTGAGCTTTTAATATACAGCACCCTTAAAAACTGTAATCACAACTATGGAGACTCATGTGTTAAACTTCACGCGTCAGCGGTAGAAATATGGCATTAGGACATACAATCAGCTGAAACTGACATGTAGGCAGGTATGAAAAATCCTGTAAGAGCTACCGGCAGCGTGAGCATTCGGGAGCGCGATTTTTCATACTTTAGTTCCAACTCGCCGCACTTGGAGCGCTTCGATCGCTGTTTTGTTGACAAAGGTTTAACACGTAGTTTCCTTTCTTACTACTAGGTGTTCTGTGTTAGCCGCTGGCCTACTGATCCCAAGGACATTCAAATCCAGCCAAGACCAATGATTTTTAGGTGTGCTTAAGAATGAAGCTCCATTCAGTAGATTCACTGGCATGTGAAGGAAATCCTGCAGGACAAAATTCTGACACACTGACCACGCTGATGTAATCCTGGCAATTGACAGCATCGTAAACCAACAAAATAACTTTTTTTTAAATTTTTCGTGTTATCATTTGCCCCCTTTAAGGTAAATTACGGAATATTTGATATGTACACCACCTTGTGCTCTATCACCACTTCATTAATACCATGGACACTTAGCCATCCCATTAATGAGTTAATGCTGCGAAATTCATGTCCTCTGTCATTGCATTTAAATCTTTCAGTTACCACTGTTAAATTGCTTGCATAATTAGTTAGGTTTGAGGAGATATTTTTTGCATAAGCCCCCTGAAATGATTGAATGCAAAAGTATAGGAGCAGCGGAAAGGCCTCCTAAAATTGTAAATAGCTATTACAGTAGGCAAAGACCAATATTCAATTGTCTGTTTTGTTAAACTGCTTGGATTGGCATGACGTGAAAATGGCGAAGTCCATGTTCGAGAGTGTATGAACCCCCTCAGTCGGCAGTGGTTGGGATAAAAGATGCCAATCCAGAATATTTGTGTTATTATTTGTGATGTAAAGGAACAATAAATAAGCATATAAAGTGGAAACGGAATTTAATCATCCTTGCAAGGCGTTGACCCGTACCGCGCCCTGAGGTACATCGAGAGTTGATAAAAATTACTTTGAGTCTCATAGCTACAAAATGGTGCTTACGCGGGGCAAATGAAACAATATTTAAGGACTCGTCGTGTTAGTATATTGTGGATCTCTATCACACCAGTCCCGGCTCCCGCCCGCATACAAATAATATAAATAAATACAAATAACCATTCCAGGTTATTGCCTTTCCATTTGTTAGCAATGTTAACCTCAGTAACAAATGGAAAGTGTGCACTAGTACTTACAATATGCATCACTTTAAAATGACTTAGCATATTTCCAAGGATCTAATGTGCACCCTTTTGACAAAATGTAATACACAAACATTAGATACGAGTGCAGATTCATATCATAGAACGCCAGTAATTTCATTCAATTTTTTCGTTTATTATATCGCAATGGATTGCTAGAGTGTAACAGTCATCTGGAAATTTGCGACAAGCTAACAGCTCGTTTATCCTCGGCCCAGTATTGAGCATTTTTAGTTATGATGTGGAATTGACTTTGATAATTCTCCCGGTCAGGTCAGTGAGACCTGTAAACCAACGACAGCTGTGGTCCTCCAGACATTCTGGGGGTTCTGAGAGAGCGATGTAACCGCCAATACATAAAAATATAGTGCTCCCTAGAAAGTGGTTACCATTACTGCTATTGTTCTCTTTAATATCACTATTATGAAATATGACTCCATGGTAGTGGGGCTGAAATGTTCTGGAGTTAATAGTCCCCCTAAGATCTAAAATCACAATTTTTCAATGGATCGCAGGTGGTCTCACCCAAACAAAAACACTAGAGCTCAATAAAATTGTATTTGACTATAACATAGATATATTTTTCATACAAGAAGCAAATCTTAACAAGCGATCAACATAAATGCTTCAATTATTATTTATGCCAACAAACTTACTGTTGACAGCAGCCAAAACACATATCCCCAAAGGAAAGTTAAAGAAATATAGCTACTTTTGGTCTCCATCTTTATCTAAGTTAAAACACGAAAGAAATATAGCAAGAGTCAAAGCCGAAAGAACCAAGTGTCCAGAAGATGTACAAAACTGGAGAAGAAAAGCAGCCATTTTTAAGAAAGAATTAATTACAGCAAAAAGGGCCAGTTTCACAAATTTTGTAGAACATATGGACTATAGGAAAGATGGAAATAAAATATACAAATTCCTTAATAAAACAAAATTATCAAAAAATACAACTGAACCATTAAAATATAATAACAAAAGCTTAACTACAGATAGGGAAATAGCAGAATCCCTTAACAAGTTTTATGCTCAGTCACAAAGAATACCCCAAGCGTATAAAAAACAAGATAAGGCTATCCAAAAAACTATCAGAGAAACTAGTAAGCCAAAAGGTATACGAAATGATATGTTTATTCAGGATTTTAATGAAACAGAACTGGATTTAGCAATAGAACAATTACAGAACAAAAAATCTCCTGGACCTGACAGGATCCACCCAGAGTTTATTAAACACCTTGGCAGGAAAGGAAAAGAAATCCTACTTAAACTGTATAACACGTGTTGGAGAATGACTGTACCTTCCGACTGGAAAAAAGCCATTATCATCCCGATTTTAAAGAAAAACAAATCCTCAAATAATATTAATAGTTTCAGACCAATATCTTTGACCAGTGTTATTGCAAAAGTGATGGAAAGAATGGTGGCATCTAGACTTAACTGGTTTCTAGAATATTACAACTTAATTAATAGTTCACAGACCGGCTTCAGACAGAATCATAGTACAAGTGAAAATGTACTCCTACTAAGCCAAGACATCAAGGAAGCTTTCAATAGAAAGGAGGATACCTTGGCAGTATTCATTGATTTTAAATCAGCATATGACTCAGTCTGGAGAAATAAATTAGTTGATATGTTGCAATCAATAGGTGTGAAAAGTAACATGCTTAAGTGGATAACTCAGTTTATTTCACAAAGATTTTGTGCCACAAAATATAATACATACATTTCCAAATATAAACAAACACACCGAGGACTTCCACAAGGTGCTGTTCTGAGCACAACACTCTTTAACATATATATAAATGACCTTCCATCAATAATAAAAACTTTAGAAACCAAAATTGCTTTATTTGCTGACGATGTAGTCATTTGGACTTCAGGCTCTTCAAAAAAAACCTGAATTAATTAAAGACAGAATAGAAACAGCCCTAAACAAAGTACATGAATGGAGCTCCAAAAACCTCATGACTATCAATGTGGAAAAAACAAATTATGAATTATTTACACTAAAATACAAACCAGTTAATGTTAGCATAAATTATAATGGTAAACCACTCAAAGCAGTTGATGATGCCAAATACTTAGGCATCACTTTCGACAGAAAGCTAAGTTGGAAAAAAACATATAACAAACATCTCAGAAAAGGTTGAAAAGAAATTGCAAATCCTGAAAAGGTTAGCTGGTGCTAAATGGGGCTGCTCAAGGAGAGTCCTTAACACAACATACAAAATGTATATTAAACCAAACCTCTTGTACTGTTCTGAAGCTTTAATAACAGCAGCAAATGCTAACATCAATAAACTTGAACAAATACAAAATCAGGCTCTTCGCCTAATCACTGGAGCAGTTAAATCCACACCTATTGATGCCATGCTTGCCTTAACACGGACCCCATCAATAACAACAAAAATAGAAGAACAAGCATTGCTCCAACATGAGAAAATGTTACGACTGCCAAACTCTAAATGGAAAGAAGAGAACCTCCCCCATTCAATCCTTAAAACTCATAGTACTTTCCTAGAAAAGGTAACACAGATTAAATCCAAATTGAACATTCCTAACACCAGAGAAAATCTACTTATAAGAGAAAATCCATTGGAATTATTGCAACCTACCTTCAATTTGGAATTAATAGAGGAAATAAGTAAATCAGACACACCAAAAGAAATACAAAAACTTCTAGCTCTGGAAACAATCAATACTAGGTATCCCACAGAAGAATGGCTGCACATATATACTGATGGATCCTCGAAGGAAAACCTTACTGGAGCTGGAGTTACGTGTTCACATTTTTCCTTTTATCATTCTGTTGGCAGAGACACAACAAATTATGATGGAGAAATAGAGGCTATATACATTGCTCTCCGACAATTATTAAATCTTCCCTTAAATAAATTTAACAAGGCAGTAATTCTTTCAGATTCTAAAGCTGCAATTCAGGGAATATGTTTAAATACTACAAAGAAGTCAACAAAAATTAGAGAATGCTACAAAATGTTAACACAACTCCAAAAAGTTAATAAGACTGTTCAGCTACAATGGATTCCAGCACACTGTGGAGTCATGGGGAACGAAGCTGCAGACTCACTTGCAAAGAAAGGCACAACAATAAAACAAAATTCTAAATTCAATTTCTCATATTCCTCAATAAAACGCTTGATCATAAAAAATTTTTGTCATTCATATCTACAAGAAATAGAAACAAATGCCAAAGATAAAAAATGGATTACACTACTTTCCAATCCAGATATAATCCCCCAGAGACCAAGGAAAACAGCTGTTGCAGCCTTCCGACTATTGACAAATCATGACTGCTTGGCAAGTCATCTCTACAGAATAGGTATCTCAGCCTCACCAATATGTGTCCTGTGTAACGATCCAGCAGAAATGAACGAAGACCACTTGAAGACCTGTGAAGCATTAAGATCAGAAGAAACTACAGTTCAAAAGTATTGGAAGGCACGAATGCTAATGGCTTCATTGCCAGATGCAAGGCACTAGAAAACAACAACAACTTACTGTTGGTGTTTTTAAACACACAAGCCGTGTGTGGGCAAAGTTTGAGAGGTAGAACTGGAACTTAAAAACTCAATGCCACAGCTGGGATCTGAACCACAGACCTTCCGCTTACCAGGCATGTGCTCTACCATTGAGCTACTGTGACAAACTGCCAGAATGGCACTGAATTCTCAAACCAGTTCGTATTTCTCCTGGTAAACCACAAAGGCAGTCTCACATCAGAGACAAATTACCCCAATGGTGACTTACTATTGTAAGTACTTTATATCCCAGGATTAAATAACCTTCAGATGGTAATTATTATTTATTTATGCCAACGAACTTACAAACTTACTGGTAGAACTGGAACTTTCACTCACTCATTCACTCACCCACTCACTCACCCACCCACTCATCTACTCACGCTCCTGCTCACTCCCTCATTCACTCACTCACCCACCCACTTCTCATCTACTCACCCTCCTGTTCACTCCCTCATTCACTCACTCACCCACCCACTCATCTACTCACGCTCCTGCTCACTCCCTCATTCACTCACTCACCCACCCACTTCTCATCTACTCACCCTCCTGTTCACTCCCTCATTCACTCACTCACCCACCCTCTCACTCACTCATTCACTCGCTCACCCACCCACTCACTCGCTCGCTCACCCACCCACTTCTCATCTACTCACCCTCCTGCTCACTCCCTCATTCACTCACTCACCCACCCTCTTGCTCACTCATTCGCTCAGTGTCCTGGTCACTCACCCATTCACTCACCCTCCTGCTCACTCATTCGTTCATTCATTCATTCATTCATTCATTCCCTGACTCACCCACTCACTCTCTCACCCGCAGAGATATCCACTCATTCTCTCACTCTCCCACACAAGACACCCACTGCTTCACTCTCTCACCCTCTTACGCACTCACCACTGGCTCATTCACCCAACCATTCACTTACTATTCATTTTCATTTGATCAAAAGCAAATGGAGGATTACATTCTTGGCTGTTATTATACTCTGGCTGGTTAATATTGTGCCATTTTTTATTTCTCTACTGTGCATGACAAGTAAATGAAGCATTGTATTCCAACCAAAATTTGATGTCGAGATTTCATCAGAAATATATGTTTTTAGGCCCCCTAGATGCACTAAAGACATTTTTTTAAAAAGGGCCATGTGTTGGTGTGTGTGTGCATGTGTGGTGTGTGTGTGTGTTGTATGTTTGTGTTGTGTGTTTTGGTTAAAAACCAAATTATAAAAAATCTGGCATTTATCAATTTAGCTGTTTAGATTGTGATAAAGTTTACATTGGTAAAACTAAACATCATCTAAAGCGCGTTTCACCCTTAGAAGACAGTACACGTTAAATGGAGCGCAGTGTTGCAACATGTACTAGTTGCGAATCTTTCTCCGCGAGCGACTCAAGGTGGCCTGAGTCCTGTACTTAGTCCTTCAATTGCTGCTTGACGAGATGGGCACTTTTAACTTTGGTATCCCACGCCTTTGTTACTGTATGACCTAAATTTACAAATGACTCGTCTGTATAAACAATTGATTTCCCCTGGTCCCTAAACCTTTTTACGTATTTTAGATATTTATGTCGCCATCTGATGATATCATCTCTTTCTATTAATATGCACTTGTTACCCCTTCTTTCATATTCGGACCCCAAATATGTAAGAACCGACTAAGAGTGGCCCTTGAGAAATTTGGTAGGGTCTCATCACTGTTGACCTGTGACAAAATTATATTCAGCGTGGGTGGAATATTTGCAAACTGTAAAGAATGAACAATTCGCCGCAATCCACCTTGCACTATTCAATCATATTGCGTTACCCTAGCGTTTTGTGTAGTCCCACCCTTTTTGCTTTCTTTTTCGATGGCGTTCTTAGAAGTCCTTTTATTACTTCCTTTTTAATCCTATACACTATTACTTCTGAACACTCAATAGCCTTAGCTGATTCTTTTACTGCCTTACACGCATTTTACTTAAAAAATAATCTAACACATTCATAATTATTTGGCGTTCCTTACTTCTTAATTTACCAACATATCGTCTCTTCCTAGCTTCCCCCTCCATAACTACAAATATTTACAAAAATATTAAACAAATAACGCAATAACAGCTCACATTTACACACACGGCTTCTTTCGAACTAATGTTAGTGCTGCTCCTTACACTATCTTCTGTGTCAGGCCTGGCGCTGAATAGATGAATACCTTTTGTTTGCCTTACTGGATAAAAGAAAGAGGTTACTGCCTTTTGGTTTATTTTAAAAACTTTCTCCAACCTTCCTCAACATTTGCTCTCGCTGGTTCCCTGATGTAAACTCAATAACAAAAAAGTTTCACACTGCGTAACTTTTGCAGTGCACAGATATAAAATTTTCCGAAAACATTTAATTTAAAAAATTATAACACTTAACTGGGTAAACATAGAGAATTCAAAGTAGGCAGGTAGTAGCACTATGGTCTACTCTACCTAAGTAAAAAATATAGATGCATTCTAGCAGTTAGTTTGTTAGTTAGCGCGTGATGAGTGTAGAAACAGCAAATTTCGGACTTCTATTGAAAAAAACGTTTTCTGAAGAAATTTGGGCCTATAGAAATGTATAATGACTCTGAAAAGGATATAACCTGATAGAGAAAAAAATTCTGCATAGGATAATGTGTTCAAACCTGAAATTTATAACAAATGAATATTTATACCATGCTATTAGTAGTCTGGCAACAGCGCGAGGGTAGAAAAGGACGCGGCTAATGGCAACTTGTATGCGCTAGATAGAGACAGAGATGTCCCATTTAACTCCATACTGTCTTCTAAGAGTGGAACGCTATATAGAAACCAGAATAAAAGAACATTTTAGAAATATTAAATATAAACAAACTGATAAATCAGCTGTGGCAGATCATTTTTGGTCATTTAATCATGAAATTAATCCAGAAGTTAAATTATTAAAGCAATTAAGTAATCCTATAGATTTAATGGTTTGGGAAAAAATTTTTATTTTAAAAAACAGGAACCGTGTCATGAACTTCGAATTACCATCTATAGATTGTATTTATAAATTTTTGTTTTCAGAGATTGGTAAATAAAAATTGAATAAGAGTAATTGTTTTGCAGGAAAAAAAAGATTGTAGCTTGGCAACGAATTTGTTTATATGGCTTTGAGAATGAGCTGGACACAGCTTGAAACCCAGGGTCAGCAAATAATACTAAGATAAGTGAAGTTTTTAGTTTCTAATTTGTTCTTACTTTAGAATCTTGTTGCTTCACTGTTAATAGCTTCAATTTTTCCTTATTTAACCAAAGTTGGTATTTAAGTTTAATATTTTGAAGGAATTCAAGATTTTGAAGAAAGTGTCTCCACACTAAACTACCCTTTATGTGGAAAATTTTTGGAAAAGCTTGATTTTCTGGTAAAGTGGCTCAAAAGATTTTGATTAAAATGTCATATGCTTAAGGTATTTTTATGGCAAATGAAATGTGTGATTTGAATTTCCTGGCTATACCCATGTAGTCCTGTTTATTCTAGATGACTTTGGCATAACTGGTAAACTAAGCGATAGATCAAATCTTACCATAGAAAAAATGTAGATATGGTTAAAACACAATTTGTGTTGGTATTTGAGTTCAGTCTTTATCACGGTTGCAAATATTTTTGAAACAAATCCCTCCCACCCGAAACTACTCTTCACATGGAACACATTTCAAAAATGCATAATCATAATTCTGAATGGTTTTTGTATAACTGGTAAACCATAAGCATTATACAAAATCTTAGAAAAATATAGATGTCGTTAAAACACACAAATAATGCCAAATAAAAGTGTTGTAGAGGTAACCATTTTCGAGATATATGTACTTATTGATTTGAATTTTCAAATAATTATACATTTCTCAAAAAGGTAGTCATTATTTATCCTTTTATATCCTGACTATACTAAGAGAAAGGAATTTGAAATCATCATGTAGCAATCAGCTCTTAAGGTTTTGACTAACACTTAGACATATTGCATCCTCATGTTCTCATTATAGCTTTAAGCAAATGTGTACTAAAATTATTTCTATAAATGTTTGTCTAAATTAACAGGAAGTAGATAAAGAATAAGTGTTTTGAAGAATAGTTTTTACAAGGATGAGTATAGTAGGTCATGTGAGTACACACATTTTGTTTTTATTTTCAGCTTAACAACTTGGGTTGTTATTGAAAATATTTATATTGTTGATGTAGGTCAACAAAGCAGCTCTGAGGGAGCTACTGTAAGCACAAATAAACCAAGTGGATCTGCTGCAGCCATGATTACGAGATGTGAGGACGCTAAATCCAGAGAGTTCCCTACCCAGTGATGAACTTGAGTTCCTGGAAGACAAGGTTAGAAGTCTGATTTTAAAACTTTCTTCTTTTGACCTTGAGTCACACAATGTGCAAGGAGAAACTTGCGCAATTGAGGAGCGTTTTTTCAAAACTCGATAAAGGCCAAAAAGACATTTTTATAGAAATTACAGTTTTTTTATTCTAGTACATGACCTTTCGTGACACAAACTTTATTTTTGGCAATACTAAACATTATTATTGGGACAATTTCAGACCACAGTGAAACTCCTGGAGGGTAACCATATTTTTCATAGTATGAGCCAGTTAAAAAAATGTCTGTTTTTTCAAAATTCCATAGAGCACATGAACTGAAACGAGTGAATTTGACCGACCCTTAATTTACTGCTAGTTCTATTGTTTTTATTACTGATGCCATTTTATTTTCATTTCTTCATAATTTAGTTTTATGTACAGTATACAAATTTAATACTAGTAAGTAATAATATGTACACTTATTTTGATATCTTAACAGTCGCTGAAAACATCTTCATAAAACCCTTTTGCTTCTTGTGGGATTTCAAAAGATTGTGGAGTTTTTTTACATCTTTCTTCTTCTCACTGGACACCATATTCATCTTCTGTAGACATGAGAACCTCAGCATTTCTTTGTGGCATGTTTTAACCTCTTGAGCGCTATGGACATACATTTGAAAATGGCTGATAAGTGCTATGGGGGTGTATACAGGTCCTGTGCATTTGTACATTTAACCCTTATTTATCCCTTATCTAACTCAACTTATTTTAATTTTCCCTTTATGAAACATTTAAGTAAAGTCAATATACTATGCTGGCTTAGCTTTATATGTTCCTTCTGTAATGATATGCCTTGAAACAGGAATAAACACAGAAGGGCACATCTGCACATTCACGAATTCTCTTCTTGTGGCACACAAAACACCTTCGAGATGGGCGGAACTTCTTTGCTGTTGGTAGTATCCTTTTAGGATAATGTTTTCCTTGAAGTCTGAGGGGTGCAGGGGTTCTGGATTTTCTACCCCCAGTAGGAAGAGGCCTTTCAGCGTGGTATTGTTCAATTACACTGCAAGTTATTGATAGTCGCAAGTCCAGGTAGGTCATTATCTTGTGTGGGTTTAGAGATCTCCAAATTACCAAACAATTGTACATGGTTATATCCAGTTGGTGCAAAAATACCTTTTTATACCACTTCTCACTTCAGCTACAAGCAGGAAAGTATATGTATGTATTCAACAAAGAAAGAAACGGAGTCTACTAAAGTTATGGAACACGCAAGCAAAAGTTGCAATGTAGCTGTATTCTGATGACTCAAAAGACAACGCATACAGTAGTGCTCTATTTCACATTATGCTGTGGTGTGGTCCTCCAGACATTCTGGGGGTTGTGAGAGAGCGATGTGACCGCCAAAACATAAAAATATGGTGCTCTCTAAAAATCAGTTACTATACTGCTATTGCTCTATCAATATATTAAATATTGGAGAGCAAGAGGATTAATGGCTTCATTGTCAGAAATCCAGCATTAGCTAACAACAACAACATTATGCTGTGATTTGCTGACGCATAGGTCACACATACAATGGGTTGACTACTGTTTCTTTCAGAGAACTTATATTAGATGCGTTCGACAGAGCAAAGTTAACTTTTCACCACAGTGAAACAAAATAGTGCCATTTTAAGGTTTTGTAAATATAACTCAACTTTGCTGATGACATACATATATACTGCATATAACGAGTTTTATGCCAGTTTTTGTTTCATTAAAATAACTTAATATTTACACAAAACACAGCTGTGTATATACAAAGCACTTTAAATGCCCTGTGCTGGATATTGGGTAGCAGTTCTCGACCCGCAGATGTTTTAAATGGCCATCGCTCAAGAGGTTAAGACACTGGCAATACATTTTAAGTACTCAACAAATCCTTACCAACATGAAAAATAAACTATATTTACAACAAATATTTACATAAATGCCTTCTTTTCAGGGTCTAACCATATATTCTGTCTCACATTATAGTATAAAACTTCTTTGCACGAAGTTTATGCAGTCTGTAGTTTGTCCTATATTCATTCTTCTCTAAATCTGTCTCTTGCTTTATGCCAATTAGTCCCATCTTGCACGTTGAGCATGTATCAGTATGTGGTATCTTGAATGAGAGATTAAAGTACTTATTAAAAATAAACTTGTATTTGGATAAAGAGCGAATGGATAGTTTTTCCTTTTCTTTTTTTTTTTGCAAAACATTTTCCGCATGTTTTTAATATGTAATTCCGGTGGTAGGTAATTCTTTGCAAGTGTTCGGCTACTATAGTGGCTTTCTCTGCACCTGTAGCTCCTAATATTTTTCACAACAATGATAAGCTCCTTGTCCTTTGCACCAGTTCTATCCCCTCCTCGATTTTCTTTAGATTAAATCCCGATTTTCTTTAGATTAAATCCCAGTAGAATAAGATTTTCTTGCAAGGAGGGACAGTCTATCCTTAGACATGCCAGCTATTCCCTGAAAACTTGCAGCACAGATTGGTAAGACATCTCCATTTCTGTTTCTGGTGCTACATTTAATACTCACAGGTTGTTTTCTTTTAGAAGTTTCCTCCTTTACTTTCCTTCATTTTGGAGAATTAACTGTCATGTATTTAAGCAGGAATTTGTCTCGGTCCACTTCATTTAGATGTTTTACTGTATTATGGGCCCACAAGTTCATAGAAAATGTCAAGGACAGGAAAGAAAATAATAGCATGCCTATCATACACAACAATAAAATATTAACAAATGATGCAATCATAGCCGAAACATTCAATAAATATTATTCTAAATCACAGAAAGTAACAAGAAATAATAAAAAGGTACTTAAACAATATAAGAAATTTGAAACAAGAAGGAGAACGTGATCCTAACACTCAATAAAATATCTTTTTTCAAAATTTTAATATGCAAGAACTGAACATTGCAATTAATAATCTAAAAATCAAAAAGCCTTCTGGACCACATCACATACATCCAGAGTTCATAAAAAACCTTGGTAAAGCAGCAAAATAACAAGTACTAAAACTCTACAACCTATCCTGGAAAACCACTGTACCTGCCAAATGGCAAAAAGTAATAACTGTCCCACTCTTGAACAAAGACAAAAGAGCACCAGAAATAAAAAATTTTAGACCAATAGCTCTTACTAGCATAATAGCAAAAGTGATGGAAAGAGCGGTGTCAAATAGGTTAAATTGGTTTTTAGAATCACAAAATTTTATCTTCCCATGTCAAACTTCATTCCGAGAGTTCCACTCTACAAATGAACAAGTCTTACTTCTCAGTGAAGAAATCAAAGATTACTTCAATAGAAAAGAAGATAATGTATCAGTTTTTATTGATTTCCAAAGTGCATATTATTCTATATGCAGAACAAAACTACTAAAAAAAAATAATAAATAAATTAAAAAAAAGGAAAAAAAAAAAAAAAAGGGATACAAGGTGCAATGTTTTCATATCTATGTCATTTCCTAATGCAACGCTTTATTGCTACCAGATATGGAAGAAATATATCTAAATTCAAACAAGTACACCGTGGCTTACAACAAATACAAGAATCAGGTGTGAAGTGTGCACTATTTGCTGATGACTTACTATTGTGGACTTCAAAACCAAAAAGCAAAAGTACAGAACTAGAAAAAACCATGGAACAGTCCTTAACCAACCTACAAAGGTGGACCAAAGAATGTTTAATGACTGTTAATACAACAAAATCAAACTACCAAATCTTTTCAATAAGAAGAAAACCACTAAAAATAAAAATAAATTTTGAGGGTCAACAATAACCAGAAACAAAGGAAGCAAAGTATTTGGGAGTTATATTTCATACCAAACTTACCTGGACCAAACAAATAGAAAATGTAATATTAAGAGCAGAAAGGCACCTTTCACTGTTAAAATGTCTTAACGTCTAGCGCTTGCCAGAAGAAATTGAGAAAGATGAAGAGCAATTCTTTGTAGAAATGATTTGGATAAGAAATAAATAAGTATGACACTGGAAAAAGAAAAAGAAGAAGAAAACAGAAACATAGAGGTAAATGTCTGGGAAGAGCCTGAGACAGAACATGTGGTGGTCAGTCCCTGTAAAGAAAGTATTTATGTAAATATTTATTGTAAATTTAGTTTATTTTTCATGTTGGTAAGGATTTGTTAAGTATTGAGAGTGTTACACCATTGTTTCATTGTTGAGAATATTATTTGTTTAATAACATTAATGTTAAGTAATATGTTCAAATTTAATATATATATAATTATAATAATTAATTTAGATTTAATATTAGGAGTGTTGGGAGGATGGATTGAGATCGCTTCCTCAAAATTTTGGGAACTATATTATATATATAAGATGACGTCATAGGAGATGCCGAAAAAAGTATATGCATACGCATGTGAATACAGACGCGTTGTTAAGGATGTGCTAGACTCAACGTTGTGTCCCATTGTCTAAAGAGACTTGAGATGTGTGAGTTAAAACGTTAAAATTGTAGTTTAAAATGACAAAGTACAATGAAAACATTCTGTGTGCATAGAATGTTTACCAAAATATTACGTGTGTAATTCCCAGTAAAAAAGGTGCAAATAAAAGATTGTGAAAAAGTTTATTCTATGTCCACGTTATTTCACCCTGTACTGTGACCCGAGATAACAAAAGAGATGAAAGCTCAGCACCTTCACCAATACTTTATTGAAAAACTGCACCAAGCCAATTATATTTCATTATAATGAAACTGCTGAGCAAGATGATTATTGCCATGGGAAAAGTAACAATGAACATGTGTTCGAGCCAGAAAATAGACAGCAAGTAAAGAAAGGCGGAGATAATCAGGAAGCAATAAAGAGAGAGTTACGGAAACTGAATTGCCTTCACATGAGAAAGAGATGCTTTTTGAGATCTTATTTGGAAATAAAAATTTATTTTCAGAAAATGTTGGATTATGCAATGTGTACATCCACACTTTCATGGTTTAAAACCTCTGTACACTCATAAAACCAGGAATCACCCTCTCTCGTTACAAGCTGAAGCAGAACGAGTAATAAAGGAAATAAAAGGACAAAATATTATTGAAGATTCTTTGGCAACCTTTTG
Organism: Tenodera sinensis; assembly: GCA_030765045.1. NCBI lineage: Eukaryota > Metazoa > Arthropoda > Insecta > Mantodea > Mantidae > Tenodera > Tenodera sinensis. The sequence goes on along the minus strand of CM060964.1, from coordinate 370,144,262 downwards.
TAACCCGCTGTATTGGATAATGAAACCAGAAAAGTCATTAAGACTATCAATTAACGCCAGGCGACTTAATAAACATACCTTGCTAGATTACTTCAGACCAGAACCTATAGAAGACCGACTATCCCGAGTCAACAAAGGTAAAATATTTTCAATTATCGACTTATATCTTAATACTGGAAAATTCCTCTAGCTGAAGAAGTCAGGGATTACTCTTCACTTATTTTCCAAGGAAAACTGATGTATTTCACGAGAGCACCCTTTGGGTTAAAGAACTCTGTAGCTGCATTGTTACGAGCTACTGATGCAATTTCCGGGAGTAGTGTACAAGAATGTACATGCCAGTATGTGGATGACTTTCTTAGGTACTGTGAAACATTTGAGGAACACTTAAAGCACCTCAACCACATTTTATCTAAATTTGCTGAAAGTGGAATGACAGTACATCTACAAAAATCAAAATTTCTTCTTAGAGAAGTAAATTTTCTTGGCTACATAATATCTAAACATGGATGTAAGCTAGACACCAAGAAAATTGAAAGTTTACTGAAAATTACAAGTCCCAAGAATGTGAAACAATTAAGGTGAATTTTTGGCTTAATACTGTATCAGTCAAAGTTCCTTATTAATTATGCCAATTTATTGCATTATGGCATAAAATGGAGATGGACCGAATGCAAGGAAAATGCATGGCAGCGCGTTAAAGCACTTTTTGCTCACTGTTCTAGAAAGACCAAGGGATGATCAAGACTTTCATCTACACACAGACAGTAGTACCAAAGAATTAGGGTGTGTCTTGATACAAGAATATGATGGACACTCGCATGTAACAGCAACTGCTAGTCGTTCATTACCTCCCTCAGAGCAAAACCATTGCATTACACTTTCGGAAATATCTGCGTTATTCATGGCACTGAAAAAATTTTGACATTATGTCCTAAACAGGAAAGTAATTGCTTCCACAGACCATCTGAGCCTGTCTTTTGTACAACAATGCCAACTTACAAGTAGCAAAATATCTCACTATATTCAAGAGATCACAAGACATGACTTAGAAGCCAGACACATTCCCGGGAAGAACATGTTTAGTGACATCCTATCCAGACTACCCAGTTCGATTCCTGAAAACCATAAGGAATTTCATAAAGTTCCACTCATGAAAATAGATCTCACCATTAATAAAACTTCAATCAAACAAGTACGCAAAATGCGAAAACTACAAGAAGAGGACAATGAACTCCAGAAAATATTAACTACTGCTCCTGACATCATGGAAGACACCCCAGGAAAATTTGGAAAGAAGAATGGAATTTTATATAAGCTAACTGGTGGAGAATACAAAGTATGGAAACCAATTATCCCAAAATCTTTGGTATTCTGTCTCATAGTCATTCCGTTTATCTTTGATTCAAGCAGCTACTGAGACAACAGCTTTAAACATTTCCCAGGTTTTTTATATGTAACACTTATATAAGAAAGTCTGCGCGTTTGTGTCAACTTGTGATTTATGCCAGAAAGCAACATTTTTTAAATCCAGAGTTTAATGTCGAGCCACAACTTATTGAAAGGAAAGGTGCTAGTGATTTAATTTGTTTAGATGTCCTTGGAGAGCTAAAATGGGGAAGATTCGGATACAGATATCTGCTCATACTGGTAGATGTATTTTGTAAGTTGTATCCTATGAAGAGCATCATGTCAAGAGCATGCTTAAGAAAAGTAATATAGGATTATATACCTAAATATGGACATATTGGTGCTGTGGTTTTAAATAAAATCAAGCTTCGTGTTGAGCAATGAGACCATGTCACCTTGGTGGAAATACTGATTTCAAAGAACTGGCGGCCTTTGCATTATCAGAGGTTTCCTTGCCCTACAGAAGCACTTCTTGTGAAAGAGTTTTTTTTTCTAAACTGGGTTTAATAAAAACCAAAGTTAGAAACAGATTGGCACTAGATACGGTAAATGAACTCATTTTGCTGTCTCAATTTATGAAAGAACGTGGTAGATCTTAAAATCTGCAAGTCACCGAGAAGATGTTAAGGTTTATCTCAACAACAAATTTGTGCAATGCTGCAACGGTTGAGGAAGCTGAACTTTCAGATGAATAGTGCGAGAAACATAAGTGCTAAAGTTGTAACATTTTTGAGGTCATCATTGTTGTAAATGGATATAATAAACATCATTACTCTTATATTTTCATAAGTATTATTCTGATATTTTTATTGTAGCGTTTGCTTTATGATGTACGATAAATTTGAATCCAAATCTATAATTTTGAGTGACTGGGACGATAATTTTACTTTTAAATGTTAGCAACCCTGTATGAGACTGTATTCTTTCTCCCCGGGTGTGGTACTAGATGGAATGAATAAACACTCGATGTAACTTCACTATATATCACTTTATTAACACTTTTTTCGTCTTTTATTACACTTGTTATAATTGAATTGACTTTCGTTGCACCTATTTGTATTTTCTTGATAGTCTTTTCACTTTTATAAAGTCTTTTAGACCCACGTCCACACGCGTTATAGAAACACATCTTTACCTCTCAAACATACAGACGCTAATGACAAAAATTGGCGCTTCTTTAAATGACGCTCTTTTTTGTATACGTGTGCGTATGCGTTCATTTTATATTTTTCTACATTAAATAGTTCCTGTATTGTTAGGGAAGCGATCTTTATCTATTCTCCCTTCACTTTTAGCATTAAATATATATGGTTCTTATACGTATTAAATTTAAACATGAAACTTAACATTTATGACGTTTTTAATCAATTCTATTTTTACTAACCATGAGAAAATAGCAACACCTTTTCGTTATTCAACTAATTCTTATGAACATGAAAAATAAATTACATTTGCAATAAATATTTACATAAAGGATTTCCTTTTGGAGACTAACCATATATTCTGTCTCAATATAAAGGCATTGCCATCTGACAACACTAGTGTAAATAGGAGGAAAATATTCAACAAAACATTAGCTGACAACAATATCAAAATTTACAACTGTAGCAGTTATAATGTTGCAGGAAATAGGGCTGAACTTGCTTTATGTGATGTAACTACATATCTAAGAGTGATTTGCCATAATCGACACAATTCATGGATGGATTATTGCAAAATTATTGAGAATGTGATGAATAATCAACACATCCCAATACACGATACAGTCCTCATTTCTTAATGACCGGAGAAACTCCAAAGGAATTGATCCCTGGACATCCTAAAACAATATTGGAGAGTGTGGACAAAACGCTACTACAAAAAATGTGAGAAAGGAGTGGCTAGGACTCGACGGAGATTCGCACTAAGGAAATCACGCACCAAGCGCCATAAAAGGATATGGAATCCGGAAATAGGAGATCTTGTCTTAGTGAGAAATCACAAGTTGTCTAGCCAGATTAACTAGCATTGTTTCTGATTGGAATTACTTTATTCTGAACCATACAAGGTCACCAAGAAATTTGACCAGCATTCTTTTGAGCTAAAGCATTTAAGGAAAACCAAAGTTTTGGATGTCATCACATAAAATTTCTAAAACCAAACAAAACTCCTAACCCTGAAGAATTTCCTGTGAAACGATTGCTATAATCATTCCTTTGCCAGGAGTTGAAATAAACTACTCAAAAAAAGGCCAGTCTTTAAAAATTTATTTTTGTGTGAAATATTTGTATATTTATTTGGTATTGGTTAAGTAAGATGTTAGCATTTCAAAGAAGACCGTAGCACTCATCTTTCATATCAAGTAATATAAGTGATAACTGAATTTTCTATATGGTGTTTCTTAACCGAAGTGTTTTTGTGATAGTTCATAAAGAAAGGAAAGGTAAGACACAAACTTACAGAGGTGTCCAAAATCCCCCGAAGAATGAGTAAAATTACTTCGAAAAACACATATGTATATTCTGTGAAATTTAAATAACTTACATTGTTCATTGTTATATTCAGGAATTATTTCAATGTATGTTCACATTAATGATGTATCATTAGTAAGTAAGAACAAATTTATTGGGCATGTTATGTGAAATTTAATAATCATTCACATGATGAACTTAACTTTCACATAAGGGGCATTTTGTAGCGTTATTTCCAATCACCAGTTTCCGGATTATCTATAATTTCGGAATAGTGTGTCACTAACATATGAGACAGAATATTGACTAATAGAAAATTGTTCATGTAAATATTTTTGTAAGAGTGTGTAAATTTTTAATTCTTTTAATTTGGGTGTATCAGGGACTTATTTTTTTTAATAATACTCAAAATAGACAATGTCTTCTCGTCACTTTGAGTTCAACCAATGAGAACTGTTGCGCGGATGAATACACAAGAATGGCGGTGTTGCGTCATAGGACGCTAGGTACTATATTCATTAGCGTCTGTGAACTCAAAGTGGGAGGTCGTATAATTGCTGATGGTGTGTGAACATGTAAATTACACCCAAACTTTTAACCAGCGTAGACGCTGTCGAAATTTAAAAGTGGTTAACTAATTGATATTGTGATAAGAAGTGTAAATAACGAATAAATGTGTTTGTGATAAAAGAACGTTGGCTTTTGCATTCCATTCTTAGACCGCCAACCCTGCAGATAAGAGTGGCGTCTGCTATAACAAACTTTCCACCTTTTAGTAAAAACAATACTCCATTTGCTGCTATATTCACGCTGATATATGACCATCTTTTATAATAAAACCCCGCCACAAATGGCTTGCCCAACGTGGAGCGCGAATTTAGAATGGAATGCATAATTACGAGAACAAAGTGTTAACATCGAATGACGCTATCTCATCGTGCAGGAGAAAGACGCCATTAGACCATCGTCTGATATCAACAAAACATCGATACACGGAGAATCAACGTGGGAAAAACACCGGAGATCATCTAGCGAAGCCAACTACCCAGGAGACGTAAATAACCGGACGAAGAACCAGCAAAAAAAAAAGTAGGATGCAAAATTTGTCTTTATTTTATTTCCATTTATTAATGCTACTTAGAAGTGGCAAAGTAACAGGACTTTCAACATTAAGTGAATTAGATAAAGGAATTGAAATGTCGCGAAAAGAGATAGAAACAGGAGTGGGGGAAGGGGCAGATAGGCCTAGTTATCAGGAAGGATTAGAAGGTGAACAGGCGGAAATAAGCAAAGACCAAAGGTTAATGATGATGATGTTTGAAAGACTAGAACAGAATATGAAGGAAATAGGTCAGAAACTGGAACAAAACAAGGTAGAATTAGGTCAGAAAATGGAGCAAAATAATGCAGAATTAAAACAGGATATAGAACAAAGTTTAGGTGAAAAAATAGAGGGAGTGAGAGAGGACTTGGAAAATAATAAAAAAGAAATAGAACAGAAAATGGAGGAAGTGAGAAAAGACTTAGAACAGAAAATGGAATTAGGTAGACAGAACTTAGAACAGAAAATGGAATTAGGTAGACAGAACTTAGAACAGCAAATGGAATTAGGTAGACAGAACTTAGAACAGAAAATGGAATTAGGTAGACAGAACCTAGAACAGAAAATAGAATTAGGAAGACAGGAGTGTAAAGAAAATATGAAAGTAATGGAAACTAATTTAAAATTAGTACATAAAAACTTAAATGAAACAAAGGAAGCCTTAGAAGCTAGGATAGAAATTGTAGGAGATAGGATGGGAAAGATAGAATCAGAGATGAAGGAGAATAAAATTGTGTTAGAAGGAGAAATTGCTAGATGTAGGGATGAAATAACAGAATGTAATACAAGTGTAGACTGTAAGATAACAAATGTAAAAGCAGAAATAACCGAGGAATTAAGGAAAGAGATTGAGGTAGTAAAGAAAGACATTATTAATGAAACTGTAGAACAAATTGTAATTCCTAAAATTAAGACAATGAATGATGTGATGCTTTCACAACAGGATGCTATAAATGATATGAAACAAAGCCACTTAGAAATAAAGAATGATTTAAAATCAATTTGTGAAGAAATGAAAAAAGGGAAAGAAAATTTGGCTAATGTAAATGATGTTGTGAAGGCATTACAAAGACAAGATGATTTAGATGTAAGTAATGTACAAGATGAGAGTTACTTGAGTAATGTACAAAATGTTGACTCACCATACAGAGAAAGAGGTTCACAACCAAACAATGACACAACACATAACACATGTTACACCAACAGCATATTACATGAAATCACACCACCTACATTTGACGAGGAGAAGGGAGACGATCCAAAACTCTTTGTTAAAGAGATGGAAGAATACTTTAAAGATGTTAGGATACACGTGATCAGATTTTACATGGTGGTAGATACGAGTATGACAAAATTGTGCAATAACAAATGCGTCAGTCGTAAAGGAGATACCTTTGCACAAGGCAGTCCTCTTGTGTCCACGGGGACTACTCTAGTAAGCATTTGCATCATATGTCTGACAGCATCCAAGGCATCTGAAAAAAGATCTGGAAAGATGGAGCTATTGTATACTGGACCACTGGTCATAACAAAACAGCTGGGTGACCACACGTATGAGCTACAGAATACAAATGGCAAGTTGGTAGGAAGATACCACAAAAATAAATTGAAGCCATACAAAGAAAGAACCAAATAGCCTTTGTCAACAAATGTGTAAGGCAGGAGTAGTGGAGATGAAAGAAAGATAACAATTTTTAATGGGTTACTTATAGAAAATCATGTTCAGATTAGGGATTACAACAAGGAAGAAAATCAACATAGTCATTGGCTATATCGACCACAAAGAGCATTGTCAACAAAGACAGATGAGGACACTGATTGTCATTAAATAAATGAATCATAGCGACGGAAGATAATATGTTTTTGACATAAGGATGTCAGGGACAAAAATAAAAATGAATCAATTATGATGAAAAAGATATAATATTTCGACACAAAGATGTCGAGAGTAAATTGAGAAGAAAAATAATACAATTACAGAATGATTGTAAGTATAGAAGTTTTCTCTTATAAAAATAAGAGACAAAGAAATGACAATTAGTGAAGTGAGGAAAACCATAATCAGAAAAACAATGCCCATGAATTGAGATGAATATAGCCAATGCTAAGCTCGAAGAAATGTTGAACCAAACAACAATGAATAATAACCCAATCAAGAAAATTAGTACCATTAGTAACATCAGAGTTTAAGAACCGACTCAACAACCTGCCTATACATAACAAGTTTATAAGACAAAGAAGGCAAAGAACTGAATAAAGTATTGCCATAAATAAGATCATAATCATTAGCTCAAGATTTGTATCCTGTTTTTCTCTCCTCATAGCAATGAATACAAGTCAAAAACCACATGATAAACCATGATACATTTAAATTATATTTGTGTCAATGTCAAATGTACAATAACTGAGTATGTGTTGTATAAGAACTGAATATGTGTTGTACAATAACTGAATATGTATTGTATGATAACTGGATATATTGTGTAATAACTGAATATGTTGAGTAATAACTAAATATGTTATGCAAAAACTGAATATGTATTGTGTAATAACTGAATATGTATTGCATAATAACAGAACATATGTGATGTGATAGCAGGATATATTGTGCAATAACTGAATGTATATTGTGTAATAATTGGACATGTTGTGTAGTAATCAAATGTGTTGTACAATAACTGAATATGTATTGTATAATGACTGAAGGTGTATTGTATAATAACAACATATGTGATATGATAACTGGGTATATTGTACAAGGACTGAATATGTATTGCATAATAATTGGACATATTGTGGAATAACTAAATGTGTTGTACAATAACTGGATATGTATTGTATAATAACTGAATGCATTGTGTAGTAACCGAATATGTGAAACTTATAAAGACATGTTGTATTATGTCAAAACAAAGGACAAAGACAAACAGTGAAGAAGACAAAAAAAAATTGTACAAAGTGATTGAATCATAGAAGTAGGGAGAAGTATTGAATTGTGTTTCAAGATTGTGAATAAGGTGACAACTTGAAAAACAAAACAAGGGGCATATGAGACAGAATATTGACTAATAGAAAATTGTTCATGTAAATATTTTTGTAAGAGTGTGTAAATTTTTAATTCTTTTAATTTGGGTGTATCAGGGACTTATTTTTTTTAATAATACTCAAAATAGACAATGTCTTCTCGTCACTTTGAGTTCAACCAATGAGAACTGTTGCGCGGATGAATACACAAGAATGGCGGTGTTGCGTCATAGGACGCTAGGTACTATATTCATTAGCGTCTGTGAACTCAAAGTGGGAGGTCGTATAATTGCTGATGGTGTGTGAACATGTAAATTACACCCAAACTTTTAACCAGCGTAGACGCTGTCGAAATTTAAAAGTGGTTAACTAATTGATATTGTGATAAGAAGTGTAAATAACGAATAAATGTGTTTGTGATAAAAGAACGTTGGCTTTTGCATTCCATTCTTAGACCGCCAACCCTGCAGATAAGAGTGGCGTCTGCTATAACAAACTTTCCACCTTTTAGTAAAAACAATACTCCATTTGCTGCTATATTCACGCTGATATATGACCATCTTTTATAATAAAACCCCGCCACACATATTTATCTAAAACAGTAATTGAACTTATGTATCCATATTTTAATTTGTATAATTATTTATCAGCAAATAACGGCATAGCTATGCAGAGAATTCTGCAAGGTTGGTATGGATTATAAATTTGGGCCGTTGGAAATGACGCAATTCATCGCGTGGATACGTCAATCCAACGAATAGTATTCATTTTCAAAATACAATTCCAAGAGCCAATGAGATCATAGCAGTTTAGAAAGGGACGAATGAGAAGACATGAGGATCAGGCCCATAAGAGTATGTTGAAGTGAGTTGCCCCACAACTTTTGGCCAGTCCGTTGGAAGTACTCAGGAGGTATCGTTCGCCAAAGTGATATTTGAAAATTTCTTTAATGACCACATGAACTGGAATGATTTTTATTCAATATTGCTACTAAAGAATGATAATATGTCACACAAAAGTTGATAAAAGAGAGAAATAAAGCGCGTGTGTAAAACTATATTTAAAGGCAAATTACTCTACATAAGAATCGGACACAATTTCAAGCCATCAAAGTGGTGATAAATGCAAATGCAAATATGAAAGTTACTTGCAGAATTCTAGATAACGTAGTGTTTTCAACTCAAAAGGTGCAAATATTAATTATTTACAAGTGTGATCCTTTAAACCTTTAACTTCTTTGATTCAAAAAATTACAACCATATATCATTACTGCAGACCCCGAGATTTGTGCCTCCTCGCAAGATTATCAAGATAACGCTAACACACACCGCCACAATGTGGGGCTAATATAATTAAACAACTACAAGTTCATAAAAAAATGCTACAAAGCTTATGGGATGAATACAAAGATCAATTTTTTTAAAGCTAGAAGAAAACTAGAAACATTAAAAAATATATTGTGACAATGGCAAAAAAAGTTAGGTCCTATTGCTTTTCTATCCTTTTATTGTCTTAAAAATCTTAGCACAAATACAGTTTTCTTCTCATCGTTAACACACTCTAGTGTCCTTTGGGCTATCACAGCTCGCAGGTTTTGCTTCTCGTAGCCTTGCTCAGTCCCTTAAGTGTCTTTCTTCACTTCCTCCATCTCTCATACCCTAATTATGACATTACAATCACTCACGAACACAATGACACTCACGCACAGCCCTCTCACACTCACTGACACACTGACCGACTCAGGTTCACAACTCAACTATCTCCTTATATACTGGGGATGACGTCAAACGGAACTTACTCAACTTCTGCACACACATGCACTCCGGAAATTACAGAGCTAGAAGTCTTGAAGACATTCCCAAAACCCCTTTTGTTCCTGCCTATTTGATTGTTACAGTCACATACACAAAGCAGTTGAGCGAGGCCCTAAACATGCTTTGCCTGCTTGCCGGTCTGGCATGCACAGGGTTGCCAACTCGTACGATAATTTTAATCTTTGTACAACGGTTCTCAACCCGTACGATAATTTGAATGCATGATAGTTTGATATCGGCAAAATATCATTTTCACTGGTTTGTCACTCTAGCGAAGTGAAACTAATTACAAATAACGACACCACTTTTGTCCTCATTGTCTCCACCCCATAGCAACCATTTCCAAACTTACTCAACCTGCTACCCTTTATCCTCTTATTGCCAGTGTGCCCAGGTCTGATAATCTCAATGAAGAAGGCACTGTCCAAAAAATTGACGATCAATGTAGAAAACTCGGAATACGTGATATTCCGTGTGAAATAAAGAACATGTCTGAACCTGACAGTTTCTGGAGTGCTGTTAAACATATGTCACCTTGGTGGAAGTACTAATTTCAAAGAACTGGCGGCCTTGAATTATCAGTGGTTTCCTTGCCCTACAGAAGCACTTCTTGTGGAAGAGTTTTGATCTAAACTGGGTTTAATAAAAACCAAAGTTAGAAACAGATTGGCACTAGATACGGCAAATGAACTCATTTTGCCGTCTCAACTTATGAAAGAACATGGTAGATCTTAAAATCTGCATCATTACTCTTATATTTTCATAAGTATTACACTGATATTTTTATTGTTGTAGCGTTTGTTTGATGATGTACTATAATTTTTAATCCAAATCTATGATTTTGAGTGGTCGGTACAATAATTTTACTTTTAAATGTTGGCAACCCTGGGCATGCAGCACGAAGCAGACTGGTCCTGTCCGTCCCCTGCTGAGCACCAAGCCTGATGTCACAATATCAAGGGTTATTCTCTTCTATGACCATGAGACAAAACAAAGATGTGAACAAGATAAGTTTGAATCTATAAGGGATTTGTGGGAGAAATGGGTAGAGTTATTACCTAAGTACACAATCCCAATATGATTGTATATTAAATAGAAACTTCTTGCATTCAGGAAATCTGCCCTTTCCATTGGTATCTACCTAGTAAACTAGCAAAATATTTCATCAAGTCTTGGGTACCTTGTGACAATGATACAAGTTATGTATGGAATATCCAGCCATATACTGGGAAACGATCATACAGTGCCCCTGAAAGAACCAAGGCCTAAGGGTTGTGATTGATTTGTCTTACAGCTTCAAAGGACATACCATTGCTTGTGATAACTTTTTCACCTTCTACAACCTAGAACAAATGCTTATAGAGATAAATATCACAATGTTTGAAACTGTGCGAAAAAACAAGTCTTCCATTCCACCAAAAATATTAGACACCAAGGCGATTGTTAGTTGCACATCAGCATTTACTTTCATAAAGGATACAACACTTTTATACTTATTCTGATGAAAAACAAACATGTTATTCTGCAAAGCACTCTTCTACATGATGCATAAGTCACTAATGTACCAAAAGAAAACCACACATTATTTTAGGCCGCAATGCTACAAAACCTGTGGATACACTAGACAAGGTGCTGGTGAATTAAACGGTGAAGAGGAAGAGAACCATGTGGTCTATAGTTGTATTCTTAAATGTCATTGGTATGTCACCTATAACTTAAGGTAACTTTCAGTGGAAAGCAAACACGCTTCCTCCCTCCCTCTGTCCCTTCCTTCCCTCCTTCCTTCCCTCCTTCCCTCCCTCCCTCCCTCCCTCTGTCCTTCCTTCTTGCCTGCCTTCCTTCCTTCCTGCCTGGCTTCCTACTTCTCTTGACCCGATCCATCTGTTACGAAGAAGTTGTCTATAGATGCATTGCTGGATTTGAAGATATCTGTGGATACATAGAAAGTCTTAACCTACTGACTAACATCTAGTGTGGTTCTCAACGACGCTGTTCAACTGTATACCACCTTATGTCAATATCGACACAGATAATGGACAGTTTTATGTTGAACTGTCAAACCGTTGCCATATTTTCGATCTGGAGAAGGCTTATGATATGTGGTTGCGAGCAGGGATTCTGCGTTCGCTGTATACCTGGAACATATGTTGACGCCTACCGCTGATCATTCAGGAATTTATGAAGGACCGCTTTTTAAGAGTAAGGGTTGGCTCGGTTTTTTCTAATTCTTTTGTTCAGGAGGAGGGAGTGCCTCAGGATTCGGGGTTCGGTACTAAGTGTCACACTCTTTGCTGTAGCAATTAACTTCATCTGGAAATGTGTTCCACCTGGAGTTTCGTCATGCCTATTCGTAGATGACTTCACTCTCTATTGCACTTCTCAGCGCACGGCATTTTTACAATGGTGCCTGCAGCAATGTTTGCACAACCCTAGAGAATGGAGCTCCCAAATCGGCTTCTGTTTCTTAACTGAGAAGTCAATCTCCATTATTTTCTGGCGTCATAGGAGACAATTAGCACCTTCGCTCCATTTCAGTCCAGATTTACTTCCCTTCACAGATGAGAGATGCGCTTCCTGGGTTTGATCTTGGACAGGAAGCTTAGTTGGTCGTCGCATATTGCACAGCTAAAAGCACGATGAGACCGTTACCTAAATATCATGCAAGTACTAAATGGCAAATCGTGGGGAGCGGATCGGACAATTTTGTTGCGAATGTATCGCACATTGATCCGAACCAAACTAGACTATTGGTGTATTGTTTATTCGTCAGCACGACCATCTATGTGAGATGATTAGATGCGGTCCACAATAGGGGCATCCGCATTGCAATAGCCCAGTGGTGAGCCTTTACGCCGAGTCCACAGAACCTCCTCTGCAATATCGGCGTGAGATTCTCTTGGTAAATTATGGTTGTGCGCTTAGCTGTATGCCTAAGCGCCGAACGTTTGCTTCTTTCTTCACCACCATGCTAAGAGAACAGTATAAGAATAGCACCCTTAGTCCTAAGCCTGCGGGGTTTCGTTTCCAAGATCTTCTAATGAAGCTTGGAGTGGAACTGCCTAGGATGTTCGCCAAGGGCGAGAAGCTTACCCCCCTTGGCTATCTGGCACACGTGGATCTTCGGATGACCATACACCGGAAGTCCACGATGCCTATTTCAAGTATCCACATGTATTTTTTAGAATTTTTGTCAGGCTACACTGACCCTCGATGTATTTACACAGATGGGTCAAAGAGCACCAACAATGTTGGATGTGGTTATGTTTATGGAATTGAACCACATACATTCAGTTTTCCAAATGGCACTTCAATTTTTACTGCAGAGCTTTATGCAATTTACTGAGCTGTTTTGTATGTGGGGCATTGTAAGTCAGGTGACTGCCGAATTTTGAGTGATTCCCGTTGTGCACTTCAGAGCCTTTGTGAGCTGTGCAACCCCCGACCTATTGTGCAACGTATCCAGGATGCCCTCCATGTTTTACACGCTTCTGGCGTTGACATGGTGTGTGGATGGATTCCTGGTCACATATGTTTGCTGGGGAATGAAATGGCAGATTTGGCAGCAAAGATGGCAACTACAGAACCCAGTATTACCATCTCACGTTTCTTTTTCTTTCTGTTTTTCCTTTTAAATAACTACAACTAAGTTTTGCACTTATCTAATAGTTTGGTTTTCAGTGTATAAATCACATTTACTAGTTATTACTCCTATGAGTAATTCTATTACAACAACAATCACACTGATTTTAAGGCACCAAATCCAAGGGTTTGGTTCTTTTCAATCTTCGTACTGTGTTGCTATTTGCTAGCATACGCAGTACCTCTGTATTTTCATGTGCACGTAACCGCCTTTCATGCTTAACCTCAGCAGCTTTAATTTCTTCACTGACAAATGCTATATTCAAGTCCCTGTGGACATTATATCTCAGATCTAGTTCACTTCTTTTCCTTTTAACATGCGATTACCAGTTAAGCTTTTCATCTAGTACCAAACCTAGGTATTTTACCTCTTGCATAGAGAACAGTTTGTCCATTTATTTCAATGGGTACCTTTTTTATTTTCTTGTTTGTGAAGTTCATATGGACCGACTTTGTTTCATTTAATTTTATTTGCCATTTTTTTGTCCAAGTACTGACTTCGCTGATTGTTTCTTGAAGTTTTTCTGTAGCCTCCTCAACAGTATCTCCCAGTGATATAACTGCCGTGTCTCGTCTGTAAAAGTCGCCATCTCAATTTCCTCATCTTGTGGGACGTCTCGTACCATCTCATGTGTTACTTCTGAAGAGTTTAGGCTTGAAGTGCGGATATCGGTGCTTTCGTCCTGGCATGCATGCAGAGTGGTCAGTTGTCCCTGGTAATAAGTGATACCGAAATTTAGATTTCCGATCGAATGGGCTTTTGAAAAAGACACGTTTTAATTTAATTGCCGGATATGAGATTTGCGATAAGTGTTAAGTAATAACATAAATAGATAATAGAGCAGAAAGTGTTGTAAGGTGAGCAAGATATGAGTAAATAATAGTCGTTAAAGTTATAGGATAAACACATTATTGGTTTGAAATTAACGAGTCATGACGTCATACCACATAGTTTAAATACACGTTCGAAAGTCAGTTCTACAAACCTTAAAAGTCGCGCGATATATTTAATAAAATATAAAGTAAACATCGTTTAATCCTAAAAAGGTAATTATATATTCGAAATTCATAAAAGAACATGTTATAATAGAAAGGGACATTTCTAAATTGCGGGAAAAGGAAATAGCATTTTGGATACGAGGCTTTCTTGGATGACGTCATGACATTCAAATGGAAGAGAACGGTCTTCTTAGCGTGGGTAAGCTAGAAAGCGTCACTACTCAACCAGAGACCAGTACGGCAGGTCGTGCTGCGCGGATGTGAGTGCGATTCCTCTACAGATACAAATATTTTCGGCATAGCTCCCGAAAATATTTAATAGACAATAAATCATATAAAAAGTTTTCTTGGGTTGTCCATTACACTTACGCAAACCCGAGATAAAGAGATCTCTTGCAGAACTAGCCGGAGCGAAACACATCAGAGGGCAACATCACGTCACCAACGACATTTAAGTATCAACGAGACATCAGGAAGCGAAGAACGACCATTACAGCTTCAAATTGGCATCCCAACGTGTGGCGCCGAAAGAATGGACCAACCCCCCAAGACGACCAGATCAGCATCGAGCCAGCAGACAAGAAGGTGCCCAGCGTGTCAACATCTGTGAAACGTGTAGTGAACAAGTTTAAGTGCAGTTAAAGTGAAATAGTGAAAATATTGAAAATTTTGGTGAGTAGAAAAACATATGTAAATAGCTTAGAAATGGAAGACAGTGATAGCGATTTTATAGGTTTTGACAGTCCGGAAATTGAGAAAAGTGTAAGTAGGATGGAAGAATTTAATCAGAATGTAATTGGTAGCAGAATATGCCAAGAATTAGAAGATCAGAACGTTAGAGAAACACCTAGAGGTAGTTCAGAAATGTTTAGTAGTAATTCAGAAAGGCCAGCATTTATGTCAGAAATAGAGAATATGTTTCAAACGATAATGAAAAAGATGAGTACAGAGTTAAGTCGAAAGATAGATGAAAATAGTAAAGAATTAAGAACAGTGGAAAAGATGAATACAGAGTTAAGTAAAAAGATAGATGAAAATAGTAAAGAATTAAGAACAGAGTTAAGTCAAAAGATAGATGAAAATAGTAAAGAATTAAGAACAGAGTTAAGCCAAAAGATGAGTAAGATAGACGAAACTAGTATAGAGTTAGGACAGAAATTAGAAAAGGGACAACAGGAATTGGGAATGCAATTGGAGAATCAGAGGAGAGTTTTCGAAACCTTTAGGGAAGAAGTTAGGGAGGAAATTAATAAAGTCAGTAGTGAAGTAAAAGAAAATAGAGAACAGGTTAAGGGAGAATTAGAGACAATAAGGCAAGAAGTAAAGAATTCTGAAAAGAAATTAGGTCAACAAGTGAGTGAAAAATTAGATAAAGAAAGGGAAAAAGTAACATATAGATTAGACAAACAAAGGGAAGAAATTAGAGAAGAGTTACAGGGGTGTAAAGTTAGAATAGAAAGATCTGATGTAGAAAGTGAAAGGCAGGCTAGAAATTTGGAGGATGTTACAGACAAAATAAAAGGAGTAGTAACAGAAATTACTCAGGTAAAAGAGGCCTTAGAAAATTTGAAATTAAATGAAAATGCATGTAATCACAACAATCTTAGTAATGAAGTTGCAAGAAACGAGGCAATACCAGGTGTATCAGCTGACATTTCGATGCAAAATAGGGGTAACAGTAATTCCCATTCTGATCTCGGAAATAGCTCAGGGATAGGTGACAATTCAAATTTACATTGGCCTAACCATGTCTTAAATGAAATGACACCTCCAGTTTTTGAAAATGAAGATTCAGATGATCCTAAAGCCTTTTTAGAAGGGTTACAAGAGTACTTCACGGTGAAACGTATACCAGAGGAGTACAAGATGGTGATAGTAAGAAAATGCCTAAAGGGTAATGCTGCTAATTGGCTAGGCCTTTCTATGGGTAACAATAATGATTACAGGACCTTTAGGAACATCTTTTTAACCAGATATTGGGGAGCTAGTAGGCAGGCTAATATTAGAGTTGAATTAAGCAATGGAAAATTTAATCCTAGATCGGAGGAATCGATGGTCAACTATTTTATGAGAATAGCGAGAAAATCGAAGATGTTGGATCCTCCCTTGGATGAAAAAGATCTAATAAATATAGTTACTCCACATTTTCCGGAAACGCTTCAACACTACCTAATCATAGCCCGACCCGATAGCATTGCAGCTATGATCGAATTATTATCAGCCTTAGAAGTCAATAAGCCAAAACACGCATTTGGAAATAAATATGAAGGAAAAGAAACTGTCAATTCTTTCGGGCAAGGGGCACAGTATTATCAGAATAGAAGTGAGATTAGGGAAAAATATAAAGGACCAGTACCAAGGATGGAATCATTCCGGTGGGAAAATCAAGGTAGATATAACCAGGAAGGGCGTCATCAAAATAGAAATGGTAATCAAAGGGGAAGAAATATAAGGGTGAATTATATGAATACGAATAGATTTGATCGAGGTAGACGGGGACGTTATTTTGGACATAGTAGAAATTCAAATGATGGGTATTGGACAAACGGAGATAATGAGTTTAGACCGAGGTCACCAAGACAGGAAGAAAGGTATTCTAATGGACGAAATTCCCCCGAAAATGCGGAAATGGTTGAGGCCATTAACACGGTCAAAAACATGGTAGGAAGTAACCCCGATTTAATGCAGGAAAACAGAAGTAACAATTTGGGAAATAGTACAGGAGCAATACATAAAAATCAGGGAAACGCCAGACCCGGTCAAACGCGCCTTCAGTGAGAACTGGGTATTCTAGTAATGATTGTGATAAGTACTCGGAAATAAATAGTCCTGGAAGGCAAATGATGATACAAAAGAAAAGAGAATGGAAAAATAGAAACGACGAAAACGAAAAAGTAGGAGATCCACCTAAAAATCAAAATTGGAGTAAATGGAAAACAATACAATGCAATTATAGATACGGGATCAAATAGCACAGTATGCTCACAAAATTTTTATGATAATTTACAAAGTAGTGGTTTTAAAGTAATGTCTTTACCAGTTAATGGGATATATTGCTCGCTAGCTGTGGGAAAACGAAAAGAGAGAGTAAAATTTCAAGCAATGATAAATATTGAAATAAATGGGAGAATACTTGGAATTTTATTTCTGATTGTAGGAAGACTTGTGACAGATATTATAATAGGTTGTGATTGTCTTTATGCCTGGGAAGCTGTGGTGAATTTTAAAAACATGATTCTAGAAATGAAAGTTGAAGATGAGATCATTATAGTGCCTTTTGTGGAAGATAGTAGTTCAGAAACTATTGTAAGAGAAAAAGAGGAAGAAGAAATCCAAGGGGATACATTCTTTGTAGAATATGTTAAAGTAGGAGCTATGGAATTAACTGAAGTAAATGTCAAAGAGTACAGAGTCGATAATAAAGAAAATGTAGAATGGGATAAAAATGATTTCATAGACAATTTGAGGGTTTCTGATGCAACTAGGTACTATGATAGGGAGAGTAGTGAAGACTTAGAAGAATTGTTGAGGAAAAAAGTAACTCAGGCTGATCAACTAAATGAACAACAGAGGGATAAACTGTTTGAAATATTAATCCGAAATAAAGAAGTATTCTCTGAGAAACCTGGTAAATGTAATATTTATACTCATTCGTTTGAGATGATACCCATCAAACCTTTTACACATAAAGCGAGAGCTATCCCTAGTACAATAAGAGAAGAGGTAGATGCAGTTATAAAGTCAATGTTAGAAGATGAGGTTATTGAGATTTCGAATTCAGAATTTGTGAATCCCCTATGTATTGTAAATAAGGCCAATGGAAAGATTAGGGTGACATTAGACTCGAGAAAACTAAATTATTGTTCATCATACTTTCCATCAGGGAATCCAACAGAACGTGTCCTCCGAGATATAGGAATTTATTTACGTGTACTTACACATCATAATCACAAGGATTGGGTGAAATATTGTCCATTGATAGAAAAGATTATCAATCACACCATTAATGTAACTACTGGGTTTGCACCAATAAAATTAATGTTAGGAATTGAACCAGAACCAATATTGATCGGGGTACCAAAAACACTGAAAATTAATGACATTCAGTTAAGTGAGGAAGAAAGAGCGAAAATTGCTTTTGAACGAATCAAGAAAAAGGCAGAGAAGCGAAAATTAAAAAAAAAAGAGTAGAAAACATAAATGGGAACCTAAGATAGGCGATTGGGTACTAGTTAAAGACCATAAGTTATCAAGTGCATTGCGAGGTAGGAACAAAAGGATGGAATTGTTATATAAAGGTCCTGCAGAAATTATATCAAAATTTGGTTATCATACCTATGAATTAAAAGATGTTAAAAATGAAAAATGTCTGGGAAGATGGCATAAACAACTCCTTCGACCATACAAGAAACCGTGTGGTGCCTTGGAACCTTGATTTAATGTAAAAGAAAAATTGGAAGTGTCATTTGTCTATTGGCGCCCAATCAGCTTTGAGATAAAATGTAAATGATAGCTTACTTGAAAATCATATATTGGTCAGATACTTACATATTCATGAAAAATGCAGAATGTGAATTGCTATCTACTACCAAGAGCTTAAAAATATATTGTATAGAGCTCACAATAACAGCTTCAGAAAGATTGTTAAAATGTTCATCTCCGCATAGAGAGAAAACAGAATATTTACTTTGTAAACATTTGTTAAAATATTTAGATGTATAGATAGTTATCACAGCAAGACAAAGAAAGAACTTGTCTGAAGAGTGTAATGGATTTATATAAATATATGTACCTTTTAGTGCTTAAAGGATATAGTACAGATATGTGTTACAATAACAAAAGTGAAAAATCACAGTGCAAGTGATAGTGAGAGCGAAGTGAGCAAACATGAACTAAAAGAAGGAAGTATAAAGAAAGACTCTTGAAATTTAACCTTTATATAAAAGCTTCACAGAAGAAACCATAACATATTGTAATTAGTATTTAAGGATTAATGTTTAGTCAAGTGTACAATTGTTTGTCATGTTAAAAAGATTAATGAGAAAATGTGTTAATAACCAATTTCAAAAACAGTGTAATTGAAAATTGTATATAATGGGAGTGTTGCCGATTATTCAAAATACAGGAGTAATTTTTAATTTTTCTTTCGGGCAAGACATTTACATTATTTTATTATGAAATAATAAAATAATATAAATGGGGGCATTTGATACCGAAATTTAGATTTCCGATCGAATGGGCTTTTGAAAAAGACACGTTTTAATTTAATTGCCGGATATGAGATTTGCGATAAGTGTTAAGTAATAACATAAATAGATAATAGAGCAGAAAGTGTTGTAAGGTGAGCAAGATATGAGTAAATAATAGTCGTTAAAGTTATAGGATAAACACATTATTGGTTTGAAATTAACGAGTCATGACGTCATACCACATAGTTTAAATACACGTTCGAAAGTCAGTTCTACAAACCTTAAAAGTCGCGCGATATATTTAATAAAATATAAAGTAAACATCGTTTAATCCTAAAAAGGTAATTATATATTCGAAATTCATAAAAGAACATGTTATAATAGAAAGGGACATTTCTAAATTGCGGGAAAAGGAAATAGCATTTTGGATACGAGGCTTTCTTGGATGACGTCATGACATTCAAATGGAAGAGAACGGTCTTCTTAGCGTGGGTAAGCTAGAAAGCGTCACTACTCAACCAGAGACCAGTACGGCAGGTCGTGCTGCGCGGATGTGAGTGCGATTCCTCTACAGATACAAATATTTTCGGCATAGCTCCCGAAAATATTTAATAGACAATAAATCATATAAAAAGTTTTCTTGGGTTGTCCATTACACTTACGCAAACCCGAGATAAAGAGATCTCTTGCAGAACTAGCCGGAGCGAAACACATCAGAGGGCAACATCACGTCACCAACGACATTTAAGTATCAACGAGACATCAGGAAGCGAAGAACGACCATTACAGCTTCATAAGCTTAGAGCAGTGAAAGAACTTCCGATAAACTGGGTAACTTCCTTTCACACATCTCGCCACGAGGATGTTAGTTTGGCTTGATTAAGAATAGTACACTGCAATTTTTCGCATGGTTACCTATTTAAAAGGGACCCTGCCCCTCTGTGTCCACTGTGTGACAAACTTTTGACTGTCCGTCACGTGCTGCTAGACTGTTCATCTCTAGCACACTTTCAAGATTCTCTGCAGCTGCCTGCCAGGCTTGCACAGGTCTTAGCGGACGACAAAACAGCGGCTGATAGAGTTTTTAAGATTTTAGTGGATTGTAATATCATTTTGAGGATTTAGAATATGAGATATTTGTTTATGCTTTTAAACATATTTATCACCTTGTTTTATATCTGGCTATTGCCACTGCATTTTATGTTTATGTGTATATTTTCTTTGTTACTAGTATTTTTATTTTTAAATGAAATTTATATCTGGCTATTGCCACAAATCTTTTAAGGGCGCTGATGACCTCAAAGTTGAACGCCCTTAAACCAAACCAACCAACCAACCTTTAGAAACAGCCATAGCTTCGAAATTTGAACGAATACATGTCTCCCATCTCAAATTATTTGCTTAAGAGATCTCTATATTCTCTGAAAATATTTTGACTTAGTTTACTGATACTTCTGTATTTAAATACCCATTACCACGTAACACAGTAACTTCCTAAAATGAAAAATCAGGTTCAATATAGGCTGCTATTCACGTCTAAGAGTTGTTTTTAACCAATTTATCGTATGTTACAGATTAGAACTCCAATTGCCCCATGCGGACAGGCAGCTACCTCACCATGCTAGGGCTGCGGAAGAGGCAAACATCCCAGGAGAGTTACGATGTCTTGTAGACAAGCATGTCAACTGCCCCTTGCTATCACAGAACTACTTCACCATACTAGACATGCGCAACTGACTAGCATCCAAGGAGAGTTACGATGTCTTGCGGATAAGCATGTGAATTGCCCCTTGGTAGGAGGCAACTACTTCACCATACTAGACCTGTGCAACAAATATCCCAGGTGAGTCACGATGTTCTGTAGATGAACATTCAATTGCCCTTGCAAGGAGGCAACTACTTCACCATGCAAGACCTGCGGAACAGACAAACATCCTAGGAGATACGAGAATGCTCGTAGTTTCCATCATAAATCACAACGGGTTGGAGTTCTCAACACTCTGGCCCACAGAACTGTGTCTGTCTCCGATCCCGGCCACTTAAAGGAAGAACTCCAGCACCTGAGGCACACTTTCTGCCAAAATGGCTACTCCGTAGATCACATTGAAGCTTCAATCTCCAAGGCCAAGAGAGAAAAACCACAATCTCAGGTAACACCAGACAAGTCGACCGCCACTGCCTGCATCCCATATACTGGCAATTTATCCGGCAGAATCAGTAGAATTCTGGCAAAACAAGATCAGGACCATCCACAAGCTGCCTTTGAAGATCAAACACCTAGTGAGGTAAAGGACAAACTGGTCCTTAATGTACCAGGGGTATACCGTATACCCTGTGAATGCGGGGTGCCGTACATAGGGCAAACCGGCAGGACCATTTCCACCAGAGTAAATGAGCACGAATTGTCCATACGCTTAATGCAGCCTGACAATTCAGGGCTATCGGAGCACTGTTTTGAAGAAGTCCACAGAGCTAACTTCACAGAAACAACCATTGTTGCAAAATGTAGCGGTTTATAAAACACAGATTCCAACGGAGCGGTGAACCACCTCCACATTAGACTGGGTGTTTTCTACTTGATACATACTCGCGGACAGTACATATACTGGTCCCTTCACTCTTGCTAGTCATTCTTCATCCTGATGATGGGAGAGATGTACACTCCCAAAATGTCGATGGCTATGCATCACTTCACCTGGCTATAAGCCCGAGAACATCTTGAGTATGTTCATCGCCAGGAAAGCTTCAAATCATATCCTAGGAGAGTTAAGATGGTTTGTAGTTGAGCATGTCAGTTGCCCCTTGCTACTTCACCATGCAACACCTGCGGAACAGACAAACATCTCAGGAGAGATATGAAGTCTTGTAGACGAGCATGTCAGTTGCCCTTTGTACCTGCGGCCACTACTTCACCATACTATACCTGTGAAACAGACTCAGAGCTGACCACTCTTCATGCCAGGACAAAACCACCGCTCTCCGCAGTTCGAGCCTAAAGTCCTATGCCTTACATAACAAGCAATGGGGACATGTGATAAGGAATGCTAAGGAAATAGAAAGTGAGAAAAACAGCATTAAATTTGTAGTGTTCTAAGCTCACCAGAACTGTGTTGCACTAAGCTCACCAGAACTGTGTTGCAGCAGAGTTCCTGACGTCTTATCCTCTTCTGTGCTGACGATTTCTGCAATTTATGGGCTCTCCTTATGTGTATTTGTTTCCTGGCAGTGCATTTTCTACTCTGAATACATCTTCTAACATTGCGCTTGTGAGAGATGCATAGTGCTCTAATTGAAATGTTTTCATTCCTACATCTGTTGAACTGCATAAAGAAACCATTTGTGCAGAAAGCATACTACTTAAGGAAACAACCTTCTCCTTACCTTTGGTGCAGTACACTAAGCCATACAACATGCAGGAAGCCACAGATGCCTTACATAACAAGCAATGGGCACATGTCATAAGGAATGCTGAGAAAAAAGAAAGTGAGAAAAACAGCATTACATTTTTAAACTGTTCTAAGCTCACATGAACTATGCTGTAGCAGAGTTCCTGTTCTCTTATCCTCTTGTGTGCTGACAATTGCTGCAATTTATGGGCTCTTCTTGTGTGTATTTGTTTCCTGGCAGTGCATTCTCTGCTCTGAATGCATCTTCTAGCATTGCACTTGTTACAGATGCATATTCCTCCAACTGAAATGTTCTCATTCCTACGTCTTTCGAGCTCCAGGTGTCTGCGTAAAGAAAGCATACTGCTTAAGGGAACAACCTTCTCCGCACCTTTGGTGCAGTGCAGTAAGCCATACAACCTGCAGTAAATGCCTTACATAACAAGCTATGGGGACATGTCATAAGATATGCTGAGAAAATAGAAAGTGAGAAAAACAGCATTAAATTTTTAAAGTGTTCTAAGCTCACCAGAACTGTGTTGCAGCAGAGTTCCTGACGTCTTATCCTCTTTTGTGCTGACAATTTCTTCAATTTATGGGCTCTGATTGTGTGTATTTGTTTCCTGGCAGTGCATTTTCTACTCTGAATACATCTTCTAGCATTGCACTTGTGAGAGATGCATAGTGCTCCAACTGAAAAGTTTTCATTCCTATCCTCTGTTCATCAAGAGATTAGAGGAGATATAAACAAAGCACCGGTTTGTATCACTCCGCGGCCACGTGCTTTCACAATGACGCAACACAGTTACCTACCGCTACGCGTAGTTATAATATGCATTTTATACTACTAAAAGGATGTATTTAATTGATTCAAATAGCATGTAGCACATGGAAATTAACTGCTACTTACGTCATCTCTGTCCACAATAACACTTTTTCATTTTCTGCTCACAATCTCGAAACCAATCTCCAGAAGCAGCTTGTGGAGGGAGGTTAGTTTTAAATCTGGAAGATCGGGTTCAGAGTTAACTGCCAACAGCACTTTGTTTAAGGTGGGGATTCATTGACTGACGAACTTTTCGACGGATTGCAGATCTCACACTCACAAATTCGTCGCAAACTACATCCACCATTTATCTGACACGTGGAAGCTTTTGGCTGGGATCCTCACCAACTGATGATTTCTCTTTGCGTGTGCTGTAAATACTTGCAACTGACACACCGGTAAACTCGAATGTTAATTTTATCACGTCTTCGATAGCAAGTTCAGGATATTTCTCGCAGAACTTGTTAAACACGTTCAATATTATTGTCTTTTCACCACTTCGCAACGCTTTGCCGCGCTTATGTTTTACAGCACTCACTTGTTCCGCCATGTTACTGTCATACTGAATAATGCGCGCGCAGAATGAATTAGGCTGGTTACAGATTCACGTAAGTGCGTATTCTTACACTTTAGCTATGCTTAGTACACTTAGTTCATGCTTTAGCAAACATTAAGTGACATTTTAGACCTTAGTAACAGTATTTCTTCAAGGGACTATTTACATGGCGAAAGCATCAAGAGGGCGCGCTGTGGTCAAAATGCACGTGGCTTTGTTTACGTCTCCTCTAATCTCTAGATGAACAGAGTATACATCTGTTGAACTGCGTAAAGAAACCATTTGTGCCGAAAGCATACTACTTAAGGAAACAACCTTCTCCTTTTAACTTAATTTAATTTAGTGTTATTAATTAACTCACCTTTTAAATTAAATTAATTACAACAACACTGTTTTCAAACTTCTGTGAAAGGAAGATAACCTTCTCCTTACCTTTGGTGCAGTACACTAAGCCATACATGCCTTACATAACAAGCAATGGGCACATGTCATAAGGAATGCTGAGAAAAAAGAAAGTGAGAAATCAATCTGAAAATTTAGAAATACAAAAATTTGAAGTAATCAGCAGAACCCGCTCCAATGAGAGTGAAACTCAAAAATTTTAGGTGGAGGGGAACTGAACATACCTTTCGTATTCCCATATGGAACGGAGAGTTGGAGAATATCACATGAACCGTGTAGTCGTCAAACATTACACGAAGAGAGCCATTGCAAAACACTACACGAAGAGAGGAGTTGCAAACTATCACACATACAGAACAGTCGTCAACTATTACGCCGAGACATTACTTAGAACATGCGCAAATTAAGTAAGTACACTAGAAATTTGATAGGCTAAATTAACATCAAGAATTATCTGGCAATATTGCGTAGAATAGGAAAATTTTACTACAAGAAATTATTTCGGCTCATCATAGAGTAGGCTAAATTAACATCAAGATCATTTCGGCTAATATATTAGTAGTATAATACACGTAATTAGAGGTTATGTGTAATTACATCTGCGAGCAATTATAGGTTAAGTAGTGGTTGGATGAACTTTTAACAAATTCCAGCTAACTTTTAAGTTTATTAATTAAGGTATGTTTGACTGAAATTAAAAGCAATTCTGAATCACAGATTAATACAGAACTAACAAATTCATCTGCTAATTTGCAAAAGATTCTGTATCGAAATGCCTCAATAAGGTTATGTGAAAACCAACCGAAAGGAGATGCACAACTCACATTTTACATTATGTTGTAAATGCTCTTCGTTCGATTCCATTCCTATCACAACTCACGTGTACCTTGCAGATTAGGACCTCTTGCTAGGGCTATTTAGATACCGGGACATCAAACACAGGATAGGAAATATTCTGGCGATGAGATCTTATGACGTCTTCGGCCCAGGGGAGAGGAAAGTGAATCAAATGGCGAACCGAACCAACGTGTGGCACGATAAGACGAGTATTGCGCCAACGATATTCGAGAAGAGAACCAACAGAGATTGCGGAAGTAGTGCCAGTGGACCAGTAACACCAGGGACAGTGGTAACATCAGCACACTGGTCACACTTGGATTGCTGAATTGGAAACACGAGTCAGTAGTTTCCTGCCCCACCAAGGAATGGCGATGGTGGCATGGCTAGATCTGTACGAAAATCTGATTAGCTGATTCAAGTGTTGAAGTTTTGTAATGAAAACAAACGTTCTGGAAGCGTGAGCCATGTTGCGTGTTGGTAAAATAAGTTTTTCGTCACAAAAGGGGCTCTAATGACCTAGCTGTCGACGGGCCCTTAAACCCTAATCACTCACTCACTCACTCGTCACAAAATGATCTTCGACAGAGAGGTAATTAAACATTTGCATTATTTCTACTTAATATATGTGTGTGTAATATTGGTATTTTCTATTAATGTTTGTGAAATACGTAGCAATTAGGTGTAAGATGCTGTTAACAGGTTAGTGTTAGTGGAAGTGTTGACATATTGTATTTTATTGATAATTGTAGTCATTCTAAAGTAAGAGCAAATTAGAAACAAAAAACTTCACTTATCTTAGTAATGTTGCATGTTCAAAAAGAACAGATAAGTGAAGTTTTTAGTTTCTAATTTGTTCTTACTTTAGAATCTCGTTGCTTCACTGTTGTTGTTGTTGTTGTTAGCTAATGCTGGATTTCTGACAATGAAGTCATTAATCCTCTTGCTCTCCAATATTTTTCACTGATGGATGGGAAGGGCACTAGAAGTGGTCGGGCATATTTGAAGGTGGTCTCGATCCATTTCCTCTTGCAGGTCACATAGAGGACAGAGTGGTGAAAAATATATCCCAATTCTGTTTAAATGTTTTGCCAGACGATCATGTCCTGTAATCACCCTGAAGGTTGCAACTGCTGTTTTTCGAGGATACTCAGGAATTACTGTTTGAATGTTTGGTAGTTCCCATCTTTTATTGTTTGATTTTTCATAGTAATATTTTGCAATAATTCTTTTGAATTCAGAGTTGACTAATCTTTTAGCTGCATAAAATGGTAGATTAACTATAGATTTTTGTACACCGCTGGTACCCTTTTTCGCAAGAAAATCAGCTTTCTCATTACCACTCATTCCACAGTGAGCTGATATCCATTGAAAGACTAGGTGCCTTTGAAGTGCTCTTAGATGGGTAAGGATTTTCCAACATTCTATAATTGTTTGGTTTTTTGGTGACATCTTGGTAGTAATTGCTATAATTGCTGCCCTGGAATCTGAGAGAATAACTGCTTGCTAAAAATGTGAAATTCTGTGCAAAAGATTTTGTAGGGCCATTTGAATTGCTTCAATTTCTCCATCAAAGTTAGTAGTTCCACAACTTACAGATTTGTAATAGGAAGACATGTGACTCCAGCACCTGCTTAATCTTGGTTTGATATCAATGATCCATCAGTATAAATATGGAGCCATTCATGTTCTGGAAATCTAGTATGGATAGTCTCTAATGCCAATAATTTTAGAACACTTGTTGGAGTATCACTTTTCTTAACTTCTTCTGTCAGGTGTAAATAATATGTGATGTCTAATGTATGTGTCGGATTGACTTTCGATATGAAGTTTGCCTTTGAATTAGGAAGGTGTACATTCTTTCTGATGTCTTGAATTTTGGAAAGAAAGCTCTCCTGAGTCTTTAGTGTATGTGTAGAATTTCTCTTGTGCCATGTATTGAATGGGAGTCTGATCAACTTTTCGTGTTGAATAAGAGCCGCTTTTTCTATTTTATATTCAATGGGGCATTGGTTGGTTAGTATTTCCATAGCTGCTATTGGTGTGGTTTTGATAGCACCTGTAATTAATCTGTTAATTAATGCTCTTTTGCCTTTCTTCAAGAGTGGGACAATTATTGCTTTTCGCCATTCAGCAGGTACAGTGGTTTTCCAGGATAGATTGTAGAGTTTCAGTAGTTGTTGTTTTGCTGTTTTTCCAAGGTTTTTTATGAACCGTGGATGTATGTGATCTGGTCCAGGAGGCTTTTTGTTTTTTACATTATTTATTGCAATGTTCAGTTCTTGCATATTAAAATTTTGAAAAAAGATATTGCACTGAGTGTTAGGATCACATTCTCTCTCTTGTTTCAAATCTAACAATTTCAAAGGAGGATTTAATATCCTTTTTGACTCCAACTAATATTCCACTACTTATCTGTCTATTTTTGGGTAATAAGTGTAGTAGAAAACCAGTAAAATTGAAGTATTTAAGTTGGTCATTTGTTAGATTTGCTTTTTGTATCACAAAGATATCTATTTTATAGTCAAATACAATTTTATTCAGTTCTACTCTTTGTTTGTGTGACACCACCCGCATTCCATTGTAGAAGTCTGATGTTAGATCTTCTATTAATATAATGTTTTGGTTCTCGAGAGGTAGTCCCCGCCCGGATATCCGAATGCGGGACTATTTTAACTCTGGAACATTTTACCCTTCGAGTCATATTTCATAATTTGATATTGAAGAGAGCAGTAGCAGTAATAGTAACTGTTTTTTAGAGAGCACCATATTTTTATGTTTTGGTGGAAACATCGCTCTCTCACAACCCCCAGAATGTCTGGAGGACCACACCTGTTGTTGGTTTACCGGTCTCACCGACCTGACCAGGAGAGTTATAAAATAAATTCACCGACCATATCCTCTGATTACCAATCAGAGGACGTATTACATGCCATGACAGGTCAACATGTTAGGGGTTAAGGTTTTATAGAGAAATTAGAGAAATGGAGAGGTTGGAAAAATAGAGACTCCCTAGCCCTTGGGAACCCTAATAGCATCGGGATCGGAAGAGAACAAGAGATGACCAAGGTAAGGTCAGATAGAAAAGTTGCAGTGAGGAGCAAAACACCAGTAAGTGGAAGTAATGTTCTACTCAGCTTGGGTACCTTGTGGTTGCCATTCACATATCCCCTAGACGGAGACCCCTGAGTCTGTTAATAGCCCTGCTTCACTGTTAATAGCTTCAATTTTCCTTATTTAATTGTATTCATTTTTATTTAATTTTCAGCCATGCAGAAATTGGGATATGCCTACGATATATTCCTTGCAGCATTGCAGTGTAAATCTCCAGTGGAAACTAAAGTTAGAATCTGAAGGTACGCTATTTATTTTCAATAAGTTTTAAGAGCTTCTTACTGTACCAGTGATATTGGATGAAGATGGTGTATTTGCCAAAACGTTTATCATAGCTTTTCGCGCACATGTGGCAGTTACTTGCATCCATTTGTTGCACAAGTTGTAAAATACATAATTGACCTTCCCTTAGAGTACTGTATTGTTTAAGCTCTTGAGCGATGGCCGTTTAAAATGTCCGCGAGCCGAGAACTGCTAGCATTTAAATTGTTAAATGCGCTTCGTATATACACAGCTGTACTTTGTGTAAATATTAAGATATTTTAATGAAACAAAAACTGGTATAAAACTCGTTATTTGCAGTATAAATGTATGTCATCAACAAAGTTGAGTTGTATTTACAAAACGTTGAAATGGTACAATTTTGTTTCACTGTGGTGAAAAGTCAACTTTGCTCTGTCGAACGCATCTTATATGAGTTCTCGGAAAGATACAGTAAAGAAACACCCATTGTATGTGTGGCTTATGCGTTAGCATACTGTGTAATAAAACACTACTGTATGCGTGGTCTCTTGAGTCATCAGAATAGAGGCACATTGCAACTTTTGCTTATGTGAGTTTCGTAACTGAGTAGAGTCCGTGTCTTTCTTTGTTGAAGTACATACATATTCTTTCCTGCTGGTAGCTGAAGGGAGAAGTGGTATAAAAAGGTGTTTTTGCACCAACTGGATATAACCATATACAATTGTTTGGGGATTTGGACAGCTCTCAAAACCCACACAGGACAATGACCGACCTTGACTACCGACTATAAATAACTCGCAGCCTAATTGAACAATACCACGTTGGGGGTTGAAAATCCAAAACCCCTGCACCCCTCAGACTTCAAGGAAAACATTATCCTAAAAGGATACCACCAACAGCAAAAAATCCCGCCCATCTCCAAAGTGTTTCGTGTGCCGCAAGAAGGGAATTTGCGAATGTGGAGATGTACATACCCTTGTGTGTTTATCCCTGTTTTGAGGTAAATCACTCCAGAACGAACATATTAAGGTAAGCCAATAAAGTATATAGACCTTACTAAAATGTTTCATAAAGGGAAAATTATAATAAGTTGAGTTGGATAAGGGATAAATAAGGGTTAAATGCTTAAACGCACAGGACACCCATATCGCTCATCCGCCATTTTAAATGGACGTGATTTCACGTCGATATCCCTCAAGAGGTTAAGGGCCCGTGGACAGCTAGGTCATTAGGGTCTTCCCTTAGATGTGGAATAGTAATCAAAATTGCAGGATATTATAAGAAATGTGTATTTTAAAAAAACTACACATTGGTTGTTGTGCAAAGTAATAGGCTAATGATGTTTTGACTAAGACTTTTTACTTGGCTGGAGATAATCAAGGGCCTCTGTTTGCTGTCTCAGTTGTTTACTTATCTCACTGAGAATGCAGAGCTGCCAACATGAGTGTAAGAAGCACTGGTATCCTTACATGATTGAGTTGTGAATAATTTTTCGAGTATTTATGTAAGTAAATTATAGCAAATAGAAAGTCATGAAATGGCACAGTAAGCTGAAGATTTGTGGTTTGAATCCCAGGCTCAGCATTGATTTTTTGTCTGACGCTGCATGATCTTCATATGTTCATATCATGTCTTAAGAGATGAGGTTTTGTGAAATATGTATACTGTCCATTCGATTATACAAGTCAAGGAATGGTATAGAGCATTCAAGCAATAGCGAAGTAGTGCTTAAATGTATGAAATAGCATGAGAACAGGGATGCAACCTAGAAAATATATTGATCAAACTGCGTAAGCTTTCATGGCCGGTGTCATAATATAGAAACTGATTATCTGGGTTTGTGGGCCGTGGTCTAGTCAGGAAACTCCTTACAGACGTTTCGTCCGAAGCTGCGTCGAACATCCTCCGTGGCGTTGCCTTAACACTCTGGTAGTGTTGGCGATGACCGACACGGAGCCTTTTGGCTTCACGGGCTTTATACGTTTGGCGTGCGTGGGCGGAGCTAGTTCCTGGTTGCTCCGGTCTTGGCTTATTGGTGCGGCTGCTGCGGGGGCTGGGTTGCTGCTTCTATTGTCTATGCTTGATGTTGAGGCTGTTGGCGGCGTGTGGTCCTGGATTTGTTGGCGGTCAGGTTTCCTGCGTGCATTTTGTAATGCTGGATGCCAGGCTTTATTTAGGCGTTTGGTTTCTTCCTTTCTATTGAAGTTGTTGTTATGTTTGTGGATCTCTATAGCTTCTCAACTTAAACGGGTGTAATAATGTACTGTGGAAGATAGGACCGCTGTGTCTGAATACTGTATAATGTATTCCCCTGGCGCTAGTAGTACGTGTTCTGCGACTGCAGACTTTTCGGTTTGTCCCAAACGGCAGCACCTCTTTTGTTCGGTAATGCGTGTGTTTACTGTACGTTGAGTGGTCCCTATATACACAGAGCCACATGAGCAGGGAATTCGGTAAACACCCGCAGACGAGAGTGGATCTTTTGGATCTTTTTTTGAACATAGCATGTTCTGTATTTGCTGTGTAGGTTTGTAGATGGCCTGGATGTTGTGTTTTTTGAGAACTTTCCCAATGAGATCGGTGACACTTTTGATGAACGGCAGATATACTTTATTCTTCTTTTTCCAGTCGATTTGTTCGGGGGTTGGCAGGGGCTTTTTTCTAGGGCGTATGGCACGTTTAACTTCCTGGCTGGTGTAACCATTGGCCTGCAATGCACTGAGAGCCACCATCCCGGTCAAAAAAGGGCTGTCATAAAAACGTTAGTAGATCGTGCTAACCGCATCTGCCAACCACACCTACTAAACCTGGAACTTTCTCATATTAACAGTGCATTGCAGGCCACTTTGCTAACGATATGCTGATCAATAATATGTGTTCTGGTTTCCATTCTGATTACCATTACCGTGTGGTTGTTAACCAGGCTTAATTCATATCAGTATTTGTACATTAAACATTTTCTAATAAATACAATACCCTTTTGTTTATATTCTTCAGTTCTCTTAAGTAACACCACTTCACATATTTTAAATTATATTAATAAGCAAATGCAGCAATAACACAACCACATCAGAAAATACAAATGGATGCAGCAAACTGTGGATAATAGAAATCGTTCTAAAGTAAGAACAAATTAGAAACTAAAAACTAAGTGAATTTTTTAGTTTCTAATTTGTTCTTACTTTAGAATCTTGTTGCTTCACTGTTAATAGCTTCAATTTTTCCTTAATAGAAATCGTGCTCATCATAACCTATTTCAACAAATACAGAATTGTCATATGAAACAATTTTTTCACAGGTAAGTCATTGACGTTGCCTTCAAGAGTTGAGTGTTCTGTTATTTACTGAACCAAACCAAATTTACATAAATGAATTTATATGCACATTAATATACAGGTATATCAACATACGATTGATATTTGAGAGGTAGAACTGGAACTTAAAAATTCAATGTCACAACTGGGATTTGAACCACAGACCTTCCGCTTACCGGGCGGCTGCTCTACCACTGAGCTATTGTGACACTGCCAGTATGGCATTAAATTCTCAAACCAGTTCATATTTCTCCTGGTAAACCACAAAGGCAGTCTCACATCAGAGACAAATTACCCCAATGGTGACTTACTATTGTAAGTACTTTATATCCAAGGATTAAATAACCTTCAGATGGTAATATGGCTTTGCCCACACACGGCTTGTGTGTTTAAAAACACCAACAGTAAGTTTGTTGGCATAAATAAATAATAAATACAATTGATATTTTAATGACTGACTATATAACAAGATAATCATACTCTTGATATGTAACTCTCAAGTGGTATTTTTCAGACTGTTAATATTACTTGCTAGATAATCATATTTACAACTGCTGAAATTGTTTATAACTAAGCCTAGTAGATGAGCTACCAAAAGAATGAAGTTGTGCACGTTTTGTCTGAACAGCAGACAGACAGTACCAGTTCTGCACTCTGTGCACTATGTCACATGCACCACTACAAATGCCGATAACTTGATTCATCTTGAATGTAGCTCGACTACTAAGCCTAGTTATAATCCATCTAAAATGATGTATATTTTAAATGTAAATATGATAAAGACCTAGCCCTTCTTTACCCAGGTCACTTTCATTACTTAAACTTTAGTTATACATAAATGTTTCTATTCGTTGCATTGTTTTTTGTTTATTTCTAGGATATGCATGATGGAAAGTCGGAGTTAAAGGTATTCCTGTTATTGTGGGTGTATAACTTCGCAAGCTGTGCCTTTTTGGTGTCCAGTGCTGGTGCTGAATATAGTGAAATGGTGTGTAAGTGTTAAATGACGTGAAACTGTTAAGAGGACATTTGTTGTCAGGCTAATAATGATCTATTGAATGAGAAAACAGGTGCTTGCATATGGAGCAATATAGTGTTGTGTATAATGTATGCAGAAACCTCTTTGTGAGGTTATTTGTGCTTGTTACGCAAATATGTCAAGTTGTGTTATGCTAGAAGGAATAAACAAAAGTGTCAAGCATGTGTAATTGTTCCCATTTTCCTGTCAAATACCACATCCTAATGTTTGGTTGCAAGTTCACACAAAAAATTTGAGGCAGCTCATTAAAGTAGAAAATATTTTACTTTATGCCATGCAGAGTAATTAGTGGCAGCGTCAGAAATGAAAAAGAAACATTTTGTTGTTACTATTAAGAAAACTAGTCATTTGAACCTGCAACCATTACAGAACTCATTAATAGTTCATAAAAGTTATTGATGTACAGACTACTGGACAATTTTAATAAAAAGGAGTTATAGCAAATAAACTGTTTTTATACCTGCTTACTTGTCAGTCTTAGCTGATCATATGTCCTAGTGCCATATTGCTTCCGATGATGCCCAAAGTTTAATATGCGAGCTTCCATACTGTGATTACAGTTTTTAAGAGTGCCGCATTTATTAAAGCAAAGGTTAATTTGCGTGAGGTTTAATATGCAGCACTATTAAAAACTAATCACAACTAAGGAAGCTCACGTGTTAAACTTGACACGCCAGCAGTAGCAATATGGCGTTATGGCATATGATCATCAGTCTGGGTGGCTCAGTTGGTTAGACACTGGCTTACTGATCCCAAGGTCGTGGGTTCAAATCCGACCCAGGCCGATGGTTTTTAAGTGTGCTTAAAGACAACAGTATATTTACTGGCATGTAAAAGAACTGTGGTACAAAATTCCGGCACACCAGCGATGCTGATGTGATCCCGGCAATTTACAGCATCGTGTAACAAGAAAATAATTTTTTTGTGGGCATATGATCAGGTGAGACTAACAGGTGAGCAGGTATGAAAAATACAGCCATAAGAGCTACCAGTAGCGTGAGGATTCAGAAGTGCGATTTCTCATACTTTAGTTCAAACCTGCCACACTTGGAGCGCCTTTTTGTTGACACATTTTTAACACGTAGTTTCCGTTCTTCCTACTAGGGTGTTCTGTGTAACATCAGTGTGCAGTAACAGTAATAAGGTACTGAGTATTAAACTAATTTATCAGTATATTTAGGTAGATGCTTCTTAGAAATGGCAAGATGTTGGAAGAGTCTGTAGTAGTTAGTAACATTCAGGAGATAGAAGTTGTAAATAGGGAAACTGTAAATGTAGTAGCAAATGTAGGGGGAAACGTAAATGAATTAGATCAAAGAGAATAGCTAAGGGAAGGTCATTCTGGCAGGAAATGTCAAACACCAGTGGTAAATTCAGAAAGTAACCTGCTAGGGCCAATAATGACAATGTTGAATGAAATGAACATAAGTATGGAAAATAACAATAAGTGTTTGACTGAACAGGTAGAAATGACCAGCCAAAGTTGAACTGAGAAGATACAGTAAGAGATAGTAGTAACAAAGTGCTGACAGAGAAATTGGAGAGTAATAATCGAGGCTTGACAGAATTAGCACATAGAATAGAAAACCAACAACATGCGATAGAAAATTTTCTGTGGGAAACTGAAGTGGATAATTAAGAATTGAGGTTAGGTAGAACAGAACTCAGGTTGCGGGGGACATAGAAAATGTAAAGGAAGAAATTAATCAAGAATTTGTTGAGAAATCTGAGAGAGAGAGAGCAGTAAGCTTAGGGAAGAAGTACGGCAGATATTGAATGAGGGAGAAACAACCTGCAAAGAATTGGAAGATTAGGTTACAGAAGGCAGAAAGCGAAGGTAGTAGGCTAACTGTAAATATGGAAGATTTAAATGAGCATATAAGGGAAGTAGCTACGGAAATCCAGGGTGTAAAGCAAGCACTGGAAAATTTAAAATTAAGTGATAGTATAAGTACCAATCATAGTGTGAGCATAAATCATCGAAACGAGGCTTTGCAAAGTGCAAACGCTGACATTTCGACAACTAATATGAGTGCTAGCACTTCAAATAACAAAAGTCCACAAATTCAATGGCCTAACCATCTAATACAGGAAATTACACCACCAACATTTGAACATGAGGAATCTGATGATCCAAAAGCTTTTTTAGCCGATATTCATGAGTACTTTACCATAAAAATATACCGAGGAGTATAAAATGACCATAATTAGGAACTGTTTCAAAGGTAATGCAGCTAGTTGGCTCAAACTTTCAGTAGGGACAGATAATAACTACGGGACCTTTGTAGATTTGTTTTTAAATCGATACTGGGGTGCCGGTAGGCAAACCAATTTTCGACTGGAATTAAGTAAGGGCAAATACAATCCCAAAGAAAACCGGTCAATGGTTAATTATTTTATGAATGTTGCTCGCAAATGTAAGATGTTGGATCCCCCCATGAGAGAGACGGAACTAATTAATCTAATCACTATGCACTTTCCAGAAACTATCCAGCATTACTTAATAATAGCAAAACCTACAATCATTGCAGCCATGATAGATCCATTAATAGCTTTAGAGGGAAACAAAGCCAAACAGGAGATCGATCAAAGCAAATATCAAAATCGAGGTGAAAGAGGTTTCCAAAACTTTTTCGGGCGGGGGGGGGGGGGGGGGGGGGGCAACCCCAAACTTGAATCAAAATTATGAGGTTCGAGAGATATATGGTGTTCCCATACCAATAAATGACAATTTATGGGAAAACCGGAATAGAAATCAATATGAAAACAATGTTAAGGGTAGACAACATGATCAAAGGGGACGTAATGTGCAAGTTAATTACTTCCGTGCCAATAGATGTTACCAAGATAAAAGGAGGCAAGGTTTCCAAGGACACTTCGAGAAATAAAAATAGGGAGAATAATCAATATGAGTATCGACCCAGTTCCCCCAGGTACGATGATAGATCTAGGTCAGGTCGAAATTCTCCTCAGTTTGATGAACGTGCTGATGCAATAAATACCACAAAACAAATGGTAGCAAATAGTGAAAAACAGGGTGCGAACATGGTAGTCAGTAATGGTAATGGAAATGGAACGGGAACCATCAGTAGAATGCAGGGAAACTCCCAATCCAATCAAACACTCCTTCAGTGAGGATTGGATATAATACCTATAATGATGAGTGCACGAAAGATACGCACCCTAGAAGGCAAGTGATGATAGAGCAACATAAAGAAGGGAGAAATGGGGCTGAAGATAGGGAAATAGTAGACGCACCTAACGTTAGAATCGGAATTAGTGGGAAACAATTCAATGCTGTTGTAGATACAGGGGCGAACAGTGCAGTGTGATCTCAAAAGCTTTATAATGACTTAGTAAACAGTGGTGTTAAAATAATGTCTTTACCTGTTACCGAATTTATTGTTCACTAGCTGTTGGAAAAAGGAAGGAGAGAGATTTAAAGCCATGATCAGTGTAGACATAAACAGACGTAGACTAGAAATGTTATTTTTGACTGTACCTAGACTTGTAACTGATATGATCATAGGTTGCGATTGTCTTTACGGATGGAGGTCAATTGTAGATTTTGAAACTGGAAACCGAGCATGAGACAGTAATAGTACCGTTTGTAAGAAATAGCAGTTCGGAGATCGTTTTAAGTGAGAAAGAGGAGGAGGAAATAGAAAATGATACATTTTTCGTCGAGTGCATTAATATTGGAACTATGGAATTAGCTGAAGTGAGAGTAGATAAATGTGATTTAAGCGAAATCGATATTGTTGGGTATGCGAGAGCTAATAAATTTTATGACAATAATGTAGGAGAGAACCCTCGACAAAATCCCATAGAAAGTAGGAATTGCATCAACGCAAGTAGGCACTGTGAGGATCATGACTGTGATAGTTTCTTGTTGATTGAAAAAGCTCACCAGGCTAGTCAATTGAGTAAAGAACAAAGGGGGGAATTGTGTAGAATATTGCTTAACAATAAGGAAGTGTTTTTGGAAAAGCCTGGGAAATGTGTTAATTATGCACACTCATTTGAAATGACACCCATTAGACCATACATGCATAAAGCAAGAGCTATTCCATGTGCGATCAGAGATGATGATGTCATACAATCAATGTTACGTGACGGAGTCATTGAAATTTCTAATTTGGAATATGCCAACCCATTATGTATTACTAAGTAAATCCAATGGAAAAATTAGGGTGACTTTAGGTGCCAGAAAACTAAACAAACATTGCCAGCCAGACAGGTTCATACCGGAAAGTATAGAGGCAATTCTCAACAAATTGCGAAAAGAAAATTTCTTTACCACGTTAGATTTAACTGCCTCATTTTGGCTGATTCCCTTAAGGGAAGATTTAAGGAAGTATACTGCATTTCTTCATTCAGGGATATACTAATTCAGAGTATGTTCCTTTGGAATGAATACCAGTGGGAGTGCTTGATTTTTGGTGAAAATATAAAAAAAAAAAAATTGTAGCGCAATATGTAGATGACGTAATATTTTCCGATAGTATTGAAGACCACTTAAACCAACTAAATTATATACTCAGCAAATTAGGGGAGGCCAATGTGGCAACGAAACTGAGTAAAACAGCATTCTTTGTAAGGCAAAC
Organism: Tenodera sinensis; assembly: GCA_030765045.1. Classification (NCBI taxonomy): domain Eukaryota; kingdom Metazoa; phylum Arthropoda; class Insecta; order Mantodea; family Mantidae; genus Tenodera; species Tenodera sinensis. Next base: position 370,106,311 of record CM060964.1, on the reverse strand, counting down.
CGAATTCCTAGGTTACATAATATCGGAGGAGGGAATTAGACCAAACCCCGCGAGAGTCGACAGCATTGATAAAATTCCAGCTCCTAAAAACCTCAAACGACTTCGAAGATTCCTAGGTATCTTAAATTATCAATCACGATTTATAATTAATTTTGCATCTGTAGTAGCTCCTTTAAGAACTTTATTACAAAAAGACGTAAAATGGAGATGGATGGCAGCTGAGGAGGAAGCATTTTCATGAGTAAAGAAATTGTTTGCTGACTCCATTGTATTAGAAAAACCCCAAGAACATCTTCCATATGTAATATATACTGACGCATCAGGTCTGGGATATGGTGCTATTTTGACTCAAAGAGACGAAAACGGCAATGATCATTTAATTGCTGTTGCGTTACGAGGAATTTCGAGAACAGAACCGCAAGCATGCACGACAGTAAAGGAGATAGCAGCCATTTATTTCGCACTGATAAAATTCTGTGAATATGTTTTTAGTAATCCAATAATTGTATATACGGATAATGTAAGCTTGGCGTTCATGAATTCACGTAAGCTCACTAATACTCCAATTTCCAGGTATATACATGATATTACGTCTCACAAAATTGATATCAGACACATTGCGGGAAGCCAGAACATATTTAGTGACTTATCCGGAATGAAGACCAACTATCCAATCACAGATACAATAAACGTTAACAAACATAATGTAACTAGTTTGCACTTAGAAACTATAGAGGGACAGCAATTGTCAAAAAAATTTTTCAGGTTACCACAGTTGCAGAGGGAAGACGAAATTAGTAAATTATTAGAAAACGCGCAGCCCATTACTGAAAACATGACCAGTACTGTAGGAAGATATGAAGGGAAATTGCATAAGTTCCACGGGCAGATAGAACCCAGGTGGAAGGTCATAATACCTGAGGCGTTGCACACAAAATTAATAATGGCTTACCATAAAACTTTGGCACACACAGGCAGTGAGAAGATGATTTTAACCATAAGCGATAATTTTTATATAAAACATTTGGCAAGAAAAGTAAGGAAAGTTTGTTCCTCGGTGAACTATGTCAAAGAGCAAAGCCCTTCAATGTTAGGTATAATATTAAACCACATGCCATAATTCGTGAGAAGAAAAATGCTGGGAGCCCTTTCAGAGCCTTTAAACCAGCTCTACACTATGGCTGTTTCACAACATGGGAAGCTCAAAAAGCCAATAATCACCTTCATGGCAGAATACAAACTGTTTGAGTAAGGTTTACATCAAACCAATAATTACTGGTTTCAAGAAGTGTTGCATATCCTATGCTTTTGACAGCATTCAGAATAATACTCTGTATAAGATGTAGAACAATGAAGAAAGTGAAAATGAAAGTAAGGAAGAGAAATATAATAATTAGACGTGGTAGTGAAATATGCTTAACTATAAACTTTTGCAGACTTCAGATTTTCGATATTAACCCTTTCAGTGCATAAACCAATCTGCTAGTATTTCTAAGCTCGGCTGTAGACATCAGGGTTGCCAACTTGTACGATAATTATGGGGGAATACGATAATTTTAGTGTTTGTACACATGGTTGCAAACCCATACGATAATTATGGGGCTGTACGATAATTTGAATGTATGATACCGGCAAAATATCATTTTTTCTGGTTTGTCACACCAGCAAAATTAAACTAATTACAAACAGCAACACCACTTTTGCCCTCATGGCCTGTCTCCACCCCTCTAAGGCAACCATTTCATATCCTATTATGCCTTCTACCCTTTATCCTCTTATTGCCAGTGTGTCCAGATCTGGTAATCTCTATGAAGACGCTGTGCAGACAATTGATCAATGTAGAAAACTCAGAATAATTGATATTGTGTGTGAAATAAAGAACATGTCTGAACCTGACAGTTTCTAGAAATACTGATTTGAAAGAACTAGCTGCCTTTGCATTATCAGTGATTTCGTTGCCCCACAGAAGCGCTTCTTGAGAAATCTTTTTTTCTAAACTGGGTGTAATAAAAACCAAAATTAGAAACAAATTGGCACTAGATACGGTAAATGAACTTGTTCAGTCATCTCAGCTTATGAAAGAATGGGGTAGATCTGAAAATCTGCAACTCACCGAGCTGTTAAGGTTTATCTCAACAACAAATTTGTATAATACTGCAACAATTGAGGAAGATGATAAATAGTGCAAGAAACATAAGTGCTAAAGCTGAATACTGGTTGAGGTCATCAATCTTGTAAATGGATATCATAAAAATCATTACTATTACATTTTCATAAGTGTTATACTGATATTTTTATTGTTGTAGCATTTGGTTTATGATGTACAATAATTTTGAATCCAAATCTATAATTTTGAGTGACTGGTACGATAATTTTACTTTGAAATGTTGGCAACCCTGTAGATATCACCATCAAGTGCCACAGGTTTTTACATTGAGAACTATGCCCAGTGGATGAAGCAGTCAAACTGTTTTTAAACTAAGGCCTATTTGGTACAAACTCAATCTGTTATATCAACAATTTAAATGATCTTTCAATAGCTTCCAAATATAACATTATAGGTGAAGATTTTTTTAAGGACAATTTTGTTTTGGCACTTTCAACTTAAAAAATCGTTATTAAAAATGAATAGTAAATAGTATGACCTATATAAAACAAACAAGTTGTGTTCTTAAGCAAAACAGCATGAATTAGTATTTTAGATTTCTTTACTTTAGTAAAAACAATGTAAAAGAATGAGGTGCAGAACTATAGTTTAAGAGCATTTTTCTAGGTACCCAACAATAAGCTGAACTGCAGATTTCATTTCAGCCTTAACACACTTGCAAGATATTCTGCATATGTATTGTTCCCTACAGCTGTTATTGATCTTTCTCCAATACAAAATTACACTAGTAAACACTATTAATAATAATTATTTATTTATGCCAACTAACTTACTGTTGGTGTTTTTAAACACACAAGACGTGTGTGGGCAATGTTTGAGAGATAGAACTGGAAATTAAAAATCCAATGCCACAGCTGAGGTTTGAACCACAGCGGAGGGTCTGTTCAAATAATAATTGAAGCCGGGGCACCTGGATTGATGTTACGAAAACCAATGTCATCTGATAAAAGCTCATCAAAATATTCTAACAGTTTTTCATCTACACCTTGGTGTGGTTTTTTGAAAGTAATGCAATCATGGCTATGAAGGCTCTTATGCTTTTCCAGGGCATGGTACACAACAAGGCATATTATTGAACTCCATTTTAAGCTTGTTAAGATATTTATTTGCACCTTGTAAAATAACACAATTACTGAATCATTACACAATCTCAATACGTATCTTTTATGCTGCTTTGTAACGATTGGCACGTCTGAAATATTGTTGTGTGATTTAGCAGAATATCGCTAAGAATGGCATCTTATCTTCCTTGATCTCATAGATTCAAGAGTATTGTGTTATATAATATGATATATACTCCAATTTCTCGAAGTATTGACAAGAAATAATGCTTTTTTTATATGAATGCTTCAATCCGAAAATATTAAACTATTATTTCCAATTTTGGAACAATGCCATGAATTGGTGTCTACCTTCCTTGGACCTGTTGACTGAAGCTTACTGGAAATTCATACATTGCTATGACAATAGCATTTGGATAATGTCTTAAGAATACTTTCTTATGATGTCTGATGACGTCATATTTCATGTATTATATTTAATTTTATAATAATCTGAACATGCCCAGAAAATAATGTTGTTGTTGTTGTTGTTTTCTAGTGCCTTGCATCTGGCAATGAAGCCATTAGCATTCGTGCTTTCCAATACTTTTGAACTGTAGTTTCTTCTGATCTTAATGCTTCACAGGTCTTCAAGTGTTCTTCATTCATTTCTGCTGGATCGTTACACAGGACACATATCGGTGAGGCTGAGATACCTATTCTGTAGAGATGACTTGCTAAGCAGTCATGATTTGTCAATAGTCGGAAGGCTGCAACAGCTGTTTTCCTTGGTCTCTGGGGGATTATATCTGGATTGGAAAGTAGTGTAATCCATTTTTTATCTTTGGCATTTGTTTCTATTTCTTGTAGGTATGAATGACAAAAATTTTTAATGATCAAGCGTTTTATTGAGGAATATGAGAAATTGAATTTAGACTTTTGTGTTATTGTTGTGGCTTTCTTTGCAAGTGAGTCTGCAGCTTCGTTCCCCATGACTCCACAGTGTGCTGGAATCCATTGGAGATGAACAGTCTTATTAACTTTTTGGAGTTGTGTTAACATTTTGTAGCATTCTCTAATTTTTGTTGACTTCTTTGTAGTATTTGAACATATTCCCTGAATTGCAGCTTTAGAATCCGAAAGAATTACTGCCTTGTTAAATTTATTTAAGGGAAGATTTAATAATTGTCGGAGAGCAATGTATATAGCCTCTATTTCTCCATCATAATTTGTTGTGTCTCTGCCAACAGAATGATAAAAGGAAAAATGTGAACATGTAACTCCAGCTCCAGTAAGGTTTTCCTTCGAGGATCCATCAGTATATATGTGCAGCCATTCTTCTGTGGGATACCTAGTATTGATTGTTTCCAGAGCTAGAAGTTTTTGTATTTCTTTTGGTGTGTCTGATTTACTTATTTCCTATATTAATTCCAAACTGAAGATAGGTTGCAATAATTCCAATGGATTTTCTCTAATAAGTAGATTTTCTCTGGTGTTAGGAATGTTCAATTTGGATTTAATCTGTGTTACCTTTTCTAGGAAACTACTATGAGTTTTAAGGATTGAAGGGGGGAGGTTCTCTTCTGTCCATTTAGAGTTTGGCAGTCGTAACATTTTCTCGTGTTGGAGCAATGCTTGTTCTTCTATTTTTGTTATTGATGGGGTCCGTGTTAAGGCAAGCATGGCATCAATAGGTGTGGATTTAACTGCTCCAGTGATTAGGCGAAGAGCCTGATTTTGTATTTGTTCAAGTTTATTGATGTTAGCATTTGCTGCTGTTATTAAAGCTTCAGAACAGTACAAGAGGTTTGGTTTAATATACATTTTGTATGTTGTGTTAAGGACTCTCCTTGAGCAGCCCCATTTAGCACCAGCTAACCTTTTCAGGATTTGCAGTTTCTTTTCAACCTTTTCTGAGATGTTTGTTATATGTTTTTTCCAACTTAGCTTTCTGTCGAAAGTGATGCCTAAGTATTTGGGATCATCAACTGCTTTGAGTGGTTTACCATTATAATTTATGTTAATATTAACTGGTTTGTATTTTAGTGTAAATAATTCATAATTTGTTTTTTCCACATTGATACCAGAAAATAATGTTGATTTATATTTTTAACACTTCTAACGTGATATTACACAAAACAATCATTGATCATACGAACATAATTGAGATATAAATATGGATGATAATCATCTCAATAAAATAATATTCCAAATAATAAAAGAATAATACTGAACAAATAAAGTCAAGTTCAGTTAATTTTAAGTAGTTCTGGGGACACATACAATAACTTTCAGCCTGCTGGAAAAATCTTGCAAGAACATGTGCCATTTTTCCATGAAATGCACCACATATAAATATAGACAGGGATTGTATAATGTTATGAGAGCCGAAAATACCATAATAAACCTGCCTTTGGAAGCAAAAGGGCCAGACCCTTCCAAGAGTTTGTCTGTCACTACAGGAGGTGGTCACAAAAACTACTTTACAGTGTAAGGTTTTGCAAGCCAACATAATCGGCTCGCTCGAGCACTGAAGTGGCCATACTTCTGAAGCCGATCACATCAGCTCTAGCATTTAAAGGCCTGGCTAGCACTGTACCGCTTGGCACTAAAAGGGTTGAATAAAAGTAAATAGGCCCATTCACATGAACGAAATACATTGTAATTTTCGGTAAATGTTCCAAAATACATTACACATAGCACTTTATAACTGAGGTGTTGAGCGCAACAGTGGCCCAACCCACAAAAATTCAGAAACTGAGTTATTAGCACAAACATGTTCCCCATTTCAAAATCTAGGAGATCAGTAGTGGCCTATACCACATTTCTACAACCACAGACAGATGGCATGAGAAGTGTGTTATTGCATGGAACTGAATCTGGTTTCCTGGATAGAAACAGTGGCCCAACCATCCTGCATGTATGTAACTATGTATCACAATGTAGGTGCTATATTGATTAAAATTTCCAAATATCATGACTCTTGCTTAGTTATTAAAGTGAATATAGAACTTTCAAATCACAGATATTCTTTACACTCCATTATCTCCATTATGTAGATTTAGTGGTTGGACCACTGTTTCGCTCAACGCCTCAATTTATTATATAAATAGCTTAAAAGTATAAAATCCTAAGGAAGCCAATAGGAACCAAGCTCATCTTATACTCACAGCTGTCATATTTGGGTAAATATGGTGCAATTCAACACTTCAATCAAAATTCATTCATTTATCAAGCGAACTTTATTTAAAACCAAGATTTAATCTTTGCACAGAAAATTCACAGTAAAAAATGTTGTATGGTATTAGTCAACAAAATTTGTTTACACGTGAATGTTTATGCACATGCAACAAATCCTTAGAACAGTTCATCTGTACAATGTCATTTCTTTAATTTTTCTTTTTTCCCTTTTGTCTATACATATATAAACATTTTAAGGAGGGAGGCAAACCCACTGCGCAGCAATTAAATGAAACTGGCTGCTTACTTCCTCATTATTTGGATGATTTAGGTTAAAAATCAATTGTTTATGGTGTTCTAGATTTATGAGCTGTTCATTACAATGAGTCAAGGAAATAAAATTGTCCATTCTTTTCTTGGCGATGTGTTAAGATATCGCAACCACTCTGTGATAAGCAGGGTATGTTCAAACTGCGCTGACAACATGCCGTCAACAGTGACAGCTGTCCATTTATCTGGCCATATTTTATCTCTCCAACTACCTGTAAGAAAAATTATATTACCAATTCCAGCTCTAAGCATGATGCAATTTAACAAAACACTTCATACGTATATCTTAATTGTAATTTAATCAAAAGCATTAAACATTTTTTCAATGAAAAAACTGAAGCTCTGAACAGTGAAGCAACAGAATCTAAAATAAAAACATATTTAGAGATAAAAAGCTTCACTTATCTTGGTAATTGCTGCAAGTTCTTAAATTAATATACAAACATATTTGTTTTTATTTTAGATAAAAGTTTTTGTTCCAAAGATTTTGAATATACATAAAACAAGTACACTGACAAATTAAAATGTAATAATGTCACAGTAATTGTAATTACTATCTTATGAAGCATTCAGTTGTAAACTCTCAATCATATTGTAGCATTACTAAGATGGAGAGAAAAATTACAATGCTAGACAAAATAAACAATGCCATGTAATTTGCTTCTTTAAAGGAGCTTTATAAGAAAAACTTCTGTTAATTCACAGAGCCTTATATTTTGCAGAGGTTATATAAACCATGTTTGCTTAATATGTTGTTGTTTGCTAATACTGGATTTCTGGCAATAAAGACCTTAATCCTCTTGGTCTTCAATATTTTTCACTGATGGATGGGGCACTAGAAGTGGCCGGGCATATTTGAAGGTGGTCTCGGTCCATTTCCTCTTGCAGATCACATAGAGGACAGAGTGGTGAAGAATATATCCCAATTCTATTCAAATGTTTTGCAAGACAATCATGTCCCATAATCAACCTGAAGGTTGCAACTGCCGTTTTTCGAGGATACACAGGAATTAGTGTTTGAATGTTTGGTAGTTCCCATCTTTTTTTTTATTTTTCATAGTAATATTTGCGGTAAAAGGTAACCGCTTTTAGAGAGCACCATATTTTCATGTTTTGGCAGTCACAGCACTCTCTCACAACCCCCAGAATGTCTGGAGGACCACACCCGTCGTTGGTTTGTTGGTCTCACCGACCTGACCGGGAGAGTTATCAAAATAAATTCACCCACCATATCCTCTGATTACCAATTAATATGCAAACCACTAAACAACAAAGAAACAAAAACAAAAGATATGCACTAAATGGGATTTGATATAGATTTAGACTGCCGTTATTGATTTGCAGTAACACACCTTAGCAAGTTGAGCTATATCAACATAGAAACCAGACATTGCTGATTAAGCTTACGTTTGTAAGCCTAGCACACAGGACTGGAGTGATTTTTGCATCTGGTCGACGACTTGATGGAGGCACGGTGGGAGTGTGTTTTCTGCATATGCGCTGGGGTTGAATTTGCAATGTTTGCTCATTAAGCAATCCATTAGAAGGATTGCTGAAATATTGCTTTTCGGAACTGTGAGGCGAGTCAGTGGCTGTCATTCCTCTTGTAGCAGGGGAAGCATATGACTAATTTCATTCTTATACTATCTACACAGGCACGCCTGGGTGTTGGGTGACCCTTTGTGCGGGTCTCAGTGGAGTTGGGTGTTTGCTTTTGTGAAGGATAGTACACTTGCAGTCAGCTTGGCTAAGTGGCTTTGTCAGCAAGTATTGTGTATTAAGGGTGAATCCCAAATTTTGACCAAGCAGAGTGAGGGTCAATTGCCTATGCTAGTATGAACCTGTGATGCTATTAACTTTCAAAGTCACCTTCCAGATGGAACATGGATAGACAGAAATCTCTGTTATGCTAACAAAAATACCTGTCAAATAATAGCCACTATTTTCTCTTCCTCTCATATAATGAATCAATAATTTTATTTATGTAAATTAAAGCTTCTTTAAATCAGAATTACATGTCAACTTCTAGGGTTAATCCCTCCCCATATTTGTAGTTACTCTTAGTAAGCAACGCCCTGAACTACCCCTCCTGTACGTTCCTTCCATTCAAGGTCATTCACCCTTTTCTGAAGATGCCCAGTGTCATTTTAACGTAGTACCTAATGATGGAGATGCTAAGTCATATTTATCCTATTTGAATGCCATATCTGTTGTGAGGTGCGAACCCTCAGCACCACAATCTGACAGCAGTGGTGTTGTAACTTGGTGATAAGGACTTTTGTTATGTCCCATGTGGTACAGACATCATCATGACATTTGGCAGTACGCATCAGCCTACGTTACTACTTGATAGAGACCCTATTTACCATGATGTTCCCACTGGTTAACGTTACAGGTTTAACTGCCATATTACTTGTACTTAAGTTTACAAGAGTAATTAATAATAGTAATAATTTATTGAAGTCTACACTTTTAGGTACAAAGGACCTAACAATTCAAATTTTTAAAAACTTCTGGTTATATATGTTGGTCTTGAATTTCCATGTTCTTTTAATGACAAAACTGAAGTTGGCAGCACCTTAAAAAATTACTGGAAAGTTCAATCCAGTAACCCTGAATGTCTTGGAAATAGCTGATACACAAGAGAAATTAAATGATTTACCTGTTGTAAAAATCTATATTTCTTGTGTAGTAAGCTTTTCTTTGTCTTTCATAGTCTTAGAGTTAAAGAAAGTTAACAACTCATTCAAAAAGAAGAGAATGCTATAAGCTGGCCACAAAAAAAAAAAAAAAAAAAAAAAAAAAAAAAAAAAAAAAAAAAAAAAAGTTTCATTACTAAAGCAAATGTCATAAATCGTAATCAAAATTGTTATCGCCAGTTTTGAGAAATTCAGACCTTATGAACATTTTTCCATATATAGGATCATTGATGTGGAGGGGGGACTATCCTGAAAATGCTAAATATTGAATTTTGGAAGGATGCATCCTTAAATACCAAGTATACTATTTATGCTGTTTTTTTCTTGTGTTGTGCTGCTTCTCTATATGTACTGTTCTTTTAAATGCTTTTTTAAAACTTTGGAGGCCTCACAACATATACTTCAGGGAAATAATGACAACATTTTTGGGTATAAGGTACTACCTTCTCTGCCTGCTATAGACATGTGATACACAAAGTAAAAAGATATCTGACTAGCAGGCTTACCTTTTCGATTCAGTCGTCAGACATTTCTGATCTCCATCACCTGTCAATGTGTCAACCTGTAAAAACATAGGCTAGTATATGTGCATGTCTATACTAAAAGTTTTATGAGAAACTGACTTTTTAACTAAGTCATATCTAAAACTTGTGTGTCAGTACACAATGCTAAACCTAAGCAGACAAATTCACTGCTTCTGATCAAAACATATGATAGATTTGGTTGTTTTAGTAAAGTAGTATAAATTATCTGAGCAATGTAAAATTGTATTAAATGTAACAGACAAACTTAAATTGAATTAGTTTTCCTAATATTCTTCTTGCGTTATAGAACAGCATGTTTCTATGCAAAAGCTATTGGGCAGTAACTTTAAAGCCTGAAGCACAACTGCGCAGAAACAAGGACCATTCATGAGGTACCTATTCATAAAATCTTTTGGAAATAAAAAAGAACATAGATAATATTTAAAATGATAAAGAATCATGTATGTATCAAACAAGTTGCACACAGTGTAGTGCAATATACATATTAGGAAACACAAAATAACCATGACCAGAATAATATTGAGTGACACAAAATATGAACTGAAGCAAAGAAAGACTTGTAATGAAAATAAAAATGCATATAATGAAAACCTAAGAATGTTCACAGATATAACTTGAGGTGCATTTATTCATATGAGAGTAATACAATAAATACACTTCAATGACATCATTCCTTTAGGCATCATTCCTTTACTTCGTCTTTACTTCCTTATTGTTCTTCAAGTCCAGCATTTTCATTCTCTTTCGGGTAACTTCTGTTGCCTGCAACAATTACTTCCTTTCCCATACTGAAATACTTCAATAAATCTGCTATTATGGCTTCCTTGATATAGGTCCTTAACTCAGACCTCTATGTCAATTTTCTTTTCATTCATTCATCTAGTATCATGTAATATTGAAAACAAAATCCAGGGAACTGACATCTGTTATATTGGAGAGCAAGAGGATTAATGACTTCATTGTCAGAAATCCAGCATTAGCTAACAACAACAACATCTCATATTGTCTGCCAGTAACATAGAATTTACATACAGTAGTCAAAAACAAGTATATGTATAGTGTCAAGTAAGCTCCTCTTCATTTCTGTAAAATGACAAATCAATTGCATTTGTCTTGGTAAATAAAGTGGTTTCTAAACTAAATGCTGTATTTTAAAGCCATTTTACAGCATAAAGCAGTGTTATTGAAACAAGGAATATTAGAAAGTGATGCAACACTAATGGAATTGGGGAAGTTCATATCAAAAGTAATTTTAACGCTGGGTGGACTTAGTATGTTTTGTTGTAATCCTCCTGAATTAGTAAAACAATTCCCAAAGTTGAATAATGAATTATTAATATTTTTTGTAAGACATTCCCCTTCTTCACCTCTTTTTATTTTGTTCATAAATTTGGTGTATATCTGAAAACAGCTGAACAGATACTATTGTGGCTATATCGGTTGATTTTGAAGAATGCTGTTGATATGACTGCTTACTCTATTCAGGTGCTATGGTCGGCGAGAGCTAATCTGGCACTTGACAGCTAGCTGATTCACTCATCTGCAAAATGGGCTAGCGCTATCTCGTCCAATCACCTAATTGTTGGGCGATAAGTTTGTAACACAATTGGACAAAGTAGGGCTAGCCTCATTTGCAGTGAGTGAACTACGTAGCTGTCAAGTGCCAGGTTAGCTCTCGCCGACTGTGGTCACTATGAATATCATTGCTTTTATGATGTATCTTATAGTATATTTCAGTTATATGTTGTTCTAACATTGTATGTATGTAGTAAATAGATTTAAATTATCTATCATTTAAAACTACAAGTGGTGACCCCAACTTGACATGTGGTGCTTCTGTTGTTGGTGATAAATCTCCCAGGTAATACATATCTGCATAGCATTCCAGTGACCAGATTTCAATAGAAGCAGTTGGAAGATTCAGAAAGATATTTGAATGTGGAGATACTGTGAATGGAGGCCCCCTGTGTGCCATCAAAGCAGATCATGTGGACGAGCTACTGTTGATAAAACTGAAGCGTAGAGATGATTTAGAGGTCTAAGTAACTTGGCCTTCCAAGCTCCTGCCTTTGCTTCTGTTGGTGGTATATCTCCCAGGTAATATATACATGCATAGCATTTCAGCAGTCAGATTTCAAGATGGGAGGTTGGAGAATTCATGGAGATACTTTGAATGGAGACTTCCTGTGTGTCCAGATCATACGGATGAGGTGCTGTTGACAAACTTCCAGGAAAGAATATGGAGGTCTTGATTTTGAAGAATGCTATTGGTATGACTACTTACTCTATTCAGATGTCAGTCCCTATGGAAATCATTTTTATGATGTACATATTGAGACAGAATATTGGACCCCAATAGAAAACCGTTCATATAAATGTTTGTTAAAAGTGTATAAATTTCTAGTTCTTGTTTGGGTGTATCAGGAACTTATTTTTAATATTCAGGATAGCCAATGTTTTCTTGTTACTAGATAGTCTGTTGTGTTCAACCAATAAAAACTATTTGCGCGGATGAATACAAAATGGTGGTGTGTCGTACCAAAGCGACGCCAAGAACTAGTTTCAGTAGCATCTATACGCTCAAGATGATAAGACGTGTTTTTGGTAGCGTGTGAACATGGAACTTTCACCAAACTTTTATCCAGTGTAGATTCTACCAAATCATTTAATTGTGAAGGTCTTTGATTATTTAATATGGTGCTGAGAGTTTGGGCGCCATTTTGGTGCAGTTTTTATAAAGATTATTAACATATAGCAGCAGGAATAATGTTCTTACTGAAAGATGAAATACTGTGATAGCAGACGCGATTCCTATCTACAGGGTCGTGGTAACAGAATGGAATGCATAAATCAATGTTCCTTTATCACAACATATTTATTCATTAACACTTCGTTATTTTACACTCTCAGCACCACATTAATTAATCAAAGACCTTCACAATTAAATGATTTGGTAGAATCTACACTGGATAAATGTTTGGTGAAAGTTCCATGTTCACACGCTACCAAAAACACGTCTTATCATCTTGAGCGTATAGACGCTAATGAAACTAGTTCTTGGCATCGCTTTGGTACGACACACCACCATTTTTGTATTCATCCGCGCAAATAGTTTTTATTGGTTGAACACAACAGACTATCTAGTAACAAGAAAACATTGGCTATCCTGAATATTAAAAATAAGTTCCTGATACACCCAAACAAGAACTAGAAATTTATACACTTTTAACAAACATTTATATGAACGATTTTCTATTGGGGTCTAATATTCTGTCTCATATGCCCCTTGTTTTGTTTTTCAAGTTGTCACCTATATTTACAATCTTGAAACACAATACAATACTGTACAAAAACTGAATATGCATTGTGTAATAACTGAATATGTATTGTATAATAGCTGGATATATTGTGTAATAACTGGATATGTTGAGTAATAACTAAATGTGTTGTATAAGAACTGAATATATATTGTGTAATAACTGAATATGTATTGTATAATAACAGAACATATGTGGTGTGATAACTGGATATATTGTACAATAACTGGATATGTATTGTATAATAATTGGACATGTTGTGTAATAACCAAATGTGTTGTACAATAACTGAATATGTATTGTATAATAACTGAATGTATTGTGTAGTAATTGAATATGTGAAATTTATAAAGACATGCTGTATCATGCCAAAACAAAAGACAAAGACAAACAGTGAAGAAGACTGTAAAGAAAAGAAAAAAAAAATATATATATATTGTACAAAGTTATTGCATCAGAGGAATAGGGAGAAGTATTGTATTGTGTTTCAAGATTGTAAATATAAGTGACAACTTGAAAAACAAAACAAGGGGCATATGAGACAGAATGTTGGACCCCAATAGAAAATCGTTCATATAAATGTTTGTTAAAAGTGTATAAATTTCTAGTTCTTGTTTGGGTGTATCAGGAACTTATTTTTAATATTCAGGATAGCCAATGTTTTCTTGTTACTAGATAGTCTGTTGTGTTCAACCAATAAAAACTATTTGCGCGGATGAATACAAAATGGCGGTGTGTCGTACCAAAGCGATGCCAAGAACTAGTTTCAGTAGCGTCTATACGCTCAAGATGATAAGATGTGTTTTTGGTAGCGTGTGAACATGGAACTTTCACCAAACTTTTATCCAGTGTAGATTCTACCAAATCATTTAATTGTGAAGGTCTTTGATTATTTAATATGGTGCTGAGAGTGTAAAATAACGAAGTGTTAATGAATAAATATGTTGTGATAAAGGAACATTGATTTATGCATTCCATTCTGTTACCACGACCCTGTAGATAGGAATCGCGTCTGCTATCACAGTATTTCATCTTTCAGCAAGAACATCATTCTGGCTGCTATATGTTAATAACCTTTTTTAAAAACTGCACCAATATGTATGTATGCCCCAGTTATATATGTTGTTTTGACACTCTATTTATGTAGTTAAATAAATACATATTAAATTATCTATCATTTAAAACTACACTATTATGTGAAACTGCAAACTACTTTCAGCTCACAAGGTTATTCTTGTTGTTTTATTACCCACAAAATCCATAATTAAAAGTTTTGCCTATTCAGAGTACTCATTTTAACACTATACATAGGTTTTTGTCAGATATGTTGTATGACTTGTCAGCAAGTTGGGGCAGGAACTACAAGTAGTTTGATAGCAGACCAACCGGTAAATGTAGCAAAGCACAGAAATAGTTCATAGTGGGCCCTTTGTCAATCTGAACCCTCTGAGGAGGAAGGGGGAGGAATGAAGAGAACATCCAAAGAGCAACATGAACCACACAATAATAGTGTTAAAAAGGATAGAGTATCAAATTTTGGCAATATGATATATCCTTGGCCTCCAGGCTACACAGCCTGGCTTATATAATTATACCAACATGATATGATCCTGCTACAGGCTAGTCGTCTAGTCCTGTCTTAGCTACACACAACCTGGGGATACAAAGATACCAACATGATATGATCCTGACACAGACTAGAGCTCTTCAGACGCCTGCAATGTGATATTTGGTGTATAGATGAGACACTCTCGGGAAGAAAGGAAACTCCAGCAGCCCTACTGAGCACCAGGGAAAAATGTTTGCATTATACAGTTTGCACATTCTTGCCACAACACAGCAGTGTTATCACCTAACGCTATCACTATGGAAGACATAATGGAAAATAATGGACAAAATTTTACAGAAGAAGCCCTAATGACCTTGTTGACAGGTCCATAAACACAACTCAACTCATTCTACAGTAGAAGAGGAACCACCTAGTATTCTTCTACCGATCTGGTGAATCCAAGAAGAAAACCAATGGTCAGGGCTTGCTGACAGGAATCAAACCCCATTGTCTTTCAAATGCAAATCTCACCGTTACCTTAGGGCCTGGAGGGCACTATTAGCAAGTAGGATCAAGTGAAAATGAATCCTTAGCATCTTACCTTGAACTCCACATCTTCTAATTTCACTTGAGTTAGTGATCCTTCCGAGCAAAGGAGTTCTTCTTTTATGTCCACTCTGGTATCCAATTCCGGCACATCACTTGCAAAATCTGAAGTAATAAATTCAGTCTCAGAATGAGGACTCACCAATGTATCTTCCAAACATGAAGCCTCTTCTTTTATTTCTCTTCTGGTAGCCATTTCTTTTATATGAAGTGCAAAATATGAAGTAACAACTGGAGCCTCTGAACCAGGAGTCCCTAGAAATCCTTCCAAACATGATGGTTCTTCTTTAACTTCTGTTTTGAAATCCATCTCTCGTAGGTATCTCTGAATTTGAAGTCCTTTCTGATTTGATATTGGATGAGGTTTTTTGCAACAAGTCCCTGAGTCCTTGTCACTTTTCACATCATATAAAATGAACAAATCACCTCTTTCTTTTTTCTTTTTTTTTTAAATTAGCTTTTGAGGAAAACGGTCCTCACATTTAATTTCAATAACCGTTCCTTTACATTTCGAATTTTTGTGTCCTGTTATTTCCCAGTTCTGCAGTAAAACCTGAAGAAAAACACAAGTATATGAATATCTAATATCAGTGTGAAACTGTTCCAACAGACAAGAAACAAAGAAAATATGCAAGAATATGCAAATGTCCAAATATAAACCTTTGTACCAAATTTCTTAAACATGAGAAATTTCATAAAAATGACTCCTCATCTGGAAGGTTAAACATTTATTTTGTGAGAAGCATGAACTAACAAACTGACACTATGAACCACCCACCTCTGTAGCACGGTAGTTAACTTGCCTGGCTCAAGTTCAAGAGGTCACGAGTTCGAATCTCGCTTAGGGTGAGTAATCCAGATAAGGTTTTTTCTGAGGTTTTCCTTGATCTTGAGAAGATGAATGTCAGCTACCTTAAAGCTCCATGGATCTCGGGCTCATTTGAACACCATTTCACCCATTTCATTCATTCACTGTCCAGTATGACATTACGCTGGAGGACGTAAATATATAACAAAAACAAAATATCTGATGTGTTGCACTCACATAACTTTACCTACTCTTGTACTAACCATTCTAAAAACTCTAATTCCTATATCTTCTTCGTGTTAATTGATATAAACATTTGCAAAAATTATCTTATTATTTCCTCGTAGCTACGAGGGGAATATGGGAATACAGTAGGCTTTAAGCAATAGTCAAATCTTTTAAAGCTTTCAAATTCCATTCTCTTTGCATGGTTAATATATAAAAACATCTGATGTGCTGCACTCACATGACTTCCTCAACTCTTGTACTAACCATTCTTATAAACTCTTATTCCTATATCTTCTTCATGTTAACTAAGATAAACATTTGTACAAATTATCTTTATTGCTTATTTCCTTGTAGGTGCAAGGGGAATGTTAGAATACAGTGGACTTTGTGCAATAGTCAAATCTTTTAAAGCTTTGAGATTCCGTTCTCTTTGCACACTTAACATATAAAAAAATGAACAAAGATGTTCCATTTCACGATAGCTTTAAGTTTTCCAAAACTCACACACATAACAAGGAATATCTCCGAAATGGTTCACTCCACAAGAAAATTTCTTCAGACATAAATTGTGTATTTTAGCAAGATCTACACTTTCTGTAGGGCCTCAGGGGTCTCTGTCTAGGGGATATGTGAACAGCGACCACAAGGTACCCAAGCTGAGCAGAACATTACTTCCACTTACTGGTGTTTTGCTCCTCACTGTAACTCTTCTATCTGACCTTACCTTGGTCATCTCTTGTTCTCTTCCGACCCCGATGCTATTAGGATTCCCGAGGGCTAGGGAGTCTTTATTTTTCCAATCTCTCCATTTCTCTAATTTCTCTATAAAATCTTAACCCCAACATGCTGACCTGTCATGGCATGTAATGTGTCCTCTGATTGGTAATCAGAGGATACGGTCGGTGAATTTATTTTGATAAGTCTCCCGGTCAGGTCAGTGAGACCCGCAAACCAACGACAGGTGTGGTCCTCCAGACATTCTGGGGGCTGTGAGAGAGTGATGTGACCGCCAAAACATAAAAATATGGTGCTCTCTAAAAAACGGTTACTATTACTGCTATTGGTCTCTTCAATATTATTGTGAAAAATATTGGGGAGCAAGAGGATTAATGACTTCATTGTCAGAAATCCAGCATTAGCTAACAGCAACAACATATTGTAAGGATATGATTTTGCAGCTAAACTATGCTAGCTAGGATATGACTCCTCAAAAGTATGATGTTCAAGTGTCTAAGCATGACAATGGCCACAAAATCCATGTCTGATGACATTTCCTAGGAAGTGAAAAAATTTGCTTCCAAAGAACCCACAAAGAAAGCTAAAACTTCTCTAGCAATTTTAACAATGAACACTCTTTTAGAGGAAGATTGGTTCGTTTGGTTTCAGGGTGCTCAACCTCTAGGTCATCAACGCTCTTAAAAGATTCATGGCAATAGCCAGATATAAATTTCACTCAAAAATAAAAATACTAGTAACAAGAAAAATAAACACAAAAAGTAAAAACCAGTGGCAATAGCTGGATATATAAAACAACGTAATAAATATATCAAAAGGCATAAATATCTACAATTTTAACTCCTCATATTGATATTACAATCTGCTAAAAACTCAAAAACTCTATCAACTGCTGTTTTGTCGTCTGCTAAGATCTCTGCAAGTCTGGTAGGCAGCTGCAGAGAATCTCAAAGGTGTGCTAAAGGGAGATGCTAGCAGCACGTGATGGACAGACAAAAGATTGTCACACAGCGGGACATAGAGGGGCAGGATCCGTTTTAAATAGGTAACCATGCAAAAAATTGCAATGCCCTGTTCTTAATCGAGCCAAATTAACCTCCTCACAGTGAGATGTGCGACAGGAAGTTACCCATTTTATCTGAATTTTTTTCACTTCTCTAAACTTATTACTGCGGAGAGCTGACCACTCTTTGTGCCAGGACGACAGAACCACTCTCCACACTTCAAGCCTAAAGTCTTCCAAAGTAACACGTGAGATTGTAGTACTGGGTTCTGTAGTTGCCGTCTTTGCTGCCAAATCTGCCATTTCATTTCCTGGCAAACCTACGTGACCAGGAATCCATGTACACACCACGTCAATGCCAGAAGCATGTAAAACATGGAGGGCATCCTGGAGACATTGTACAATAGGCTGGGGGTTGTACAAATGACAAAGGCTCTGCAGTGCACTAAGGGAATCGCTCGAAATCAGGCAGTCACCTAATTTACGATGGTGCACATACAAAACGGCTCGGTAAATTGTATAAAGCTCTGCAGTAAAAATGGAAGTGCTATTTGGAAAACCGAATGTATGTGGTTTGGTTCCATAAACATAAGCACATCCAACACCATTGGTGCCCTTTGAGGCCGTCCGATTAATACATCGACAGTCAGTGTAGCCTGACAAAAATTCTAAAAAACACTTGCGGATACTTTAAATAGGCATCGTGGACTTCAGGTGTATGGTCAGTCCAAGATCTACATGGGGCGTGCCAGATAGCCAAGGGGGGTAAAGCCTTGGCGTACATCCTAGGCAGTTCCACTCCAAGCTTCATTAGAAGATCTTGGAAACGAAACCCCGCTGGCTTAGGACTAAGGGTGCTATTCCTATATCGTTCTCTTAGCGTGGTGGTAAAAAAAGAAGCAAAAGTTGGGTCGTTAGGCATACATCTAAGCGTGCTACCATAATTTGTCAAGAGAATCTCACGCCAATATTGCAGAGGAGGTTCTGCGGAACGGGCGTAAAGGCTCACCACTGGGCTTGTTAGAAAAGCTCCTATTGCAATGCGGATGCCCCTATTGTGGGCCGTGTCTAATCTTCTCAGCACCACAATACACCCATATTCTAGTTTGGATCGGATGAGTGCGAGATACATTCGCAACAAAGTAGTCTGATCCGCTCCCCACGGTTTGCCATTTAGTACTTGCATGATATTTAGGGAATGGTCTTAGCTGTGCAATATGTGATGACCAACTAAGCTTCCTGTCCATGATCAAACCCAGGAAGCGCATCTCTTCTGCGAAGAGAAGTAAATCTGGACTGAAATGGAGCGAAGGTGGTAATCGTCTCCTATGACGCCAGAAATTAACACAGATTGACTTCTCAGTTGAGAAACGGAAGCCGTTTTTGACACTCCACTCTCTAAGGTGTCCAAACATTGTTGCAGGTGCCGTTGTAAGAACGCCGTGCACTGAGAAGTGCAATAGACAGCGAAGTCATCTATGAATAGGTATGATGAAACTCCAAGTGGAACACATTTCCAGATGGAGTTAATTGCTATAGCAAAGAGCGTGGCACTTAGCATCAAACCCTGAGGTACTCCCTCCTCCTGAACAAAAGCATTAGAAAACACCAAGCCGACCGTTACTCAGAAAAAGCAGTCCTTCATAAGCTCCTGAATGAACAGTGGTAGGCATCCACGTATGTTCCAGGCATACAGGGAACATAGAATCCCTGCTCGCCAGCATGTGTCAAAAGCCTTCTCAGGTTTCAGGAGAGCCAGGTTGCAACTGCCCAGGAAATCACGAGGAGAGTACCTCTTGCACAAGTGCGACTCTCGCCCCAAAGTGGGTGGTGTGCATTGAAGTCTCCCCCCAACGGTGTTGGTAACTGGGAAACTAGATCTTCTAACTCAATGTGCAAGAAGTCATGGGACAAAGGCAAATATACGATACAAATTGTCATCTGGATGTTTTGCAGTAGAATCCTTACAGCAACTGATTGTACATCAGAGTGCAATAGTACAGTTTGCATATATACATCATCTCTGACAAGCATCATAGCGCCGCCATGTGCCAGATCACCATCTTCTGGTGTGACATCACACCATACTGGGGTGTATCGTCTTAGATGGAAAACATCTTGAGGATGCAGCTTAGTCTCTTGCAAACATGCGACCAGAGGTTTGTTTTCTTTGAGCAAAAGCTCAAGTTCTGGCCATTATGTGGAAGGTTTACTTTCACAATAGTGTTTAGTTTCTGAATTTCCTTCGAGGTGTATAAATTATTAATTAAAGATACATAACACTGGGCAATGAAACAGTAGCTGAAGTTCTCTCTATTCACAATTTTGCCAAATTACCCATGCCTTATTTGAATGAATGAATATGAATTTACTGAGTACCAAAGCATATACATGTTGGGCTGTCCATGAACTTGGACTCTAGCCCCTCTGTCATGTGACAGTCCTCTGCAATTTTCTACATGTAAATTTTTATTATCTATCAGTCGATGCCCAGTCATTAATGGAGGAAAGTCAACCTCCAAAACATGGTCCAGAAAATTATGTGTTGTGTAGTGTTGTTAATCAACTCAGCTTTATAATTTAAATATAATTTTTTGATGTGTGCTGTTTATTCTTTCACTACAGTTAATTAACCCTGCTCAAAGGTGTGTTTTTAACTTTCATCTTTTTGATTCACTTATTTTTACCAAATTCTCTTATACTTTCTTTTTCCTAAGATCATTACTATTTTAGATTACCCATTCCATTCTAAAATTTATTTTCCCCTCATTTTTCTTATGTTTCCTGGTTAATAATTTTCTATACTTCACTTACTCACTTTCTTCTTAGCTCTATATCACTTCCACTTTCTTACCTCACTTAACTTTTGCTTGTCTTTTCAAAGTGCTTACTTGACATGAACCTTAAACTCTTATTTCCATCCCCCTTAGTACCCCTGAACACAGTTCGCTTGATCACTTATCACTTGCTCTTCCTTGTCACATGGCATGAAGCACCATGTTCCTCCCTTTTTTTCTTTGACTTCCTATATATTAACACATATTTATTATCTGATATCCACTTTTTGATTTAATATCTTTCTAAATACGAGCTGGACTTTTCTGCTCACCCTTCTGCCATTTCAATCTACCCACATGCATAATGCCTATCTCTCTGTCCTCCCATTCTACTTGTTCATAGACCACCTCTTCTTGTTTACCTGGCTTATTTCTACTCGACTTTGGAATTGAGTAACTTGTGCTAGCTTGTTCGGCTTCACTCGCTGTATCTAGGATTGCTCATAGCATTTTCAATTCTCCGCCGCCATCATTTTTTTTCGAATTATTGTCACCAATCATAGTTTCTTCCTTCTCCTTCTCTGTTACCTTGTTGCTTGCTAATTTCCCCTCTTTTTTCTCTCTTGCATTTGTCCTTGAAGTGATGTGACTTTTCCCTCTCAGCAATTCTTTGAAATGTGATATGGCTGATTTATTAATTTTTTGTTTTCTGACTTGTCACTTCCTGAATTTCTGCTGCTATGTCTGTTAATTCTTTTCCTCTGCAATTTGTCCATCTGTCCATACTTTTAAACCTCTTATGTATGCCTGTTTCCCCTCACTTTTTGCTCCTCTTCGCTGTTCTATTAATTTCATTTGCTGCCTTTGGTCATATCATACGTCTTTGTTGGTAAAGATGTGCGCCTTTCAATTTTTTTATCTGTTTCAGTATATTGTAGGTTGTGTATGTACTTGTAAATTTTGCTAGAATGTTGTTGTTTACTAATGCTGGATTTCTGACAATGAAGTCATTAATCCTCTTACTCTCCAATATTTTTCATTGATGGATGGGGTGCTAGAAGTGGCCAGGCATATTTGAAGGTGGTCTCGATCCATTTCCTCTTGCAGATCACGTAGAGGACAGAGTGATGAAGAACATATTCCAATTCTGTTCAAATGTTTTGCCAGATACCATAATCAACCTGAAGGTTGCAACTGCCATTTTTCGAGGATACTCAGGAATTACTGTTTGAATGTTTGGTAGTTCCCATCTTTTATTTTTTTATTTTTCATAGTAATATTTTGCAATAATTTTTTTGAATTCAGAGTTCACTAATCTTTTGGCTCATAATTAGGTAGATTAACTGCAGATTTCTGTACACTGCTGGTACCCTTTTTTATAAGAAAATCAGCTTTGCCATTACCACTCAGTCCACAGTGAGCTGGTATCCATGCTGTTAGATTGGTAACGATTTTCCAACATTCTATAATTGTTTGGTTTTTTGGTGACAACTTGGAAGTAATTGCTATAATTGCCGCCCTGGAATTTGAGAGAATAACTGCTTGCTGAAAATGTGAGATTCTATACAAAAGATTTTGTAGGGCCATTTGAATTGCTTCAATTTCTCCATAAAAGTTTGTAGTTCCATAACAAAGATTTGTAATAGGAAAAGAGGTGACACATGGCTCCAGCCCCTGCTCCATCTCTTTGATATCAGTGATCCATCACTGTAAATATGGAGCGATTCATGTTCAAGAAACCTAGTATGGATTGTCTCTGATGCCAATAACTTTAGAACACTAGTAGGAGTATCACTTTTCTTAAGTTCTTGTGTAAGGAGTAAATAATATGTGATGTCTAATGTTTGTGTTGGATTGACTTTATATAGTATATTTTCCTTTGAATTAGGAAATTTTCCTTCTTCCATTTCTTCTTCCGAATCTAAATGCTTGACGTATTTCATAATTATTAGTGATCATCTGTAGCTTCTTCTCCAACACTTCCCTTATCTCTTGCCTTGGACTGAAGCCTGTCTTTTCTTCTATTTCGACAAATACCAAGTTATATTTCCAACTTCTGTCCTCCCATTTTTCCATTTTCTCTTTGATGCTTTGTAGTTCTTTTATTATTTCTTTACTTTTTAAGTATTTCCTCTTTTTCTTGACTAGTTCACTTCTTTTATTTCCCTCTGCCCTTGTTTTAAAATGTTGATGTACTCTTGATTGAAAATATAGATTGGAATCTTTCTTCTGGAAGTTGTAAATAATGTATAATTACTTTTTTCCCCAGTTGTATACTATAATTGTACAGTATTCTACACAGATGAGTTAAATGTTACAGAATGAGAGTTGTAAGAGGCCTATAATTACTTTCTGTATCATATAGTAGATAGGGAAGTTACCACATTCAACCCAAAACGTAGGTGCTGAGTTTCGCTGGAAGTACATGCTTTGAGGTTACCTAAATAACACAAAATCCTATCTAGAAAAAGGTGCATTAAGCTCAGCATCTACCAAGAATGTGACACAAAGATTTTCAAGGGCATCTCCACACCTCATCCTATCCTTTACATTGAAATTTTCAAAAAAATTTTGAGTTCCTCAAAAGTGGCTAAAAATTTTGACTAAAATACCACCTGCTCAAGGTATTCTCATGAGAAATTAAATGTCTATCTTGAATTTTCTGAGAATGGTCTCTAAATTACTCTTCATTCTGGATGACTTTTGCATAACTGATAAACCGCAAGAGATAGACTAAATGTTCCATGCACATATAAACCCTTGTTCTAAAAATGCTATTTTTAGATTTGGGTATCCCAAAACATGTATTTCCTGTTAAGTCTTGATATTAAACTTTTGGGTAGAGTGCAAAATGTCCAATACTTACTATTCATAGTTGAGAAAGTCATGCAATAGGGGTGGTTATGCACCACATTTTTGAAGATATTTAAAGGGACCAATGATAAAGGCCCTTGTTAAAGTACATAATTTACATCAAATGTTTAGTGGAGCTAACCAATTCTCAGATATTCCTTGTCATTAGTTTGAATTTTCCAATACTTTATTCCCTCAAATGGGAAGGCATTATTCTTTTTTTTTCTTCTCCTGGTGACGGAAAAAATGTAATTTGAAAGCCGTCATACAGCAATTAGCTCAGTACCGCTTAAGGCTACTACACTCCCCTATTCACATTATATCTACAAGGAAATGTGTGATAGAAGTAGGTAAGTAGACAGGCAGGCAGGCGGGTCGGTTGGTGGTTAGGTGGGTGGTTAAGTAGGTAAGTAAGAAAGTGAGTGAGTAAGTAAGTGAGAGTAAGTAAGTGGGTGAGTAAGTAAGTGAGTGAGTAAGTGAGTGAGTGAGTAAGTGAGAGTAAGTGAGTGAGTAAGTAAGTGAGTGAGTAGGTGAATAAGTAAGTGAGTGAGTAAGTAAGTGAGTGAGTAAGTAAGTGAGAGTAAGTAAGTGAGTGAGTAAGTAAGTGAGAGTAAGTAAGTGAGTAAGTAAGTGAGTGAGTAAGTAAGTGAGTAAGTAGGTGAATAAGTAAGTGAGTGAGTAAGTAAGTGAGAGTAAGTAAGTGAGTGAGTAAGTAAGTGAGTGAGTAAGTAAGTGAGAGTAAGTAAGTGAGTGAGTAAGTAAGTGAGAGTAAGTAAGTGAGTGAGTAAGTAAGTGAGTGAGTAAGTAAGTGAGTGAGTAAGTAAGTGAGTGAGTAGGTAAGTAAGAAAGTGAGTGAGTAAGTAAGTGAGTAAGTAAGTGAGTGAGTAAGTAAGTGAGAGTAAGTAAGTGAGTGAGTAAGTAAGTGAGAGTAAGTAAGTGAGTGAGTAAGTAAGTGAGTGAGTAAGTAAGTGAGTAAGTAGGTAAGTAAGAAAGTGAGTGAGTAAGTAAGTGAGAGTAAGTAAGTGAGTGAGTAAGTAAGTGAGTGAGTAAGTAAGTGAGAGTAAGTAAGTGAGTGAGTAAGTAAGTGAGAGTAAGTAAGTGAGTGAGTAAGTAAGTGAGTGAGTAAGTAAGTGAGTGAGTAAGTAAGTGAGTAAGTAAGTAAGTGAGAGTAAGTAAGTGAGTGAGTAAGTAAGTGAGTGAGTAGGTGAATAAGTAAGTGAGTGAGTAAGTAAGTGAGTGAGTAAGTAAGTGAGAGTAAGTAAGTGAGTGAGTAAGTAAGTGAGAGTAAGTAAGTGAGTGAGTAAGTAAGTGAGTGAGTAAGTAAGTGAGTAAGTAGGTGAATAAGTAAGTGAGTGAGTAAGTAAGTGAGAGTAAGTAAGTGAGTGAGTAAGTAAGTGAGTGAGTAAGTAAGTGAGAGTAAGTAAGTGAGTGAGTAAGTAAGTGAGAGTAAGTAAGTGAGTGAGTAAGTAAGTGAGTGAGTAAGTAAGTGAGTGAGTAAGTAAGTGAGTGAGTAGGTAAGTAAGAAAGTGAGTGAGTAAGTAAGTGAGTGAGTAAGTAAGTGAGAGTAAGTAAGTGAGAGTAAGTAAGTGAGTGAGTAAGTAAGTGAGTGAGTAAGTAAGTGAGTAGGTAGGTAAGTAAGAAAGTGAGTGAGTAAGTAAGTGAGAGTAAGTAAGTGAGTGAGTAAGTAAGTGAGTGAGTAAGTAAGTGAGAGTAAGTAAGTGAGTGAGTAAGTAAGTGAGAGTAAGTAAGTGAGTGAGTAAGTAAGTGAGTGAGTAAGTAAGTGAGTGAGTAAGTAAGTGAGTAAGTAAGTAGGTGAATAAGTAAGTGAGTGAGTAAGTAAGTGAGTGAGCAAGTGAGTGAGTGAGTAAGTAAGTGAGTGAGTAAGTAAGTGAGTGAGTAAGTAGGTGAATAAGTAAGTGAGTGAGTAAGTAAGTGAGAGTAAGTAAGTGAGTGAGTAAGTAAGTGAGTGAGTAAGTAAGTGAGTGAGTAAGTAGGTAAGTAAGAAAGTGAGTGAGTAAGTAAGTGAGAGTAAGTAAGTGAGTGAGTAAGTAAGTGAGTGAGTAAGTAAGTGAGTGAGTAAGTAAGTGAGTGAGTAAGTAAGTGAGTGAGTAAGTAAGTGAGTGAGTAAGTAAGTGAGTAAGTAAGTAAGTGAGTGAGTAAGTAAGTGAGTGAGTGAGTAAGTAAGTGAGTGAGTAAGTAAGTGAGTGAGTAAGTAAGTGAGTGAGTAAGTAAGTGAGTGAGTAAGTAAGTGAGTAAGTAAGTAAGTGAGTGAGTAAGTAAGTGAGTAAGTAAGTAAGTGAGTGAGTAAGTAAGTGAGTAAGTAAGTAAGTGAGTAAGTAAGTAAGTGAGTGAGTAAGTAAGTGAGTGAGTAAGTAAGTGAGTGAGTAAGTAAGTGAGTGAGTAAGTAAGTGAGTAAGTAAGTAAGTGAGTGAGTAAGTAAGTGAGTGAGTAAGTAAGTGAGTGAGTAAGTAAGTGAGTAAGTAAGTAAGTGAGTGAGTAAGTAAGTGAGTGAGTAAGTAAGTGAGTGAGTAAGTAAGTGAGTAAGTAAGTAGGTGAATAAGTAAGTGAGTGAGTAAGTAAGTGAGTGAGCAAGTGAGTGAATAAGTAAGTGAGTGAGGAAGTGAGTGAGTAAGTAAGTGAGTGAGGAAGTAAGTGAGTGAGTAAGTAAGTGAATAAGTAAGTGAGTGAGTAAGTAAGTGAGTGAGCAAGTGAGTGAATAAGTAAGTGAGTGAGTAAGTAAGTGAGTGAGTAAGTGAGTGAGTAAGTAAGTGAGTGAGTAAGTGAGTAAGTAAGTAGGTGAATAAGTAAGTGAGTGAGTAAGTAAGTGAGTGAGCAAGTGAGTGAATAAGTAAGTGAGTGAGGAAGTGAGTGAGTAAGTAAGTGAGTGAGGAAGTAAGTGAGTGAGTAAGTAAGTGAATAAGTAAGTGAGTGAGTAAGTAAGTGAGTGAGCAAGTGAGTGAATAAGTAAGTGAGTGAGTAAGTAAGTGAGTGAGCAAGTGAGTGAATAAGTAAGTGAGTGAGTAAGTAAGTGAGTGAGTAAGTGAGTGAGTAAGTAAGTGAGTGAGTAAGTAAGTGAGTAAGTAAGTAGGTGAATAAGTAAGTGAGTGAGTAAGTAAGTGAGTGAGCAAGTGAGTGAATAAGTAAGTGAGTGAGGAAGTGAGTGAGTAAGTAAGTGAGTGAGGAAGTAAGTGAGTGAGTAAGTAAGTGAATAAGTAAGTGAGTGAGTAAGTAAGTGAGTGAGCAAGTGAGTGAATAAGTAAGTGAGTGAGTAAGTAAGTGAGTGAGTAAGTGAGTGAGTAAGTAAGTGAGTGAGTAAGTAAGTGAGTAAGTAAGGAGGTGAATAAGTAAGTGAGTGAGTAAGTAAGTGAGTGAGCAAGTGAGTGAATAAGTAAGTGAGTGAGGAAGTGAGTGAGTAAGCATGTAAGTTTAATTATTAATTATTTATGCCAACAAACTTACCTCTCAAAGTAAGTTTAATTTGTCACTGCCATACAATGTACAGATGGACACGTTAATATAGAAGAAGATACAGTAACTATAAAATTCATGTAAGGAATAAAAACATTTGTATATAAGATAAGCATTTATACAAATGTTTATCTTGGTTAACATGAAGTAGAAGAATAAACTTTCTTTTATCAACAGTTTGTTGAAAAATGTTTGGAGAAAGCCATGCGAATGTAACACATTAGATTTGTGTGTATTTCCATTAGCATAAGTCTTCAAAGTCCTGTGTATGTATACCAAAGGGTGCTGGTATATGGGTATAAGGGATTGAAAGCAAGTGTAGTATTTTGATAGAATAGCTGATTTTTAATTCATCTCATGAACAGCCACAAAGTTTCAAGTGACCTTTGATTTAAAGCAATGCTGCTGTAGCATAGGCCTTTTTATGATAGACAGCAAAGCGAATAAGGAAAGCTTCCACCCTGAACCACATTGCATACAAACCACATTGCATACCGTTACTCACCTTGTGAAATCATAGGTTCAATTGTAAAGCAATGTCCAGGCTTCATCACACCTACAGCTTTATTTTCTGCAAACCACAAAGACAAAGTAGTAAATTTATACTCTGGAGTACATAAGACAAGTAAAATTAACTATATCTTTTGAGTAATATAACTGTAACTAGAATTGTGTGTGTTAAAATGCATCTAAGAATATGCCAGGTTGTTTAGGCACGGCAAATGTAAATACTGTATAAGATATTTAATTATCAAAATTGTATTTTTTTAATCAGTACCCTGAAAACTATGCATGTCGAAGAGAAATGTGTTCAAGCTCGATCATGATCATGTGATTGATGCATTGGTTGAATCAACGATAGGCCAATCAATCACAGTTACTATGTCTGTAACTACAGTAAGGATTACCCCTATAGAGAGGTAATGAATGACTTTTACTATTGATATATGTGTTGTGTAAGATGGACATACATTCGCGTTACTAACTATAACGAGACATTATCGGCAACCAATAATACTGGATTTTATTTCCGAAAGACATTATTTCAATAAAATATCACGCATTGATATTTGTCATGTGTGATCGTATTGTAAATATTCCACAATATTTACGAGAAAAGTGTGAATTTGACTTGCATAAAAGTCACAGAGGTTTTGACTAGAATAGTTTCAGTTAAATTATATTAATTAAATTATTTTGTTGTTTAACGACGCTGTCAATTGCCAGGATCACATCAGCGTCGCCGGGTGTGCCAGAATTTTGTCCCGCAGGAGTTCTTTTACATGCCAGTAAATCTACTGACATGGAGCTGTCGTTTTTAAGCACACTTAAAAACCATCGGCCTGGGCCGGGTTTGAACCCGCGACCTTGGGAACAGTAGGCCAGCGTCTAACCAACTGAGCCACCCAGACCGACGAATAGTTTCAGGACCTCTTAAAATCAATATTTGTAAAAAGTGAAGATAATGGGTTTTTTTTATTGTAGCTTCTTTGTAATTAAGTTAAATTCATGGAGAACTGAATATTTATAGAAAATATATTAATAACAGCCATTATATATCCGCTAACCCCTGAATGCCCTGAAGATAAGAATCTCATCGCTAAAGCAACCACAATAAAAAACCGCTACACAACAGAACAGAGATGGTCTGATAATCCTGTGTTTTACAATGTTCAACTCAATGTTCAATCATATTATAATTACATTTTTATGACTTTTGTCTGCTGTGGTTAGAAGGTTCTTCTCTATAGATCTTTAGCTTTTCTAATAAGAGAAGTATTAAATATGGAAAAATTGAAGCTATTAACAGTGAAGCAACAAGATTCTAAAGTAAGAACATATTAGAAACTAAAAACTTCACTTATCTTATTATTTTGGTGCTGACCCTGGGGTTTCAAGCTATATCCAGCTCATTCTCAAAGCCATATATATGGCTTTGAGAATGAGCTGACCATATATATGAGCCATATATATGGCTTTGAGAATGAGCTGGATATAGCTTGAAACCCCAGGGTCAGCACCAAAATAATAAGATAAGTGAAGTTTTTAGTTTCTAATATGTTCTTACTTTAGAAGTATTAAATATTTAGCACCAAATTCTAAGAGCACCCCCATAGCACAGTGGTGGTGGCAGGGGGATTTTTCCCTGCTGGGAGGTCTGGACTAGGGTGCACTCAGCCTTGTTAGGTTACTGAGACGCCAACAAAGGGCTACTTGATTGTAAAGTAGCAACTCCTGGTCGAGAAGACCTCATAGTCGGCCAGAAGGGATTGGGGCACTGACCACATCACACCTCCAGTACTGTACCCCACTCATGACACCTGTGATGGGCAGAGGTGGGAGATGCAGCAGTTGGGCAGTAGGTCTTGCCCCAGATGGGCTGTTATGCCATTGGGTTACAGTTACAGGTTACCAAGACCTAAAGGGTTTTATATGAGTTTTGTGGCTCAGGCACTAAATTGACAACATTTCACCTCTCCTATGTAAAATTATTCTTATCCAAAGATGCTAGAATTGCAGTCCTTTCAATGGTAAATGGGCACAATACACATTCTGGTTTACTAATTAAGTTTAACTGTAATGAAGTATTTTTTTTAGCATTTACCTTCACTTTTCACAATGCATTAAAAGTCTGCTTTCTTTTACATTTTTACTATAGGTTACCCACAATTAAACACTACAACATCCAATCACCAGATCTCTTCACTGATCAATGTGTCTTCAAACACCAATAGCAATTGGAATTATTATTTATTTATGCCAAAAAACTTACTGTTGGTGTTTTTTAAACATGCAGGCTGTATGTGGGCAATGTTTGAGAGGTAGAATTGGAACTGAAAAATTCAATAGTAAATCGCCATTAGGTTAATTGTTTCTGATATGAGACTGCCTTTGTGGTTTACTGGGAGAAATACCAATTGGTTGAAGAATTCAATGTCATTCTGACAGAATGTCACAGTATCTTAATGATTAGAGCACCTGCCTGGTAAGCAGAGGGTCTGTGGTTCAAACCCCAGCTGTGGCATTGAATTTTTCAGTTCCAATTCTACCTCTCAAGCAAACTAAATGTTTACAGTAACCATTAAATTCAAACCACAACTCATTCCAAGAAACAATATCATTTACAAATAAAAAATTCAATCACCATATACCAGGTCCATCCATAAGCAAGTTTCCCACTAGTCCCACAGCTAGAAAACCATATATTGCATAAAGCAATTGTTTACATCATAGGGTAATGATGTGGCATGGCACATGTGTTAGCAGAACTTTGGGATCTAAAGAACAAATTAGAAACTAAAAGCTTCACTTATCTTAGTAATATTGCAAGATCAAATTAGCTGCTTGGATTGTGATAGGTTTGATATTGGTAAAACTAAGAGTCATTTAGAAACCAGAATAAAAGGGCATTTTAGAAATATTAAATATAAACAAACTGATAAATCAGCTGTGGAAGATCATTTTTGGTCATTTGAGCATCAAATCAATCCAGAGGTTAAATTATTAAAACAATTAAGTGGACCTATAGATTTAATGGTTTGGGAAAATATATTTATTTTAAATAACCGGAACCGTATTATGAATTTTGAAATACCTCCAATGGATTATATTTATGGGTTTTTGTTTTTCAGAGATTGGTGATTAAAATGAGCATCAGTAGCTATGGGAACTTTGTTTGTATAGCTTTGAGAATGAGTTGAAGTCAACTTGAAATCTGTTGGCTGTATAAGATCTTACAATTCCAATATTACTAAGATAAGTGAAGCTTTTAGTTTCTAATTTGTTCTTACCTTAGATTATTCTTGCTTCATTGTTAATAGCTTCATGATTTTAAGAAAAAATGGAATTGGTCTGTACAAAGAGAACAGAATTAACAATATTTGGTGTTAGCTATAAGTGTTAAATAGCTATAGAGAAGCAAAATGTTGTTATTAACTAATGCTTAATTTCTGACAATGAAGTTAGAATGAATATCATACCATTTAATCACTGTATTAAAATGGTAATATTGTATAAACCATGTTCAAACTGTGTGAGTGAATGCTGACATTTGTGGAAAATTCCCTGGATGGCATCACCAGTTGCCCATAACACTGCACAAACACAACATAGAGATGTTTTAGTGCTCACTTTGGTATGAGGTGGACTCCTTGTAATCAGTCAGTTTAACAATTTTTCCAACAAATTGAAACTGTAAATATTAAAAATAAAAGCACTTCTAACAGTGAAGTGTATGGCAACAGGGACCATAGCAGCAGAGAGAGGAAGCAGTAGAAAAGTAGCTTGTCACTTCATGAAGTCATTAATCCTTTAGCTCTCCAATATTTTTCACTGATGGATGGGGCACTAGAAGTGGCCGGGCATATTTGAAGGTGGTCTTGGTCCATTTCCTCTTGCAGATCACACAGAGGACAAAGTAGTGAAGAATATATCCCAATTCTGTTTAAATGCTTTGTCAATCATGTCCTGTAATCAACCTGAAGGTTGCAACTGCCCATTTTTCAAGGATACTCAGGAATTACTGTTTGAACGTTTGTAGTTTCCTGCTTTTATTTTTTATTTTTCATAGTAATATTTTGCAATAATTTTTTTGAATTCAGAGCTGACTAATCGTTTAGCTGCATAAAATGGTAGATTAACTATAGATTTCTGTACACTACTGGTACCCTTTTTTTCAAGAAAATCAGCTTTGTCATTACCACTCAGTCCACAGAGAGCTGGTATTCATTGGAAGACTAGGTGCTTTTGAAGTGCTGTTAGATGGTTGTTTGGTTTTTGGTGACAACTTGGAAGTAATTGCTATAATTGCCGCCCTGGAATCTGAGAGAATAACTGCTTGATGAAAATGTGAAATTCTGTACAAAAGATTTTGTAGGGCCACTCGAATTGCTTCAGTTTCTCCATCAAAGTTTGTAGTTCCATAACTTAAAGATTCGTAATAGGAAAAGAGGTGACATGTGACTCCAGCGCCTGCTCCATCTCGGTTTGATATCAATGATCATCCAGGATAAATATCAAGCAATTCATGTTCTGGAAATCTAGTATGGATTGTCTCTAATGTTAGAACACTAGCTGGAATATCACTCTCCTTAACTTCTTCTGTCAAGTGTAAATAATATGCGATGTCTAATGTTTGTGTGGGATTGACTTTATATATGAAGTTTTCCTTTGAATTAGGAAGGTATGCATTCTTCTTGATGCCTTGAATTTTGGAAAGAAAGCTCTCCCTGAGTCTTTAGTGTATGTGTAAGATTTCTCTTGTTCCATGCATTGAATGGGAGTCTGATCAACTTTTTGTATTGAATAAGAGCTGCTTTTTCTATTTCATATTCAATGGGGTATTGGTTGGTTAG
Organism: Tenodera sinensis; assembly: GCA_030765045.1. NCBI lineage: Eukaryota > Metazoa > Arthropoda > Insecta > Mantodea > Mantidae > Tenodera > Tenodera sinensis. The sequence continues at coordinate 370,073,652 of CM060964.1, read as the reverse complement.
TGTTTCCCATAGCTGGTATTGGTGTGGTTTTGATGAAACCTGTAATCAGTCTCAGACTTTGGTTTTGAAAGATTTAAATTTTTTTTTGTATTTGCTGTTACAAGAACTTCGCTGCAGTAAGTAAATAATGGCTTTATGCATACATTGTATGTTGTGTTAAGAGTTACTCTGGAACATCTCCACTTCATTCCTGTATAAGAAATTATGTTGGGTGGATATGACAAACTAAGAGCCTGAGCTGAATGTCTGTCATATTCAAGTATGTATAATTTAAATAAAATAAATCCAGTAAACAATTATACTGACA